>JAZDUA010000010.1:2955000-3555000 GCA_038098605.1 Gryllus longicercus
ACTTAACTCTTGCTGGATATAGTGTAGGATTGTAGTTCCATCGAACGTAGGGAGAAATTACGCAACACGATGTCGCTAAACCAATGTCTGGAATAGAGCTAAACGTAATTGTTCACATTCATCTAGCAGGGCTGTTCATAATCTCGTAAGAGAACGAGGTGGTTGTAATCTTATCTGAGTAGCACGTTCAAAGCATTCCAGATGACACAAATATTGCTCGTGTGAAGAGATTGTAGTGCACAGAGCAAGTGTTTAATTTCAATAGGGCGTTCATTTCGTTACGCTGTAACAATTCAGAAGTAGTGTGCTGTAGTATTGTCCTGTTCAATAACCACAAGTCTGTTGGGATGTAAAATGGACATGAATAGGTTCAAGCGATCACACAAAATTCATAAAAAATTAAAAAGTTGGATAAAAAATTATTTAATTTTCCAGTTCCTATCTTTATCGAGTGTAAATGTAAATCATTAAAAAAGAGTCATTGCATTTTAAAATGAATATTTAGAAGAATATTAATCGTTTGCGCTGAAGCATTATTATAAATAATAACACTTGCGTACCTGCCATCTGTCCGCTCAAGTAGTACGCTCCCATCATGTAGGCCAGAACTCGTTCGCAGAGGAACATCTCTTCTACCAGCTCCGTCTATCAAGCTGCCTTCTCTGGAACCGGGGCTGTCTCTGAGGTTACCACTCGGGCCAAGAACGGTGCTGCGCAACAACTCACATGAAAGTCAACACAGTGATTGTTGTTTTACAATGAAACCTGTCTAAAAAGGAGCTAGAAGGAAGCTTAGTACAACTGCAGTTTAAACAGATCTCCGTCGTACAGAGGGTGGTCACAAATTTATCATTTAACTCAAGTACAGTATTTTCGATATAATTATTTCAAAATAATTCAACGGGGTGCGAATCAGCAACGGTACGGATTCGAAACTGCAGCGACGAAGTCGCTTTTGTTGACAACTTTAAAATTGCACTAAAACATGAGAAAATAGCAGCGAAATAGGTCGCCATTCATTGGCAAAGATTTGCCAGCAGCAGGCATCAGAAGAATAAGTCGTTGTTTATTCCTATTTTCTCAGCATGTGATCCTTTGCACTGTGCTAATCCGGAGATGAGTCGGAAATATACATTATTTTTTTACCACGTTAAAATCTATTTATGTTTTTTACAAAACATTATGTATCTGTGTTAGAGTAGTTTGCGTCTTATAGAGGTAATTTTAACGTATTAATTCGTCCCGTACTAAAATTTTCTTCTCAGGAATCGCTTGTTTCCGTCTTTTAGTGGTTATAGCTTACCAAAACTCACCGTTATGATTCTTGTAAGCTTCTCTTTATTAATCTTGGTATTTTACCATTGCCATGTTTCTTCTTACAGGAATCAGTGGTTTTTGTCAAAAATGACTTACTTGAGAGCGGGAATATATTTTTAGCAAACCCAGTTGTCATGAACTAAAACAGTCGATGTAGTAATCAAATTCATCAGGTGGCTTTATCAACAGTTCATTACAATAAATTCGCATTCTATTCATGTACATTAATTTACACCTTGCCAAATGATATTAAAAGATTAGATTCGATGCAAAAGTTACAAGTCCCAAGTAAAATCATTTCTGCTGCACAGCTTTTCTATACGATTAGAGACTATACAGAGGATCCAAAAGGAAAGTAATATTAATTTTAACAATGACATTTAGTGTATTATATACCACTTGAATTGTTTAATTCTAAAGAACTTGTAACTAGTATTGTACTTCAGGTTTTGGGTCAATGACCCCCCTCTCGGTCAGGTTTTCCTGATCCTCAAGTAAATACTGAGATAGCCCCTTGTTTTGCTTCTTGACAAATGTAACTCTAAAATAACTTCTCCCAATAACTCGTCACGCACAGTGTTTTACTGTTTTTGACGTGAATATATTAAATAAATAAATAAATAAATACGTAAATAAATAAATAAATAAATAAATAAATAAATAAATAAATAAATAAATAAATAAATAAATAAATAAATAAATAAATAAATAAATAAATAAATAAATAAATAAAGAAATAAATAAATAAATAAATAAATAAATAAATAAATAAATTAATTAATTAATTAATTTTTGCATTTTCATTGCGGAGTTGAAAGATATGTAAGGCTGCGCGATCTAACGAGTTTTGGGAAGAAAATTTGTTATTAGAGGGCCCTTCTAATGAAATTGTGTATACATCCAGTTGCTTAATTTGGAAATAAAAATCTTCTAACACATGGTGTAGCTAAAATCCACGTTTTAAAGGTGATATCAAAAAATCGAATGACGGAAAACGTTTACCTGTCCGTCTCTTAGTGCCTGTATGGGTGCAATTCTGAATTCACACACCAATTAAGCGCTTTGGTATACATACTGAAACATGTGCAAAGGGTTTGAGCCTGTTAAGGTTCTTTTAATTTTTTTTATTTTGTGTCTGTGTTATTTATTCGTATAAATGGACTATTTTAACCCCTTTTATAAAAAAATATTAAAAATTAAGAACATCTAAATTTTTACTTACCAACAGTAGTTTTTACGTAACTTGACACGAGAGGGAGACCAGTGTACGAATGAAATGTTTCCAGTGAAGACAACGATTTGAACATATTGAAATTCAAATACTTCAAGAACAGCCATTCACGTTCTATACTTTATTGATTTTGAATAAGAAAGATTCTCCTTTCAATTGATTTTGACAAATCCTAGAAACGTACCAGTAGGTAGACTTGGAATAATTGTCAATATGTGGGACAACATATTGAGGATGGTTTCAAGTCTACCTACCCCATATCGCTGCAGTTAGCCCATATCGCTGCAGAGTTTTGTATCCTTTGGTGTACGCCAACCACAAAGTGACATTCTCCTTTCCATAAACTGTGGATGGAACCACTAGATTGAATGCAAGAAGACTCAAATGTGAGATGGTGTTAGTAAAATGTAATGTAAAATTGGAATTTAATAATTAATTATATCTTAATATATTTGAGTTTACTACTAAGCATTTATTTTTTGACATAAAGAGTTAGAAAACCATAGATTTAGAAGTCCGAAGTTTTAGAAAAACTACAATGTCTAATTTCGGTTTGTGTTTCTGCAGTTTTTAAATCGGTATCTGATGTTTTCAACTGGTATGCAAACTGCAGTCTTTGATAGCAATATGTCCACTAATGATTAGCTCAGCAACCATGCTTATGGAAAAATATTTTCTTTTTGGTTCCTAGAAGAAAGTTATTTTTTCATATATATTTTTATTTTTATAAAAATAAATAGCCTTAATATGAATTTGTATTCTTAATTAAAATGAGGTTATACACACGCGTGTATAGACTGGACAATTAGCCTGTCTCTCTTTTCCTGTCTCGTATTCTCTCAGTCTTTCTGCTTCATTTGCTATCTGTTCTTGTCTTTCATAGTTTGACTTATTTAGCCTTTCTGATTCTCTTTGTTTGTCTCTTAGTCCGCCAATGTGACTTCGAATATGAATCTAGCCTCTCTGTGTGTCTCTCTGACTTCGTAAGTAAATCTGACTGACGCTATCTGACAGTACTAGTCTTATTCTGTTAGATTGTTGGAAATGCAGATTAACTGAACCCAAAGTAAACCATGTATTCGTAGGCCCAATGTAAACCAGTTCACATACCTCTAAACGCACAAGTATATGTCTGTTAAATTGATACCAAAATTTATTAAATCAAATGAAATGTCTCGATTCCATGAGAGATAAGTGAAATTACTACGTACTGCGCTGCTTCATAGCCTTCTCAGCTGTTTTTATTCCACAGCCGATTAACGTGACCTCAATGAATTTTCCACAAACATTTGGCAAGATGCACCGATAACGGCACTCTAAGAGCCGATGAGAATACAAATCGGTTATAGAGCTTCCCCCGGAATCTATTATTCCTGGGGTACAAGAAAAGACCTCCTAAGTACTCCTCCAAGCAGCAAGTGCTTGGCTCGGCTCCAGAGCGCGCTTCCATTCCGTTCGCTGCCTCCAGGGATATCTCGTTCTTCGTCCCGGATTCGTTCACGACTCCACTCGAATGAAGTTTCGTTCGTCTTGCTTTATTTTCAGTCGACGAGCTAAGCTGCTCCCTAGGCAAAAACTGGCTCGCCCAGGGGTTGGCAAAATGCGCTAACACCATGCGGTGGGTTTTGTTAGGAAGAATGGTAAGAGAGAAGACGATCGTAAAAAATAGTTGAAAACAGTAAATGACAGCCCCCTTGTAATCCCAATAAAAATTGTAATATGAACGAAGGAATATTTTAGATATTTAAGAACTTCTGATACATATATTTAGCGAATTATGACATCATTTTCTACAAGTTTGGGTTCTATATTCTTCAGTATTTGAACTGTGGCAAGTTCACGTTCATTTTAGTTATTTTCTGTACATTTGATCATTTCCAGGGCGACACAGGTGGTCACGATTTTTAACATTCTCGCTACTCTAGGTACTTACGAAGTAAACAAAGTATTGTAATGCTGCAGCGGAAAGTATAAATTTTTGTTAGATAAAACATATTATGGAGTTCTCATATAAAAAAATGTGGTATTTTTTCTCTGCGTAGCAACTTACTCCCTCGCAACACGTTTAGTTGTTAAACTCAACTGGAATTTTTTACTGATAAAAGTTGTTGACGGCTACGCCTGTGTCCGTTCCCCGGTCTCTAAATTCGCCCGTTCTAACTTCCATACCTTCGTCAGTCTCTCCGTCAGTCCCTTCTCTCCCTCCTTTCTCGATCACTGTGGCCAATTTTGAGGCCCAGAAAATTTGAAATGCATTTTGTTTGAATTTGATCCCTTAAAAATTTGCACACATCTCATTTTAGTTGAACTCTTTGAATTTTCAAATTTGAAATAATAAACCATTTTCAATTTCTTGCTAAAACTACAATATAAATGTTCGACTTTTTGTTAACAAAATATACAGAAGCAATAAACACTCAAATAAATGAATAAAAAATTTTAAAAATAAGATAATTTTTGCTTGATATAAAAAAAATATTTGTTAGCAAAACTCATGAACGGGTTCAGTATTTTTCGACCCCAGCTTAAGAGGTAGGTCGAATTAAGCCGCTGTTTGGAGAAGAATTCTAGCGGCCGGCTGCTCTGATCAGTAGTTTTCTGTGTTTTCTCCTATCAAAACCCCGCGAATGCTGGATCAGAACCGTAACAAACGGAACACGGAGCGCTCGCGATCTTTCCTTCCTCTTCCTTGCCTTATCGACACTCCTTACTTACACACACACACGTACATGCACTTCACTACATCTGCCAGGAGAGCACTCGAGAGCGTAGAGCTTGTCCCCGCCGCGGCGGTGCTACGCTGGGGGAAGGTACTTGGTTGGGGGAAACCCCGTTAGCTGACGGTAGGGCCGCGCCAGATCTCACCATCGGCTAAATCACCGCCATCTCAGCGGCGGCGATAGTGTAACGGTTAGCGTAGCGGACTGTTGTACCCAAGTTCGCAGGATCAAACCCGATCGAAGCCGTGGATTTTTAAGGGCGAAAAAATCCTTCGTACGCCTTCCTTCGGAGGGGAAGTAAAGCCAGCTGTCCCATGTTAGTAGATTTACTTGCATGTAAAAGATCCTCAAGCCTAAATGACGCCTCTGAGCTAAATTCAAATCGTCTGTTTCTCGCCCAAGAAATACCTCCTTTCTCCGCTAGTTGGTGAAAGGAGCGTAGCGAAATTTGCGTGGTCAGACGGAAGAGCGGGCCTGATGGCCCGAGACTCGCCACGTAAAATAAGGCAAATTCAATTCAATTCAATCTCTCGAGGAAAACACGTACATTGCACTTACAGGGCTAATGACCTTAGTTGACGCACCCGGAATCGCCAATCAATTCAATCTATATAAATGAATTTGTTTCTCCAATAAAGCAAAGAATGCTTAAAAATTTTCACCGGTGTCATTTTAGTTGGGCTTTCTAAAATTGCAAAAATTGCAAAAAAAAGCGAGACTTTGCGTTTTTGTTGCAACACTAGTTTTAATGGATTAGTTCAAGAGTCGCTGTGTTTATCCACAAATTCAGCTGTTCTCTGCATTGACTAAAATTAGATTATAGCGTTTTTATTGGTAGGTTTCACAATATGAGAAGGATGATTTTCCAATGATTACGCGTGGCGACAGTGTCGAATTATTTTTTAAACATGCGATGAATTGTAAGACGGAACAATGAAGGTTAGAAAAGGTTCTATACTTACACTTTTAAACGACGAAATAGTAACTTCTTACACAAATAGGAAAATGCTAGGTCGTACGTTGAACCTTCTCATTGTTACGTGACTCTTAATTAGTGTTAGAAAATCTACCATCTGTGGAACTAGAAGATAGGTTTTGTCTTCCAAGGAAGCTTTAATCTCAGACTCTTCACTTAATCTGCTGGCCCAGTAGATAGCGCGTCATTTAGGGGTCAAAATACAAGTTTGGTATTTGGTCATCCCTGTTCCCGACCGTGCTAATCTTTTTAGCTCGCAGTAGATGCAGCGTTATCCATATGACTTTAATGGTCTCTCTGTTGAAGGTAGAAAAGGGATATTTTCTTTTCACTGTGTTTATCTCGAATAATTGAAGGACCTCACCGTCTGAGTCTGGTAGTTATGAAAGGTTGGGACCGGGACGCATTATTACGGTACGGGATTGGGGGGACAAGTTGGCACTAAAATGGAGGGAACGGAATGGGAAGGTAAGATCGCGCACTGTTCGTGGTCCATTGTAAAGAATGCTTCTCCGACATCAGCAGAAAGTGATCAGATAACTACAACACTATGAGACAAGTGTGCCAAATATTCAGTTCTGGAACTAGTTATGTAAAAAATTTGTGCAAAATTTGCTGTTTTCTATAAAATTAGGTTTTAAAATTCTTTACTACCTCACTCACAAGCGTATCATTAACAATAGAAACCGCGGTTTCGTAGCTGACCATCCTTGCTCCAGACCGTGCTAAGCTTTTTAGCTAAGTTACAGTTATGTACAGATACCTCTAGGAATGGTTCATGGTTGTTGGTCATTTCTTTGAAAAAATTCAATAAAATGACAAACAAACAGGTACCATTCCTAAAATTAGTTGTGTGGTTGTGAATTCAAGAGCTGCACTCATACCGTTCTCAGGTTAATATTCTACCTCACTCCATACAGTATCGCCTACGGATCGAAACCCTAGTGTCGCATTTGGTCATCCCTGGTCCAGAGCGTGCTAAGCTTTTTAGCCCGCAATGGTTGCAACGATGTCGGGATACCTTTAACGGTCTCTTTGTCGTATCTACAGAAAGGCTAATGAATGGAATCAACAGATGCGCCTGACGCGATGCGGGGCGGAGTTTCGGCCGACAAGTTTAATTGGAGCTGCGAATGGAGACAAACGACGTTCAACTGCTATTCTCCTGATCGGCTCGTCGCAGGTGGTGTTCCGTCTACAGGGGAATCAGGCTTAATGTCGTTTGTTACCTCCGCGCCCGTGCTGCCGACGGTGGAAATTTTGCGAACTACCCTGAAAGGAAACTTTATAATGGGTGGCAATTTGTCTGTACTACGAGTTCTTTTTTATCAATGCATTTTGCCTGTATGAGTTTTATCACTTCACTGGCGTACGTTGTTGGAAGCAAATTCACTAGTTCTACTTGTAACATTTTATTCAATTATCTCACAATAAATGGTAAAATAAGTTTGGGCTTGGAGATCTTTCAAAAGCTAAATAATATGTGAGAATGTTACATACGTGGTATTTCCTAATTTTATTGATATTGCATCCTTCCTTTTATTGCAGAATGTCAATTTTCATCTAATGGTCACTCAGTAGTTTGAAAATCATATACACAGTTCAAAAACCATGTTAAAGAGTTTGTTTTTAAAAACTTCACACTCAAATTTTGTGTGCCCAAGTAATGTCACAGACTGTCTAAAAAAAGGATGCGAAGAAAATAAATTAAACAAAATATAAAATAGTTATTAACAAATCAAGAAAATCAAACGAGACCCTTTCCCTGATTCATATGCCACTTTTCAAGCAATACTTTTTGGCAGTCGTAATTTAAATGGAGTCGTATTTCCGTTACCCGTCACAAAGCAACACATGTGAGTTGTCCAACAATCATGGGAAAATGTCCTATGTGTAACCTCATTGATATTTCCAATCACATAATCATTGACAAAAAGTGATTATCTTCGATTTCTTGTGTACCGTAGTAGTTTTGCACATTTATGCAGAGACATCGTTTATGCACACACTTGCTCTCTCGCACAAGAAATTAAACACGTACTTCATAAATAAATTAGGCGACTTAAAAAACAGAGCAACATTTATTTGGAAACTGGATTCAACACAATAATCTATTATGCTATAAGAAATACACAAGAGCGTCCTATACAATCACTAAATACGTATGTGAACAATAGTGGATTAAACTCTCGTCAAAGTGCAGTTGGTGAATGTCAGGGTTCAAAAATGGAGATCAGAAGTGACGCAATATGGACGCATGTTACTCTCGTATCCCGTTCTCGAGTAACATCTGTCCCCTTGTGGGCTATTCATTATTCGATCTCCATCACCCGTACATCATTGTCCTTGCGTAAAGGACGTACGCTACCAGCCACTTCGATAGCCATCTCTTTACCTCTCTGGGCCTCTTTTGAAATCCACCAACACCGCGCGTCTGGGTGATAGAGCACGTTCAGTAATTTCAGTAATTGAAGAGCTCAGTAGAGTAAGGGACGATCCCGCAGTGATCATGTTCTGAGATATTGAGGGTTTCATTAGAACTTTCACAATACAACAGTACATTTTAAAACTCTTAAACACAGTAGATTTTTCACATACGTCCATACTGAATTTAAATATCACATTGCATTAAACAAATAATATTGGAAACTATATATAATTGTAATAACTCAATTTCTTTTTAAAAATTGTGATAGCTCTTTCTTCTACTGAGCCCTTTGTACGGCCGCTAATACCTGAGCCCTTTGTACGGCCAAACAGCTACTTTCACTGGCTACATTTTCTCCTGTTTTCTGACATTTGTTTTAGACCGATGTCACGCCCGAAAATATTTTTGCTTATATACTCCTTCACATATTCACTATAATATTGCCACTCGTTATTCACATACCCCTTTAGAATTTACCCTAAAGCGTGTGTTTATAATCTGTAGTTTGAATTGTAGTTAGAGTTGGTTTGAAAGTGCATTACGTATCGTTGTGGCATGTTTCATACTTCTATGTCTTCATACTTCACACGTCTGATAAAGATATAATGATGGTTACGCAGAAAATAACTTGTACATAAGATTTGACAAGAGAATGTATATATATATATATATATATATATATATATATATATATATACATATACATATACATATATATATGTGTGTGTATGCGTGTGTGTGTGTTGAAGATCTGGTTCAACACATCATACAAGTTCAAACTAAAATACCAGACGCACTAATGTTAATATTTCACATACCAAAGGATAGTACGATAGACTTTATTGTAAAATCATATGAAATTGCATACAATGATATTCCATTATTAGCCCAACAATTTACAGATAACATAAGTAGATTGGCTGTCATGCTACAAGAAATAAAGACACATCTAAATAAAAAATATGTTAAAAGGAGAATAACAACAAAACAAAAAAAATGTTAAACAATGAATAAGAATCAGAAATATCAGCAGAGGAGGTGGAAAATGAAAAGTAGTAATGGATAGAAGGCCACGTCAACATAATCCAACAAGCAGAAACTTAAGAATAATATTCTGGAATACTAGAAGTATCCTCAGGAGAACAGAGAAACTGCAGAACATCTTATTTAATATGTACATTGTTATTTGTGTTGAAACATGGCTTTCACAAAATAAAAGTGAAAGTAATATTGATTTCCCAGGATTTGTAATAGTAAGAAAAGATGGGGTTCTACAAAGAGGTGGAGGAATAATATTTATTGTAAGGAAGAATATAGCATTTGTAGAAATAAAAGATCTAAAATATCCATACAATTTGTCTGAACTATGTAAAATCAAAATTACTAATATGAAAGAGAAACTAATATGAAAGAGAAATATCTTGCTTTTTATAAGCCTCCAAAATATAATTTAAATCAAGAAGATTGGGACTCAATAATGGAAATGCTTTTCCAAATAGAAAAAGTATAATCATGAGGGACTTCAATGCGCACAATCAGTTATGGAACTGTCACCTTAATAAAACAGATGGAAACATGTTGAATAATAGTGTTAATACACTTAATCTATTTTTGCATAATTCTAGCTCAAAAACCTATGTGAACTTCACTACAGGAGCTAAATCTAATATTGATTTAGTATTCTCTACAACTCACATTGCATATTTAATTAAAGTTAAAGTTGAAAATGAAACCTGGGGATCAGATCATATAAATGTTAATGTGGAAAAAATGTATTATCACAAGAAAACATTTAAAATCCACACAAAGAATACGGAGTGGGATAAAGTGAGAACTTCAAGAAAAACCCTCCCAATTTGAAATGTCAGAATATTAATTCTTCTGGTACTGATAAATATAATACTTTTGTAGCCACTTTAACTAAAGGTATTACAGGTAATACTCCTTTGGTAAAAAAGGAACAGCTAAAGATAATCATAATCCTGTGCCCTGGTGGGATGAAGAGTGTGAGAAAATGAAAAGGTTAAGGAAGGCTGCTTACAGAAAATGGGAATATATCAAAGAAATGAAAGATTTGATTGAATATAAAAGGAAGATTGCATGTGCAAAAAAATATTTAAACATAAAAAATTGAAAGTTTTAGAAACTTTGCAAAAACAATTAATATCAATACTAGCTTAACATATACATGGAATAAGGCTAAAATACTAAAAAAATGGGTAAAAATTAGGTCATATAGTGTACAGGAATATGTACAGCAAGAACAAAAAGTGATTAGTGCATTATTAAAAATATGGCCACCTTGGGTTACTATTAATTCCAGTATTATGCCTATATGTCAAAGTAATCCCTTTTCTGATTAACCTTTCAACGTTGTAGAATATAGCAGAGTCATGAAAACAAGGAACAAAAACTCTGCTCCTGGAAGGGATGGTATTAATTATGAAGTATTAACTAATTTACCTTTTACATATCACTTAATGCTATTGGACATATTTAATAGTATGTATGCAGAACAAAATTCCCAAAGAGCTGGAAAAAAACATATGTTCATTTTGTTGACAAGTCAAATAGCGGTAACAAGCCAAGACCTTTGGCTCTTACCTCATGTATTTGTAAATTATTTGACAAAATGTTAATTAAAAGGCTAAAATGGTGGTTAGAAAAAACAATGTAATAACAAAAAATCAAACTGGTTTCAGGCAAGGTATGTCATGTGCTGATAATATAACTGCTTTGAACTTATACATTGAAGATGCATTCATTTACAAAGAAGATGTAATTGCTACTTTTCTAGATGTTAAGGAAGCTTATGTCAATAGTGATTTACTTATGGAAAGGTTAGCTGGAATAGGATGTACTGAACGCGTTTTATAAATTCTTGACTAGTACGAGATTCTTATGCACACACTTGATGGGGAAAGACGCGTGTAATGCTTATAAAGGTGTGGCTCAAGGAGGGGTGTCAAGTCCTACATTATTTATATTGTATACATCTAAAATAATGGAAAATATTCCAGCGTGTATTCAAGTATCTCAATTTGCTGATGATATTGCCATATATATGAAAACTAAAACCAGGTATTGATAAGCAAATATTGGAATATGCTAATGAAACTATAAAAAAAGAGTTGTTAAAATTAGGGCTTGAGATTGCACCTCAAAAAACTGTTCTCATTCATTTTCATCAAAGAAACATACCACCAGAAGAAATAGATATCTGTATCAGAGACACCAAAATACAATCTTCTGAATCTGTACGAATCCAGGGTCTAATATTTGACTTCAGAAAAAAATTCATTCCACCCATAAGATATATACAAAAAAATGTAGAACAATAAATTTTATTAAATTACTCAGAGGAACATGGTGAGGTGCTTCCCCTGCTTCATTCTCCTGAAAGCCCGTGCCTCTATCGTTGTCATCTTAAAGGCCTTGCCTCCATCGCCTGCATCATCATCTTAAAGGCCCATGCCTCCATCACCTTCATTTACCCCGTATAGGCCATTGCCTCCGTTGCCTACATCCTCCTCCAAAGGGCCCATGTCTCCATCTCCTGCATTATCTTCCTAAAAGCCCGTGCTTCCTGTGCCTCAATCTTCTTCCTGAAGGCCCTGGCCCTTCATCCTAGTACAGGCCCCCTCGTACATCAATCGTCTCCATCATCCTCGTACAGGTCCATGCTTCTGTCGCCTGCATTATCATCTTAACGGCCCATGCCACCATCGCCTCCACTATTATCCTGAAGGCACATGCCGCCTCAGCCTGCATCATCTTCTCGAAGGTCCATGCCTTCATTGCCTGCATCCTTCTCCTATAGTTCCTCCCATTACCTCTATCATTCTTTTGTAGGCCCAAGCCTTCCCCGCCTGCATCATACTTCTGAAGAGCCATGCCTCCATCGCCTTCATCATCCTCCGAAAGACAAATGCCTCCATCAATCTCCTAAAGGTCCATGCTTCCTCTCCCTGCATCAACCTCCCGACGTCCCATGCCTCCATCGCCTTCATACTCCTCATAAAGGCCCATGCTTCTATCGCATGCATCAACATTCTAAAGGCACATGGCTCCATCCACTAATCATACTCCTGAAGGCCCATGCATTTTCACCTGCATCCTCCTTCTAAAGGCCCATGCCTCCTTCGCATTTATCATCCTCCCGAAGGCGCAAGCTTCCTTCGCCGTCATGATCCTCCTAAAGGTCCATGCCTCCATTGCCTCCATCATTCTCCTGAAGGCCCATACCTCCTCTGCCTGCATCAACCTCCTTAACGCTCATTCTTCCATCGTCTGCATCAAATTTGTGCAGGCCCAGGCTTCTGTCGCCTGCACCATTATCTTAAAGGCCAATGCCTCTATCGCCTCCATGATTTTCCTGAAGGCCCATGCCTTCCCCGCCTGCCACCTCTTCCCTCCCTTCCATGTGGCCCTTTAGGTTTCATCTTCCTCGTATAGCCCCATGCCTCCGTCGCCTGTATTATCTTCCTCAAAGCCCATGCCTCTTTAGCCAGCATCAAAAGGCCCATGCCTGCATCATATTCCTGGAGTTCCATGCCTCCATCGCCTTCATCCTCTACCTGAAGGTACATACTTCCATCTCCTTAATAAATCTCGTGCATGCCCATGTCTCCTTCGCCAGCATCCTTCTTCTAAAAAGCCTTTGGCTATCGACAGCTTCATCCTCCTAAAGGGCCATTCCTCCTTCGCATTTATCATCCTCCTGAATCCCCATGCCTCCTTCGCCTTCTTTCTCCTCCCGAAGGACCATGCCTCCACCCGCCTTCATCATCCTTCTTAAGGCCCATGCCTCCCCCGCCCTCATAATTCTCCTGAACACCCTTGCCTCCTTCGCCTTCATTCTCCTCCAGAAGGCCCATGCCTACTCCGCCTTAATCATCCTTCAGACGATCCATGCTTCCTTCACCTTCATTCTCCTCCAGAAGGCCCATGCCTTCTCCACCATCATCATCCTCCTCAAGGCCCCTGACCTCTCTGTCTTCATCATCCTCCTCAAGGCCCATGCCTCCTTCGCTTTCATTCTCCTCTAGAAGGCCCATGAAATTCTCACCTGCATCCTCCTCCTAAATGCTCATGCCTCCAACGCCAGCATTATCCTCTTCTCTATCACCTTCTTCATTCTCTAGGTCGGCGCTTCCGTCGCCATCTTCTTTGCCCCCCCCCCGCTTTCGTCACTGTCGCCGTCGCTGTCACCATCGATGTCGCTGTCGCCGTCGGAGTCGTCGTCGTCGTCGTCTTCGTTTTTGTCGTCGTCTTCGTCGTCGTCGTTGTCTTCGTCGTCGTCGTCGTCTTCGTCTTAGTTGTCGTCGTCTTCGTCGTCGTCGTAGTAGTAGTAACATGTCTTACTCCCCCACCTCCTCCTCGATATCCTCCCAGTCCGCGTCGTCGTCATCTGCAAATATCGAGAATAAATAATTTGTGCTAAGAAAATGCCCACACGCACACGCTATCGCACATACACACACGCAAATACATATACGCAGAGAAAGAGAGAGGGGGGAGAGAGAGGGGGACGGAGAGGGAGCGGAAGGTGGAGGGAAAGAGAGGTGGAGAGAGAGAGGGAGATAGAGGGAGGGAGAGATGTGGAGTGAGAGAGGGAGAGAGGGAGAGAGAGGGAGAGAGAGGGGAGAGAGAGAGAGGAGCCAAAACCTGACTGCTGGAGATCAGACAAATTGCCTCCATACGGGTGTCATCTGTCATAACGGTATTTACACGTGCCAGGAGTTCCCTATCACTCCGACTGCACACGCCCCATGGCGTCACAGAGCCTCCACCAGCTTGAACAATGTCCTGTTGACATGCACGGTCCATAGATTTGTAAGCTTGTCGCCGTACCCGAACACGTCCTTTCGCACGAAACAATGTGATCCAAGACTTGTTAAAACACTGGCAATATGTATTCAGACCTCAACAAAACACTGTCGTTGTTGGCAGCTCCAGGCGAGGCGTAAAACTTTGTGACGTGCAGTCATCAAGAGTACGCAAGGGCTCCGGAACTACATTTCGATGTCTTTTTTAATCAGTACGTACACTCGTGAAATGGTCGTGCAGGAAAATCCAATTTTAAACGCGATCTCGGATATGCTAAGTCCCATCTCTCTTGCGCCGACTATGACAATGTCAAACGTACCTAAATCATAATAACCTGCCGAAGTAGCGGCAGTAACCGATCTAACAACTGTGCCAGACTCTGGTAGTCATATATTGAGGTTGACGATACAAGCGCCGTATTCTGATTCGTTCCAGAGCTCATTATTTCAATACACGACACTGTACCAATTTTTTTGGCTCTTCGGTGTATATAGCTTAATATATTAAAATGTCCAGGAACGCGGCAGAAACTAATAATTTATTTTTATTGAAAGGTATATATTTATATTACAAATATTTAGTTAGGATATAAACAATTTATAATAATATAAATAAACAAAAAATTGGTTTACATATTCATTGTTGGTTTTATTGTTTATTCTGTAAATTCATAAAAATTAAAAAGTTTAATGAAAATTCGTTAATTTTCCAATTGCCTTCTGTATCAAGTGTAAATGTATATCATTAAAAAAGAGTCAATGCGTTTTAAAATGAATACTTAGAAGAATAATAATCGTTTGTGCTGTTCTGAAGCATTATAATAAATAATAACACTTGCGTACCTGCCATCTCAGAGCTCAAGTAGTACGCTCCCATCATGTAGGCCAGAACTCGTTCGCAGAGGAACATCGTGCCGCTTTTACCAGCTCCTTCTATCAACCTGCCTTCTCTGGAACCGGGGCTGTCTCTGAGGTTACCACTCGGGCCAAGAATGGCGCAGTGCGACAACTCACACTAAAGTTAATACTGTTATTGTTGTATTACAGTAATACCTGGCTAAGAAGGGGAAGGAAGGGAAATGGAAGTTAAAAAAAATTCTGTATTAACAGATTTCCGTCATACAGAGGGAGGTCACAAATTCAACATACAACTAAAGTACAGTATTTTCGATATAATTATGTCATTTTAATCTTTCGTTTTGAATTGTTTCCTGTTTAAAATGTATATTTGAGTGTTATTCACTTCGATTTTCCCATCTGGTATTTTTTGCAAAACGTTGTTTCTTCTAGTGTTCACCAATCGTTTCAATTTTTTTGTATAGAGGATGTTTTTAGCACGTACGCTTCAAAGACATTTTGACACAATACCACACAGCATTCGTACACTATACTGCGAGCCGTCACTAAATTGTGTCATCAGAACCTCGTCGACCTTAAGAATACTACACTAGAATGATAAAACTATCATCCCGGGGTTCTTTGACAATAGATGGAAACGTGGTGATGTTTCTGATAATACAACGGGGTGCGATTCAACAACGTTAAGGATTCGAAACGGCAGCGACGAAGTCTCGCTCGTTGAAACCTTGAATATTGCACTAAAACGTGAGAAAAAAGCAGCGAAATAGACGCCAGTCTTCTTAACTATAACATGGAAAAAAACAATAGTACATATAATGTCTAACTATTATTTACTAGATATAAAAAAGAAGCTAAAGGAATTTCATTCAGAAAATAACTTTGAGGTTAATATTATATGGAAACCTGCACATAAAGGTATTACTGGAAATGAAATGGCTGACCAAAAATGCTACATGTAATATACCTTCAAAACTAAAAATACCTCATTCTCACTTATATAGTATTTTTATGAACAGTGCTAGAGAGGAAACTATCATAAGTACTAATCAAGCAGCTAACACCAAAGGCAAGGAATATTTTACATCGTTTTATAAAGAGGAAGAGAGACCTTGATTCCATGGGAAATCTATTGAGAAAGATTTTGCTTCAAATGTGAACCGAGGTAGAGCTGGTCATTATAGTTTAAACTCTTCATTATTTAGAGTTAAATTACCATCTGATCCAACATGCTCGTGTACTATACTCAGTATTTAAATCATGTAATATGGCAATGCACAGAATACAAAGAGGAAAGGGAATACTTAATTAAAGGACTGAGGAAAATTAAGATATTTTTACCCTTAGATGTTAAAATGTTCCTTATCCAGTCCAATAGTACAGGTATGAAATACGTATATGCTTTTCTCGTATCATGTAAAATTCAAGTATAAGATTAATGCAAGATATTGAAGTAATGGTGAGTAATAAATACCTACTGTTTTAATGAAAATAGTTAATGTATTGAAAAATACAAAATAAGTGTATGCATACAAGGCTCTGTAAATGTACAAATTAAAAAAAAATGAACAACTTCCTTACTTAAGGAATTCTAATTAAAACAACTGGATTGATGGAAATAACCAGTCCACACATCTTAATCTCCACTCTGGAGATTAAGATGTGTGGACTGTTTAATTAACACCATTCGCTTCCACATACCAAAGTTTAGGGCCCTACAACGCTTCATTTTGGAGTTATATAACTACATAGATTTTAACAATACTGGCACTGTGTTACTGGTTGCATCTGACATGAATATTCAAATGCGTTTTCCTTAAAAAAAATACTGCAATTCATGGCGTCTCCGTGAAATTCTCTTTCTTTAGAGACCCAAGATGCTAGAGACTCAAGATATCGTGACAGACGTACAACTCGTCTACAATACTGAACCAATTTAGAAAGCGCAAGGGCGACATTCCTGCCACATAGCGTTTTGTGAATGATCTCCAAAGTGTTTATACGTTCCCATGAATTTGTGCTAAAAATATGTATACAACTCAAAGGAAAGGTCCAGCAGAACTGGCTCAGGTAGTCAACGGATGTTAATGAAGTGCCACTCACTGGGAAGACCAAGGGTGTTAGTCTCTATGGGGGCAGTGTTTCATCACTAACTTCTTCACTAGGGCAAATATAGCCACTGTATGGAGGAGAATTCTAGCGGTGGACTGCTGTGATTAGTAGTTTTTCGTGGGTTCTCCGATTAAAACCAGGCGAATGTCGGGGCAGTATTTTAACATGCCACAAACAGAGCGTGATCTTTCTTTCCTCTTCCTTGTTCTCTCCTCACCCGTTACGTACGGTAAACACACACACACACACACACACACACATGCACTACATATACCTCTCATGCCGGGAAACCGATCAAGAGTTTAGCGCTTGACCCCGCTGGGGCGGAGTTCAACTGGTGGAAGATACCTGGTCAGCAAAACCCAGCTACCTATCGGTCGGTGCTGGATCTCGATATGCAGCGGGAAATAGCATGGAGAAAACATGACCTACACTTACGGGACGAATTACCTTAGTCAGTTGACGTGCACGTAATTAACACAATCAATTGGTTTTATCAGCGTGCTCATTTCAAAATGAAGGCTCTGCTCCCATCGTAGTCTTGTCCACCATCATTTCATTCGGACGCCGAAGACACGCTTTATTTACGTGTTACGTATTTACCTAAAAATTATTTATGGGTACTTTCGGTCAGTTTCAGTGAGAATGTGAGGACTCTTGTCTTTAAACTCTATTAAACTTCTATTAACATGTAATACATAGATTGTAATTGTAATGGATTTCAAGTTCTCCCCCATCACCGTGAAAAACCTGCAACTTTCACGCTGAAAATTGTACAGTTACCATGTATTTAGAATTGAAGAGAACATATAGAGTAAAGGAATAAAGGATAAGTGAGAAAAATTCATAGGTTTAAAATATTTTGATGAATTCAATAACGTATAATGTACCTCCTGAAAACAAAACGCAAAATTCAATTTGAATAAGATTTATATGAATTTGGGGGTGAAGAGAGAATAAATAATACACAGAAGAGAGGATAAAACAATAATTGAAGGCGGAATATTTAAGGCTGCCATAGTGAAATCATCTTATAATTAAAGATAACAAACAGAATTATGAAATGGCTCCCTTTTATTTTAGAGAATAATAGACCTGTCTCCAAATTGCAAGGAATAACACAATACGTGTAAGAGGTTGAACATTACGATTGAGAAAACTATATATAGAGTTAAAAATGTTTGCAGTGTGACCACTATTATTATTAGCGATATTGGGATACTCCCTTGGCCGTATTATTTCTCAGGCAATTAGTGGTTCTGAAAAACACTGGCTGAAAAGAAACTTGTATGTTGCATATGAATGTTGTCAACACATCAACACAATTTTTATTTGTTTATACAAAGAAATAATTAAAAGATAGATATTAGCAATTTCTGTTAAAGAGTGTGTAGATGAGTAGGTAATTTTCTTTTGAGAATTCCGTGAAGCCTAAAAGTGAAACAATGAGTAATGGTATAGATGTTATGATATGAATTACAAGAGATATTAAGTGCAGAAAAGTTTTCCCTCTAATAGAAACAATTACAACTAAGCAAAAATTAAACATTGGATCACATGCATGAAGCGCAAATATTAAAACGAAGTTTTCTACATTGATACTAGCATTTAATCTAAGTACAAAGTTTGTTATGTTAAGGCTACTTGTCAGTGATTCGGAACATGCAACACAATTTCTTACACGAAATATTTTATTAATGATCAGTAAATTTAAAAAAAAATCAGGCAAAACACTATTTCAATTAGCTCCATAATTTATTTATCACACTTGTTTTAATAAAAAATTTCATAAAAATAGAAATTATTAGAAAATAATTTACTCTCTTCTAGGAACCGAAAAGAAAATATTTTTCTATAAGATGGTTGCTGATCTTATCATTTGTGGCAATATTCATTGTGGCTTATCATTTGCAGATATATCACAGATTGCATTTTGCATACCAGTTCAAAACATCAGGAGCAGATTTGAAAACTGCAGAAAAAGAAACCGAAGTAAGGCAACTAACTTTTTCCTAGAACTTTGGTCTTCTAAGTCTTTATATCAATAAATATATGATTAGTTGTAAACTCATACATGTTTAGAAATAATTAAAAATTCTTTATCTAATTTTACATTACATTTTTCTAACACCTTATCATTTTTGACTCGTCTTGCATTGACGCTGGAGGTTCCATTCTCAGTTCGGTATTGTCCGCTAATGCTCGGTATTGTCCCTAATTGTATAGAAACAGTTGTGCAGCAGAAAATATTCTTCTTGAGACTTAAACGTTTGTATCAAATTTAATCGTTTAATGTCATCTGGCAAGGTGTTGTAATATAATGTACATGTATTATTAGTGAATTTTTTGTTGTGAGCTGTCGATGTCACCTGATGAATATGATTACTACGTTGAGTGTCATAGTTATTGAAAACGACATTTGCTAAAAATATATCCTCCCCTTTATATAAGTCATTTTTGACAAATGCCACTAATTCATATAAGGAGAGAAATGGTAATAGTAAAATACATAGATTAATGAAGGAGAGGCTTTCAAGACTCACGTGGGTGGAATTTGCCAAGTTGAAACCCCTAAAAGACGGAAACCTGCCATCACTGAGAAGAAAATTTTAGTATTGAACGAATTTATACGTGAATATTACCTTCATAAGGCGCAAACCTGTCTAACTCGGAGACGTGATGGTTTGTCAAGAACGTAAAAATATTTTTACCTGGTAGCAAAATAATGTTTATTTCTCTGGAATGGCACAGTGCAACGGATCGAATGCTGAAAAAAGAAAGTGCTGAGAAAATATAGTGAACGACGAGTTACTTCTCTTATGCCTGCTGTTGGCGAATCCTTGCCGCAGACTGGCGTATATTTCGCTGCTTTTTTCTCATGTTTTAGTGAAATATTTAAGGTTTCAATGAGCGAGACTTCGTCGCTGCCGTTTCGAATCATTAACTCTGTTGGTTCGCATCTCATTGTATTCTCAGAAGCGTTACCACGTGTCCATCATTTGTCAAAGAATCCCGAGAAGACAGTTTTATCACCCTAGTGTCTCTTCTTAAGGTTGTCTCTAGTCACTCTTCTTAAGGTTGACGAGGATCTGCTGACACAATTTAGTGACAGGTCGCACTATAGTGTACGAATGCTGTTTGGTAGTATGTCAAAATGTCTTTAAAGCGTACGTGCTAAAACCATCCGTTATACAAAAAATTTGAAGTGATTGGTGAACACTAGAAGGAAAAACGTTCTGCAAAAAACCTAGATGGGAAAATCGAAGTAACACTCAAATATTCATTTTAAACAGGGAACAATTCAAAACAAATAATTCATTTTATATAATTAAATCGAAAATACTGAACTTAGTTATATGTTGAATTTGTGACCACCCTCTGTAAGACGGAAATCTGTTAAAGCCGCAATTGTTTTAAGCTTCCATCAGGTTCATTCTTAGACAGGTTTTACTGTAAAACAACAATCACTGTGTTCACTTTCATGTGAATTGTCGCGCACCGCCATTCTTGGCTCGAGTGGTAACCTCAGAGACAGCCCCGGTTCCAGAGAAGGCAGCTTAATAGACGGAGCTGGTTAGAAAGCGGCACGATGTTCCTCTGCGAACGCGTTCTGGCCTACATGATGGGAGCATACTACTTGAGCGCTGAGATGGCAGGTACGCAAGTGTTATTATTTATTATAATGCTTCAGAACAGCGCAAACGATTAATATTCTTCTAAATATTCATTTTAAAACGCATTGACTCTTTTTTAATGATATACATTTACACTTGATACAGAAGGCAATTGGAAAATAAACTAATTTTCATTAAACTTTTTAATTTTTATGAAATTACAGAATAAAAAGTAAAACCAATAATGTCGATGGAAACCATATGTTTATTTATTATTATTATTATTATTATTATTATTATAAGTAATTAATATCCTAACTAAATAATTGGAATTATAAATATATACCTTTTAAATAAATTAAATTATTAGTTTCTGCCGCGTTCCTGGACATTTTAATATATTACGCTATATACACTGAAGAGCCAAAAAATTGGTACAGCGTCGTGTATTGAAATAAAGAGCTCTGGAACGAATCAGAATACGGCGCTTCCATCGTCAACGACAATGTAAGACTACCAGAGTCTGGCACAGTTGTTAGATCGGTTACTGCCGCTACTATGGCAGGTTATTATGATTTAGGTAAGTTTGACCTTGTTGTCATAGTCGACGCAAGAGAGATGGAACTTTGCATATCCGAGGTCGCGTTTAAAATTGGATGTTCCCGCACGACCATTTTACGAGTGTACCATGAATATCGGGAACATAAAATCTTCTTAAGACGGAGGAGAAACATGACACGTGACAGATGTGAAACCCTACCTCATATAGCTGCAGATTTTAACTCTGGGCCACCAATAAGAGTCTGCGTGCGAACGATTTAAATAGACATTATCGAAATGCGGTTCCGGAGCCCTTGCGTACTCTTTGATTACTCCACGTCACAAAGTTTTACGCCTCGCCTGGACCCGCCAACAAAGACATTGAGTTGTTGGGGTCTGAATACATATTGCCAATGTTTTAACAAGTCTTGGATCACATTGTTTCGTGCGAAAGGACGTATCCGGGTATGGCGACAATCTTATGAATCCATGGATCGTGCATGTCAGCAGGTAATTTTTCAAGCTGGTGGAGGCTCTACGACGCCATCTAGCGTGTGCAGTCGGATTGATAGGGAACTTCTGGCACGTCTAAATACCGTTATGACAGATGACACCCGTATGGAGGCAATTTGTCTGATCTCCAGCAGTCAGTTTTTGGCTTTTCTCTTCTCTCTCTCTCTCTCTCTCTCTCTCTCTCTCTCTCTCTCTCTCTCTCTCTCTCTCTCTCTCTCTCTATCTATCTATCTATATATATATATATATATATATGTGTGTGTGTGTGTGTGTGTGTGTGTGTGTGTGTGTGTGTGTGCGTGTGTGGTGTGTAATAGCGTGTTTGTGTGGGCATTTTCTAAACACAAATTATTTATTCTCGATATTTGCAGATGACGACGACGCGGACTGGGAGGATATCGAGGAGGAGGAGGTGGAGGAGGAGAAGTAAGACATGTTACAACTACTACGACGACGACGAAGACGACGACGACAACGACGAAGAAGCGACGACAACGACGAAGACAACGACGACGAAGACGACGACAAATACGAAGACGACGAAGACGACGGCGACAGCGACAACGATAGTGACAGCGACGGCGACAGTGACGAAAGCGGGGGGGCAAAGAAGATGGCGATGGAAGCGCCGACCTAGAGGATGAAGATGGTGATAGAGAGGAGAATAATGCTGGCGTTGGAGGCATGAGCATTTAGGAGGAGGATGCAGGTGAGAAAGGCATGGGCCTTCTAGAGGAGAATGAAAGCGAAGGAGGCATGGGCCTTGAAGAGGATGACGAAGGCAGAGAGATCAGGGGCCTTGAGGAGGAGGAGGATGGTGGAGGAGGCATGTGCCTTCTGGAGGCGAATGATGGTAGAGGAGGCATAGGCCTTCTGGAAGAGAATGAAGGCGGAGTAGGCATGGGCCTTCTGGGGGAGATGAAGGCGAAGGAGGCATGGGCCTTGAGGAGGATGATAAAGGCGGAGGAGGCATGGGCCTTCTGGGGGAGAATGAAGGCGAAGGAGGCATGGGCCTTCTGTGGGAGAATGAAGGCGAAGGAGGCATGGGCCTTCAGGAGGAGAATGAAGGCGGAGGATGTATAGGCTTTCTGGAAGAGAATGAAGACGGAGTAGGCATAGGCCTTCTGGGGGAGAATGAAGGCGAAGGAGGCATGGGTCTTCAGGAGGAGAATGAAGGCGGAGGAGGCATAGGCCTTCTGGAAGAGAATGAAGGCGAAGGAGGCATGGGTCTTCGGGAGGAGAATGAAGGCGGAGGTGGCATAGGCCTTCTGGAGGAGAATAAAGGCGAAGGAGGCATGGGTCTTCAGGAGGAGAATGAAGACGGAGGAGGCATAGGCCTTCTGGAGGAGAATGAAGGCTAAGGAGGCATGGGCCTTGAGGAGGATGATAAAGGCGGAGGAGGCATGGGCCTTCTGGGGGAGAATGAAGGCGAAGGAGGCATGGGTCTTCAGGAGGAGAATGAAGACGGAGGAGGCATAGGCCTTCTGGAGGAGAATGAAGGCTAAGGAGGCATGGGCCTTGAGGAGGATGATAAAGGCGGAGGAGGCATGGGCCTTCTGGGGGAGAATGAAGGCGAAGGAGGCATGGGTCTTCAGGAGGAGAATGAAGGCGGAGGAGGCATAGGCCTTCTGGAAGAGAATGAAGGCGAAGGAGGCATGGGTCTTCGGGAGGAGAATGAAGGCGGAGGTGGCATAGGCCTTCTGGAGGAGAATAAAGGCGAAGGAGGCATGGGTCTTCAGGAGGAGATTGAGGGCGGAAGAGGCATTAGCCTTCTGGAGGAGAATGAAGGCGAAGGAGACATGGGTCTTCAAGAGGATGATGAAGGGGGAAGAAGCATAGGCCTTCTTGAGGCGAATGATGGCGAAGATGGCATGGGTCTGCAGGTGGATGATAAACGTGAAGGAGGAATGGCCCTTTATAGGATGATGCTGTCGATTGCCAAATGCTTTTTAGAAGGAGGATGCAGGCGAAGGAGGCATGGGACTCCAGGAATATGATGCAGGCAGATGAGGCACGGATCTTCAGGAGGATGATGCAGGAGGAGGAGGCATGGGCTTTCAGGAGAATGGTGGAGGAGATGGAGGCATGGGCCTTTTGCATACTGATGCTGGCGAAAGAGACATGGGCTTTAAATAAAATAATGCAGGCGACGGAGGCATGGGGCTATACGAGGAAGATGAAGTTGATGGAGGCAAGCCCCTTCAGGACGAGGATGCAGGCGGGTAAGGCATGTCCTTCAGGAAAATCATGAAGGCGATTGAGTCATAGGTCTTTAAGGTGATGGTGCAGACGCCAGAAGCCTGGGCCTGTACGAGTTTGATGCAGACGATGGAGGAATGAGCGTTCAGGAGGATGATGCAGGCGGAGGAGGTATGGGCCTTCAGGAGAATGATGGAGGCAATGGAGGCATGAACCATTAGGAGGATCATGAAGGCGAAGGAAGCTTGCGCCTTCGGGAGGATGATAAATGCGAAGGAGGCATGGGCCTTTAGAAGGAGGATGCAGGCGACAAAAGCATGGGCCTTCAGGAGTACGATTAGGGGATGGAGCCATGCGCCTTTAGAAGGTTGATGCAGGCTATAGAAACATGGGCCTACAGGAGGAGTATGAAGGCGATGGAGGCATGGAACATCTGTAGGATGATCAGGGATTGGAAGGATGGACCTGCAGGAGATTGATGAATGCAATGGAAGCATGTGTCTTTCGGCGGATAGAAGGCGATGGTGGCATGGCTCTCAATTTTTCGAAGTGTGATACAGGTGGGGACCGCTTGGGCCTTCAAAGGAATGATAGAGGTAATGGAAGCATGGATCTTTAGGAGGAGGATGCAGACGATGAAGTCATGGACCTTTGAGAGGATGATGCAGGCGGAGGAGGCATGGGCCTTCAGGAGAATTGGGGACGCAATGGTGGCATGGGCCTTTAAGATGATTATACAGGTGACAAAAGCATGGGCCTGTACGAGGATGATGAATGATGGGGGCCAGGGCCTTCAGAAAGAAGATTAAGGCATAGACGGCACGGGCTTTTAGGAAGATAATGCAAGAGATGGAGACTTGGGCCTTTTTGAGGAGGATGCAGGCGACGGAGGCAATGGCCTATACGGGGAAAATGAAGGTGATAGAAGCCTTTAAGATGATGATGCAGGCGATGGAGGCAAGGCCTTTAAGATGGTGATGGCGATAGAGGCAAATCCTTTAAGATGACAACGATAGAGGCATGGACTTTCAGGAGAATGAAGCAGGGGAAGAAAACATTGGCCTATAGAAAGATCATGGAGGTAATGAAGGCCAGTCGCTTTACGTGGATGGTTTACGTGACGGAGGCATGGCCCTTTACGTGGGTGATGAATTTAAGATTATCTCAATTATCACAATAGTAGGCAGAAAGAATGAAAATTATCCTAATTATGTTATTGGTAAATAATGTTGGTAAGGAAGGCAGAAAGCTAGTTAAAAAATCAATTGATGTAGGACGAAATTGTTATTAAAATTGATCAATGTATTTTTAAAATAAAATTATCCAACTGCAGATACAATTTGAGTGTAGTGTTTTACTCTATAAACAGTCATTGCACCTGCATGCAATGACTGTTTACAGCATTTGCCAAAACTGTTGAGAAATTTAAAAGTCTGAGAAATGGGCTTCCAGAAAGGTATTTGTAAAGATATTTATGTAACCATTCAAAAATATTAAACAGTCAAAATAATAAATTATTTTATAACAAATTATGATTCACCAATATTCATCTCTAATTATTTGTAATTTTCGAAGATAATGTAGTTCAACGAATATCAATAAATCGAAATTTGAAGCGTCCTTTGCTCTTATCAGACAAAAATTTAAATGGCGGTTACAAAATTTTTAGTGTCTCCCCTGAATTTTTGAATGGTTACTTATTCCGTGTTTCCGCGCGTGTTCACGGCTTGAATCTTCAGTCTCGTCAGTGTGGATAGGGTTTCATTACGGGTTTCAATGTGTCGGTGATCTTCCTTCTTGAATGGGTAGATCAGGCCTCGATCTAAATGTTGGCTGGAGGGGTTTTCCCCATTCAGAATGTCGCACCATCGGAGCATCGCCGGCGCTGCAACGAGCTCTGATCTCCCGCTTTGACCCCTGGCACGGGTGGTAAAGTAGTGCTTGTAATTGTGTGTTAATAAGAGGTTAAATTCCTAATAGGATAACGCAGGGAAGTAAATATTGCATACGGTTGTTGGTTCGTTTGCTAGGATAGTGTTTATGATTAATCCTGAAGGCAATCGGAGAAACCACCGAAAACACCATTCAGAGCACCCGTCCGCCAGATTTCTTCTCCAAACAGCGGCTGAATGTGACCTAGCTCTCTATCTAGGGTCGAAATCCCTGCCACCAACGGAACTGAATTTTAGACATTAGCTTGTCAGCTATGTCGAATTCATTCGCAGTATGGAAAAGAATACTATTGGCTGGCTGCTCTGATCGGTAGTTGTTCGTGTTTGATCTGCTCAAGACCAGGTGAATGCCGAATTAGTATCCTAAAAAACGGGCCACAGACCGCACGCAATAACTACTTCGGCTTCCTTGTCCTAATAATATATCCCTTTATGAACACACACACACTTACATTCAGTACACTACCATACATGTCTGAAGACTAGCTAACCTCACCCCTTACTTACATTAAAATGCTCTAAACTACCACTCATGTCGGGAGATCATTCATAGCTCGTCCCAGCTGCGGCGGTGTCCCGTTGATGGAAGATGCCGAGTTGGGGAAACTTTCGATGCTGAATCTGAATACAAATCGTAGGAAAGAACTTGCAGAAGTGTCTCAGGTCATCAAATGATGTTACTGTCGCCCTCTTACCGCAAAGTCTTGGGTTTTACTCTAATTAGTGGCAGTGTTTTCGACACTAACGTCTCCGCTAAGGAACATATAACCACTGTCTGGAGGAGAATTTAAGCGGTCGGTTGCTCTGATCGGTAGTTTTTCGTGGATTCTCAAAACTATGCGAATGTCGAAACAGTATTCTAACAAACATCCCACGAACAGAGCGTGATCTTTCGTTTCTCTTCCATGTTCTCTCCTTACCTGTTACGTACGGTAAACACACACACTCACATACACTACACTACCACTGATGCCGGGAAACCGATCAGGAGCTTAGGGCTTCTCCCCGCTGAGACGGAGCTCCAATGCTGGGAAATATCTGGTTGTGGAAACCCAGCTAGCCGATGGTAAGTCGGTGCTGGATCTCGTTATCCTGCGGGTGAATAGCATGAAGCAAACATGACCTACGCTTACGGGACGAATAGCCTCAGTCAGTTGACGCGCTCGTAATCACGAACAATCAATCGGTCTTATCAGCACACTCGCATCAAAATGAAAGATCTCTGCCCATCGTAGTCTTGTCCGCTATCATTTCATTCGGACGCCAAAGACACACTTTACTTACAAAATACGTATATACCTAAATAATTATATCTTGTTAGTTTCGGTAAGTTTCAGAGAAAATGTGAGGCCTCTTATCTAAAAAACTCTTTTAAAAATCTATTAATATGTAATACATGGATTTTAATTGTAATGGTTTACAAGTTCTCTCCCATCACCTACAATCATCACGCTGAAAATGTACAATTTCAATGTATTTGGAATTGAAGACACGAAATATTGTAGAAGTAGAAGTGAGAACAAAACATAAGTTAAAAATAATTAGACAATTTCAGTAAGAATGACAACGTATAACGTATCTTCTGAAAAAACGCAAAACGTTATTTGAATAAGGTTTAATTGAATTAGGGGGTTAAGAGAGAATATATCGTACACAGAAGAGAGGATAAAAACCACAATTTAAAAAGGAAAATTTAAGGCAGCCATTATGAAATCATCTCATAATTAAAGATTTCAAACATACTTTTTAAGGGGACAATATTTCAATTTAGAGAAAAATGTATACGTATGAGAGGGTGAAAGTTGCGAATTAGAAAACTATATAGGAGAGTTTATTATTTAAGATATTGCGATACTCCTTTGGCTGTATTATTTCTCAGGCAAGTAGTGGTTCTGAAAAAAACTGGCTGAAATGAAACTTGCCTCCTGCATGTGAATGATGTCAACACAGCCAATTTTCATTTGTAATTTGTTTATGAGCAGATGCGTTTATTGTGAAAATATTTTTCAGAATTTATTTTGTGGAGTCAATATCTTAATTTTTTCAGCGTTTTGAAGTTTTGGTTTCTAAGAACCTTTAAGAAAAATATAATGCGATGCATATAGTTGTATAACTATGAATGACTTATTTAAAGAGCATTATATATAGTATATTTCAACTGACATACTTTTACAGAAAGCAAAGTAGTGAAACATGGCCATTGTTAGTGCCTCGCAAATTTTACCATTCATATACTTCATAAAAATGAAAAATATTTAGGTTTATAATTTATGTGCATTGCATTTGTGTATTTACAGTTATCGCAAATAATTATTTGAGCAGTAATGCAATGTATAGGGCTATTCATGGAATTTATAATAAAAGACATGATAATCTTCTGGACTTGCCACAATCAGGGAACATTGATCATACCAACAATCTATAAATTGCATGTATGTACTTGGCGCGACAGCCCATGAACGGTCTCAGACCTATCGGCGACGTCCCTGCCTCATGGTCATGTGATATGAGGGGTACGTGTGGTTAAGACGTAGACATCCCCATGACGCATTCTGATCTTCTCAACCTGAAAAGTGAATTTTCTCATCATCACACAGCAACATATTCTGGGACATTTAAGGAAAACGCATACTATATTCTGGCTCGGCCGGCTCGGCCGCGAATTGAACCCGGGGTCGTGAAGTGGAAATTGAACGCGCTGATCAAGAGCTAGCCACGATCCCAACAACCAATTTATTAATATCCTTTAATCTCACTATAACATAAATCCACTTTGCCATAATCGGTTGAGGTACAATACGCAGACCTGAAGAACGTAAAATCAAGAAGGGTGACCGAAAGACAGGAAAATCAAGCATTACGGAGAAAAACAAAATTGAACCCATTGTATCTCGAAAAACCAAAATCATATCTAGCTTTAATCCAAGTGTCCACCGAAACGCATTATACCGTTTAAAATATTTTTTCTTAAATAATGTTCATATTATTTGGACATTCTTCATTTTAACATTGAGCAAAAGTTTAATGAAGTTGATGGCCTCTAATGACAATTTCAAATGGAGCCATCTGTTTTAACTGAAAAACTACGTAAGAAAACATGAGGAAACTACTACCTTAGGAGATTTGGGTGAATGATATAATTCATTTCTATATTTTTTCGAAAATTAAAATAGTAAGGGTATCTCTTAGTACTAATATTTGTATTCGCTTATCAAGTGCAGTTATAGTAATGCAGTTTTTTGTTATTTTTTCGTGCTCTTATCTCCATGTAAATAGTTTAGAAATGACCTGATGAAGCAAAAGTATATTATAAGTATATAAACGTTATAGAATGTGAAGTTTCTCGAACATTATGATCTATTTTCTGACGTTTCATGTTTTGATTTCCATAATACTCATGGTTAATACAAAATTAAAATTATTTAAGAGATAATATTTATAAAAACTTATATTAAAAGGAATGAAAACCTTTCCTTCAGTAGAATTTATCTTTTTGAATTTCGTATTTTAATGTGAAGAAATTAGAACTAGTAAATTTCTCTTGTATGCCAGACCAAAAGGATAGTTAAATGATAGTTATTGACGATTTCTGTTGAAGAGTGTGTAGATGGGTAGGTAATTGTCTTTTGAGATTTTCTAGGAGCTTAAAAGTGGTGCTCGGTGATGGTGTAAACATTATGTTGTGAATTATAACAGATATCAAGTAGGAGAAAAGTTCTCCGTCCTTTAATAAAAACAATTACCACAGCGCAAAAATTAAACATTGAGTCACGTGCATGAAGGGCAAATATCAAACCGTACCTTTCTACATTAAAACTAACATTTACCCTGACCACGATGTTTATTAATATAATGTTATTTATCTTTCAAATCACTGATTCTGAACAAATAACACAATTAATTTGTAACACGAACTACTTTATAAATGCTCAACTAATAAAAAATAAAACTCTCGTAAAACACCATATTAATGAATTCTATAATTTATTTATTCATCACTCGTAGGTGAAGAAAAAAGATATTTAATTACACTTCTGGAAAATATTCATGATTCTTGTAGATTTTCATGCTTCTAAAAGAGTGAACTTTAAGATTTGAAATTATTATCAAATTTCCACCAATATATTTTTGGTATCTTGTTTTTCTTTTCAAAGATCACTCCATGCAGTGTTAGGAGTATTGGAAAAAATCACAATAATACAAAAAATAGTTTCCATTATATATTATTTCTAGAACATGTTTTGTAAACAACTTTCGAACTTCTCAATCTATCTTAGGAAATGGAGTGTTGCTGAAAGACTGGGAAAGTTGATGGTTGATGTTCCTACGGAGCCTCTCACTGAGAGGTTCTGCGGTTCGAATTCCGACGGTAGTGGCAGGATATGGATTTTTGACACTTGCTAGATAGCTAGGTCGAGTTCTGTCGCTATCTGGAGGAGAATCCTAGTGGCCATCTGCTCCGATCAGAATTTTTCCGTGATTTATACGATCAATACGAGGCGATGCCGGAGCAGTACCCGACCAAACGGGCCACAGACCGCGGTTGGCCATTCACATTGCTTGTCCTATCCTCACCCCTTACACACACTCACAGACTCTACACTACCTCACATGCCGGGAAACAGGGAGACCGGATTGGAGCTTACAGCTGGGTCGGAGTCTCGTTGGGAAATACCTCATTGGAAAAAACCCGCTAGCCGACGCTAAGTCGTGCGGGATAGCGCCATCCAGCGGGGGAAGATCATTGCCAACTCCCGGGCAAAAAACATGCACAACACTTACGGATTGACGCGCAGAATCAATAATAATCAGTCAATCATTGCTTGAAAATTGGAAGTCCACGTTGAGTTATAACTCACACGGATGTATACGCTATCACAATCTTAACGATGGAAATAAATAGTTTTTTGTTATTTAAAGTCGCATTAACATCTACGGCATTAGCGACCACTACTGCATTTAACAGTGTGGTAAGTGTGAATATGATATGATATAGTGATGATAGAGGGTGAAAGAACGAGCACAAATACAACCACACCCGAGCCGGGTCTCGAAACCGCGATCCTTTGGTCCAAGATCGCAACGGCACTACCGCCTTAATAATCCCGGTCATCCGGACCGGCAAAAATAGTTTTTGATATATCCATGTAAAGCACAATCTGAGACGCATGTCACCAGTTCTGACAGAGCCATGAAAACAACGTCGCAGCGCATCTTTTCTGAGTAGTGTTAGGTTGTGCATTTCATGAGAGTTAGAAGTCGCATTTGCATTTTTTAATACATCTTTCCACACTTGAATTGGTATGTAATTTTTAGAATGATAGCAATGGTGGTCATAGTTAACATGGCAGGGTAAGCCAAACAGGAGCGGGGTTTGATAAGGAACCATATACTTTCATTATTATTATTATTATTATTATTATTATTATTATTATTATTATTATTATTATTATTATTTATTAACTTCCTCAATAGTGTAGGACATTACATAATACATCAGAAATCAGCTTCATAATATTACAGTTGATACTTTGATTTGCTTCAACAGAACACAAATGAAATCAAATTTACAAATAAGAATACAAGTCAAACTAAATTTAAATAAATAATAGAAATAACACATTCATATAAACCATCCACTGTCGTGTCACTATCCCCATTCCCTCATACACATTCACACTCATTGGATCGTCTCCCAAGAACTTTCTCACAATATGGCAAGTGTCTAGTATCACGGATGTCTGAAATTTTGATACGTATTTTTCTAATTGAAGGATTTCTAAGTGCGGTTTCAGAAATTAGTCATGAGGCCGAAATTATGATGGGTCTAATATAAACTTTCTTCATTATCCATATTTTCTTAACTTCATGTGTCAGGTCCTTGTATTCTAATGTCTTTATGTAATGCAATTATCTTTCATTATTATTATTATTATTATTATTATTATTATTATTATTATTATTATTATTATTATTAAATTATACCTCTCCATTACTCTCACAGCCATACGTTTAATTTGAGTTGTTCATTAGAAAAATACTTTCTGATAGCTATACAGCTAAGTGCTGATAGCGTGCCTACGAAATCATCTTATTTTATAGTAAATTCATCCAAGAAGCCTGAAAGATAAACTGGCATTTGCGAGATAGCAAGGCGGTTTTATTGGAAAATCAATGTGTGAAATCTGGCAGTCGATTGCTCGAGACTGACGCAATACAAGTCCAAAAATAGTATTTCATTTCTTGCTTTATGGGTTTGTCACATGATTTGGCTGCCTGGTGAAGGTTTCAGCTTGATTGTTTAATTTGGTTTACTTCTTCTACGTGTTACCTACACTACACACGAAATATGTGTATTAGTTGGTAGAGAAAATTGTATTCTACTTATTGTACTACTAGCAATGTCTGCCTTCCTATAGTAAGTAACATAACATGTGCATAACGTTTTTTGCTAGTCACTGCCATTTTACAATTTGTTTTCATTTAGATAAAAGAAAAGTCAATTTTGAAAGAAAGATGCAAAAAAAAACAATTGCTTAAGAAAAGAAGTGAAGATAAAGATCAAGAAAAATTGGAATTTGTTGAGCCAACCAGCAACCAGGATTTGGCCTCTTTCCCAAGTAAGCATTCTGGAAGCTTCAACTGCCAATATATAATGCGATATAACATTTTATGAATAATTTTAGCAGTGGAATTTCAACTGTGATTTATACAAAAAAATAAATGGATATAGTTGCATCATAGTTGCACCCTCGTAAGTTACTCGTCCTCTCTAGTTGCTTAAAATGTAACTATACGTGGCCCAGTGGCGTAGGCTTAAAGAATGCGAGTGATGTGTCGCATTTTCAAGTTTTTCGGCTAATTTAAAACTTTTCAGTTTACCACAAATTAATGTTTATGTGTTTTTTTCTCTTCTGTAAGTATATCTCTCTATCTGTAATTTACTTTCATTATTACCGTGCAAATTACTACATGCGTTTGTCCTCTTTTTGGATGTGACAGTCCGAGATACACTCCTTGGATGCCTCGTGTCGTTACTGCGGTCATTACTGAAAGCCATGAGCTGTGCGAAGGCTGTGTATATTTCGTACTCTAGTGTTGCGATGCGACTGTTCATACCAGTGTTGCCAGTTTAGCGGATTGGCCGCTAGATCTAGCGGAATTTCAACCGTTCTAGCGGCGAGAAATAATGATTTAGCGGCTAGCGGAAAATCTAGCGGAATGAAAGCAAATTGGCGGAATTTCTAGCGACAAGGTTGAAACATGTTTCCATTTATAAACTTTTGTTTCGATGACCAAAAACTAATGGGGACATGTTAAGTATTCCGTCCCTTATTATCCAAAGTAAACAAATACCGCTGGAACCATAAATCTGATATCTGAGTCATATTACCTTAACCCTCAACTAGGCGCGTGGTGTCTTTCTCATTGGTTAGCGGCCGGAGATTCTCCAAATATCCAATCAAACGTGGAGAAAATATTATCCGCGTTCTCTTTAAATATGCAATATCTCTTTGTACAGTTTTTGAAATGCTAAGCGTAATAGTTTGTGAATAAATAAATAAATATTCAGCCTGCAAGTTCAAGTCTCTATAAGAACAATATTTTAATAACATTGCAGTAATATACTTTAATATTTTTTCTACATCCGCGTTAATATTCTATCATATTAAATTATGAATCTAATATTTAAAAAGTATTATTTTAGTAGACATAAGAATATCGTGAAAAGTAAGCTAAGAAATCGTATGGAAACCGAAATGGTGAATGCTGTTTTAAACATTCGATTTAGTTTAAAACGGCATGGTAAATGTTGTAATAATTTTCGATTTCCCTATAAAGTTCTTAGGCATATAGGTTCAAATGCGAAATATAATAAGCAAATAAATGAGGACGATAATGAAGTCCAAATAATAGACGAGCTTGTTTCAGAACTTAATAGTAGTGAATAGTAATGTAAAATTATAGTAATAATAAATCAATATTATTATTAAATTATTACTGCGATTCGTCTGTGTAAACTATTATATAGTTAGATTTAAGTTATAAATTATAAATATAATTACACAAACATGTGCAATATTTAATCATTGCTTATATTTGTATATTTTATATATATTAAAAATAAGTTGTAAATATCGAATTTGTATTTTTATTATCATGTAATAAAATAAAAAATTATAAATTATTTATTCTACACGCGTAATTAATATTATTTCTTACATGGCATATTTATCACCCTAGTTCTGATTCATAAATTTCAAATATTTTCATTTTTAATACTTTTGTATTACATATTCATTTAATATTTATAAATTATTTATATAAACAATTACTCGATATTATAAATATTATTTATTAAAAACAACTGTTATTACATGTAAAATTAAATATCTTGATTTAGCGGAAAAGTTAGCGGCAAGAAGTTTTAAATTTAGCGGAATCTAGCGGAATTACGCGTGCCATCTAGCGGCCGAATGTCCATCGGACCTGGCAACACTGGTTCATACGTATCACGGCCTTCCCCTTGGCACTTCTATACCCCTTCCCTCACAACTTATCCCTATATTCTTCCTTAAGCACAGATCGTTCAGTATCGGAATGGGAATCTCAGCGATCACGTGCTCCGAAGTGGGTTGCGGGGCGGGGAGAAAGAGAGACAGCTTGACCTTGATGCACACGCAAGTCTGCCAACTGATCCGATGTAAAATTCCATGTTTATACAGTGCATTAATAGAGGATGCACGTAACGAGAGGTGGATTTCAGCGTTGTCAATGAGCACTAACCATCCTGGAAGTAGTAATAGATCATTGATTTCAGGATGTTCATACGTTTTGTATTTTACTGCGAAATTAGTGAGTTTTTTCTTAAAACGTCATTATATAGTATAATGTTCCCATTAAGAACATTATCGTTTTGAAACTGTATTTAGATGATTAGAATTCTATAATTTTCATCATTTGTGATGCTCCATGTCGAGCACGTCGTTTGTAGCAGTGGATGAGTTTGTGGCAGAAAATAGTGGTGAATATTACCGTTATGCTGTTGATATATCTAAAAAAACTCAGTTTTGTACCTACTTACGTCATAAAACAGCGGGGAATTGACCTCAAATTAATGTTTATGCATATACATTATTATTATTATTATTATTATTATTATTATTACGTATTTTCGTTTTTGACATTCACAGCCAACGCTGCAAAATTGTCATTTAAAAAAAATGTTTTCGTTTCAAAATGAAATACGTAGTGATCTCATATTCATGCCTACCAGCCAGGAGACGCATCTGATGCAGGCTTATGAAATCCGAAATTTGTTCCTTCCATTTGATTCTAACATAAGCCTCGGACAGTCGCGTCCTGACTGCCGTGGTGGTCAGACGCTGCGTCCGCTCCGTGCAAAATCACGTTGTGCGTGCGTCCACTGACTCGGTGCTTGTCAGTCAGTCACATGTAAAACGTGGTGGAAGTGGAGTTATTCTTAAGTAAAGCGATATTGCTTAACTAAGTGAAAAGTTTCTTTTTTTTCGTGACCATCATGGATCCCTCTCAAGTTCATCAACCTTCAGGAAACCTGAACAGTAAGACTACAATTAATTATGCTAAAGTTACTATGCAATATCTCTCCCGAGAAAGAAAATGCTATAATCATAGATTCGGCAAATAGTGCGCCAATTGTTGAATTTATTGAAAAGTTATCTACCAAAATGAACCCCTCTCATATCAAGTTTGCGTCGAAAATATCGAACAACAGACTGTGTGTTTATCTATCCAGTAAGGAAATCGCAGATGATCTAGTCTTCAATCATAAAAGCATCGTTGTGTCTAATCACATTTTCCCTATAAGACCTTAGACCTAATTTCTAGGAACAAAAGAATTATTCTCTCAAATGTTTGTCCAAGTATTCCTCATCAAGTGATAGAAGAACAATTATTAACTTTCGGTGTTAGAACTGTAGTACCGTTAACTTTCCTTCGTGCTGGATTTAATAACCACAACTTGAGCCACGTCCTCAGTTTTCGCCGTCAAACATTTATTTCACCTGATGATGAACAAAAATTACCTGAATCATTTCAAGTATGTATTCATGATGTCCTCCAATGGATACATGTAACTCCTGAAGTTCCTATTTGTTTTTATGTAAAAATCAGGGCCATATTGCTAACAACTGTCCAAATCAATGTAATTCCCAATTGTCTAATACTCTACCTCTCCCTACGGCAGTAGAAATCACAGAATCAACTAATGAAATTATTGTTAATTGTAATGTTCCTCCCAAAGTATTTGAACCAACACTTCCCGAAAGCGATAAGGTGAATGAAAACTCTAGCCTTAACCTTGCCCTTGACAGCTTTCCCCCGCTACCTACCACCCCTCCCCTTTAGTCGGCCGCGAGAAACCTTGTTGCCTCGAAAGGCAACTCAATGGAAATTGACCTTGCCTGCAACCCTGGAAGGTTGAAGAGACCGTTATCTACTGTAAGCTCGAATACATAAATGGTTAGCAACCAATCAGATAGCGAGAATGAACTCCCATACAGTAATTCGGAAACCTCTGACATGGAAGAGAAAACTTCTGAAAATAAAGAAAAAATAAAGAAACAACCCTCCAAAAATAAGAAAAAAGCTTAAACCTCTTCTGAAAATGTTGACGATCAGTCGTGGTCCAAAACAATCTTAGATTCTCCTACTGCCCACTACCCACTAAATATACATCAACTCCAAAGTTTCTTTGACAAAACGAAGAGTAATAACTGTGCCACAGCAATTGCCAGAGAATTCACAGATGATTTTACTGCTTTAACAGCAATGTTAAGAGCTGTTCACGAATACTTACAGAACCGGTGTGTGTGTAAGCAAGGGGTGAGGAGAGGACAAAGAAGAGAACCGGAAGAGATGATTCAGAGCATCAACTAATGTCACTGCAGTCCCTCTGACTGGGAGGTTTTAGGTTCAAATTCCGACGGTGGCAGAATTTTTGACACTAGCTTATCAGGTCGAATTCAGTCGCTGTCTGGAGGAGAATTCTAGCGGCCTGTTCCTTTGATCGATATATTTCCGTGGGGACTCCCAACAACGCCAGGTGAATGCCGGAGCAGTACCGTACCAAACTGGCCGCGGACCACGCGCGATCTTTCCTACCTTTTCCTTGACCTCTCCTCTCCCCTTACACACACACTTCCACTAACACGCACTACACAAGCACACATGCCGGGAGACCGGTCGAGAGCTTAGAGCTTAACCCGGCTGAGGCGGTGCCCCGCTGGTAGGAGATACCAGGTTGGGGAAAACCCTGCTAGGAGACCGTAGGTCGGCGCCGGATCTCGCCATACAGCGAATGAAAGATCACCGCAACATCCCGAGCAAAACATTCACTACACTTACGGGACTAACGACCCTGTTAGTTGACGTGCTCAGAATCTCTAAAACAATCAATCAAACAAAGAAGAGGATGTAAAGATCGCGCGCGGTCCGTGGCCCGTTTGTTAGGATACTGCTGCGGCATTTACTTGGTGTTGATCGGCGAACATAATAGCATGGTCGACCGATTAGAGCAGCCGCTAGAATTATCCTCCAATTCAGCGTATCTAGGCAGTATTGAAAATTACGTCTTCATCGGTACTCGTATCCTTGGACCTCCGGGTTAGAGGGACTGCACTGACATCAGTTGATGTCTACAGCTACCTCAGGCGCTCACTAACGCCCACGAAGTGTTTTATTTATGTGTATAATTGATTTCCTTTGGTTATTACTATTTCAAACAAATGCTAAAACCACTACAGACCTTTAGAATACTTGAAAGGTGACTAATTAGTCATTAATTAATCATTACCCATTAATAGCTAGCGAAGTTTGAAAGTAAGCGCTGAGCAAACCTCTCGTCCTTTGATGTTTTAGCGAATTTTACTTTAAACATCCGATCGTAGTTGCATTTTAGTGAGCAATCTCTCACCTACAATCTCTCACCTACAATTCGGTGTGCTTTCGACCAGCTGTTGTTCACATACATCATCTGATGGCTACATTCGAAAAAACAATTCCACACACTTTCAATCTCAACCCCTAGATTTTTAGTATTTTCTCTAGCGACAAGTAATTTGCCATGACTTTCGAATCAGCCTTCGCACAACAAAAAATCACTTCATCTTTCAGCAAAACATTATGAAATTCCCTTGCTCTTTCGATGCTTCCATTTCAGAAGATTGTAAATGACCAATCGCGGATAAACCGGTCAACATGTAACAGGCCATAAACAGCCATCGGCCTGCAAAGCGACGTTCGCCCATTAGCAGATCACACTAGGAGGAATAGTGTAAGCGTTGCCTTGGCGAGAACTGAATTACGGGTCATCAATTCTCGCTTGTCGTCCGATATCTCGATTTCCACTGTATGCGTTATAAATTACAGCGCGCGCCGGTTGAAATGTAGACGATCTCGAATTCTAGGGAATTAATTGCCTAAATGCAGAATCAAATGCTCTGTGGAACTCGCTGTGCCGCATTCAGGGGTCTCTGGGTTCAACTACGGAGTATTCAGGGCACGGATTTCACACGAAGTACGCATGGTCTGCATAGACCGTACGTGTAGGCGTAGGTGTTCATGTAGATTGGTCACATAATCCATGAATAGTTTTAGAGATATGAGAAATGATGCAGGGGATTAAAGAGGAGAAATACCTATCGCAAAATAAAACGAAAGAAATAAGTGAAATATTAGAGAAAAAAGCAAAAAATATAAAAAATATAAGTAATAAAGAGGTAAACATTAAAAAAAAGAAATACAGATTAGGAAGGTGAATGCTGAGTGGGGAAGTTAGGAGTGCAATTGAACAATCAAAGAAATAAATGAGAAGAGTAACAAGGGAATAAACAAGCAGATGGACGGGTGCGGGAATATACGAAAGGGTGTAAAGGCGAAATATGTAAAAGGCAAAATATTGTGGATGGTTCAGTTCGAAGGTCAGAGGGACACACAAACACACATTCCAACAAAGAATATAAAAGATGTAAATAAAATCAGCGAGATGGATGAGCGATTCCACAGTCAGAAGCAAGGACGTCAGAAGCAAGACGGACAAAGGTTATAGTACAATAGGAAAAATTAAAAGGATGGGAAGATCTGGACGAACTTGCGGATCGGCAGGTAGACTGCGCAATTGAGAGAAGACCGGCGTACCTTGCGATCATGCGGATGAGAAAGCGGATAAACTAAGAATAGATGCGCTGTCAGACTGACGGACGGACAAACGGGTGAATAGAAGAACACATGGATTAATAGAATGTAAAAACTTATGAATTAACAGTTGGTCGGATAAATGGATGGGCAGAAAGTCGAACGGATAGACGGGCAGTCAGACTAATGGACAAGAGAGCAGACGGATGCATATATGGGTAGACTGACGCATTGACTGGTAGATGGACAGATGAATGGACTTACAGACCAATTGATTGGCGAGTAGACGAGTATACTAATTGACGAATATACACACGCACGGTGATGTGGGAAGTTGGATGGACAGACTAGATGGATAGATCGACGGACAAACAGATGAGTACACGGACGGATGAATAAAAGAGTAGCGAAAAGTCGAGCGAATAGAAAACAATCAGACGTATGGATTTAAAAACCGTCAGTGAAACGTTCGAAGGGTAGGTAGGAACGAATCGATTGACAGTCAAGAGAGACCCATGGTCGACATTAGAGAGCATGTTAAGCCATAGATGGATGTCCATACAGGACATTAAGACACACACATATATTTGATCTGCCTCTCTCCCATTCTCTTATCCTCCTTCTCTATAGTGACTCGGTAGTCAGGTAGTACATCCTCGATCACGATTAAAAAATAACGCCTCCTCTCCCACAAGCGAGGGGGCCGAAAACTACATCCACTCCTCACATGGCAATTACGCCCTCCACCACTTTTTCACTTTCTTCCATCCCCGTCGCCGCCGCCATCGCCCCCGCCCCCGTGACAAACGGCGCGCCCAAGTGGCGTGCCTGCGCGCGCTAATCTCTTTGGCGCCTGAGTTACGGCGCTCCCGGAGCGTTTGTAACCTCCGTGCCCGACACACGCCCGCCCCGAGCGCAGGGGGCAGTGGCTGGTTGGTGCTTTGCCCCCAGCGAAGATCGGGACGGGTGGCTCAGAGCATCAACTGATGGCACTGCAGTGCCTCTGACTGGGGCTCCCTACGGTGGCAGGATTTTCGACACAAGTTTGTCAGCTAAGTAGAATTCAGTTGCTGTCTGGACGACTATTCTAGCGACCGGCTGCTCTGATCGGTAATTTTTCGTGCAATCAACACCAGACAAATGCCGGAACAGTACCCTAAAAAACGGGTCAAGAATCGCGCGCTGCTATTCCTTCTTCTTCTTCTTCCTCCCTAACTTACACACACACTTACATGCACTACAGTACCAAACATGCCGGGAGATCTGTCAGGATCGTAGAGCGTGTCCCGTCTGGGGAAGTGCCTCGTTGGTAGGAGATACCTAGTTAGGGAAATCATTACTAGCCGACGGCATGTTGGCGCCGGATCTCGCCAATCAACGAAGAAAGATCACAACCATATCTCGAGGAAGAACGTGCACTACACTTGCGGGATTAACTTAGTGACTCCGAGCTTAGTTGACGCATTCGGAATCAATAACAATCAACCAAGGAATTAAAGCGAAGCCTTCGCATCAACTTCCAGGCGAACGACGAAGTGATATAATGATATTTACTATTCTTTATTATTTCTGGAAGTTACGGTGAGAAAAACTTTTAAAACAACTGAACGTATCCTACACTTTGGTAAGTCAATTATTGCTAATAGCGACTTTTTTGTTTCTTTATTTAAAAATATCGAAAATCTGCTTTTTCGAACACTTAGTCTCGCATAGTAGTATCAGTCGCAGCAGCATTACACGTTCAACCTGCACAAGGCAGATGATAAATCCCGGTGTCTTCCCATACACTTCGCTTTATAGAGTAATATTTGACTTACTATCAGCTGGTCGTGTATAACCACTCCGGAATTTCGCTACGATTTTTTCTCACTGATGCTCCTGATTGGATAACCGCGACCCAGCTGATCGTACGTTAAAAATCACTCTATTTAGGTCGGAGAGTATATGCAAGGTTCTTGAATCCTCTTCACCGGTTTATCCCGTTTATGAAGGGGTGTCTAAAGACGAGATGGCGGCAAGACCGTATTAGCGGAGACCATGGAATGCTTATGATGGTAATAATAATGATGGTGATGGGGTGAATGACGGAGACGCGCTCAGTCCACCTCTCGTTGAACAGAGTGCTGCTCCGGCATTTGCGTGGAAGTGATTAAAAAACCCACACAAACCACTGATCAGAGCAGTGACCTACAGACCAAGATTTAAGTAGAGTATCACTGTAGCGTTCCTGACCGCCAATTCTTAGGCTTAGAGATTCGATGGTAAAGGATTTTTGACCTTAGCTACACATCTAGGTCGAATTTAGCCGCTGTCTGGAGAAGACTTCAACCGGCTCGCTGCTCTGATTGGTAGATTTCCGTGAATTATGCGATTAATAGCAGGCGAATACCGTTGCAGTGTCTTAATAAATGGTCCACGGGATTTTTCGACGAGATTTTTTCTTCCTCATCCTCCTCCTTTCATCATACACACACACGCATACACATATTTCCACTACACTACCACACATCTCGGGATACCAGACAGGGGCATAGAGCTTGTCCTGGCTGGGGCGGTACCCCGCAGAGAGGGATACCTGGTTGGGAAAAGTCCGCTGATGTGTACATCGGCATCTCATTCTACCTGGCGCCACCTCCCAAAATAGAACAAACACTATACTTACGGAGCTAATGACTTAAGCAGATGACATACAAAATCATCAATCAATTAATCGAAATAATTTCGACGGATAATGAGGACGTCTTCGGGCCCACTGTTTGCCCCACCCTCTGCTTGTCGGTTGCAGGAGGCCTTTTCTCAGCCCCATCAGATCCACACCCTGGGATTTACTCCCTCGTCTGCGGAGAGAGTCAGAGGACAGCTATCTTTCGCACGCAAGTACCTTGGAGCGTCTGCTCGAGTATGAAATGAAATGCTTTCGGCTTGAGGAGGTAGATAAATGGGCATTACCAAGATTGTTTGAAAATTGAAGGTGGAAATGAGTTAATTAAAAAGTGTCAGCCTGTTCGTTATATTAAGTGTTGTTAATGTCAGTGCAAGTACGAAAGACTAGGAATCATTTTTGCGTGTGAGTTCGTTCTATGGTCTCAGGAAGACACTGCCACACAAAAAAGAATTACAATCATTTTATGCAACTCCAAATAAATTTACATACTACATAATAGTTAATAAAGTAATAGCTATTTAATAAATAAGAGTCGTAAGACATTACATCAGTCCATAACATTCGAGTATTACATAAATATTACAATACAATTCATCAAATATTTGATGCCCATTTTTTTAACAATAAAGTTGACCAAATAAACTTATTGATGCAGGATGCCATTTCAGTTTGAATTTCACCCTATTCTTAGTTCAAATGTTCAAGCAGACCCCACAATGAGCGATTGGTCTTTTTCCTTGTAGACGCAGTTCTGGAACCATTCAGCTTTTACCATTTCCCATATGAAGCCAATAGCACCTATATTTCATTTACAATGACATCAATAAATATCTCCAAATCGTAAATAACTGTTTTTATGTAGACAGTTTTGTTATAAAAATAATTTCTCATCTAAACTTTTGGAATTTGAAAAAAATTTCTTGATTTTCAGGCACTAGACAGTATGAAGTGTAAAATATACTTGTATGTGCAAGTTATACCTTCAGTTGTCGATTATAAAAATCAAGAAAGAGCCCGAGAGGCCTAGCCACAACAAGTTTGCAATATCGTGGTCGAAGCCAAGGAGCACCACAAACGCAATAAGCGGGAACAGTCCTCGAGGGAGTACCATGCCCCATCTCTCACGGTCCTATCTCAGGCGGCGCTTCCTGGCGGGGCGAGCTAATTTGGGGTGGCGCGGGGTAAGGAATGGGCTCGCGTTGGTGGGAGCTGGGCACGAAGTGGAGATCGAGGCAGAGGTAGCTAGGACGCAGATGGGTGGAGTGGGGCGGGCTTGGGCGGAGAGGCGTAAAGTGGGGTGGAGTGGGGTACAGTGGGGTGGGGTGAAGTGGAGTGGGGTGAAGTGGAGTGGGGTGAAGTACGGAGGAGTGGGGTGGAGTGATGCGAAACGGAGCTGAGAGGGGTTGAGTGGAGTAGACTGAGGTGAAGTGGGGCGAGTTGGGGCACGTAAGGGTGGAGTGGTGGAAAGTGGAGTGGAGTGTGGTGGAGTGGGATGGAGTGGGGAGAAGTGAGGTAGAGAGGGGTGGCGGGGGGTGGAGTGGAATGGAGTGGGCTGGGATGGGGTGGGGCGTGGCGGGCGGAGCTGTGGCGAGAGTGGAGGCGGCAGGGCGGAGAAGAGGTAAAGGGGAGGGGCGAGCTAATTCGGGTTGACGCGGAGCTGGAGTTTGACTTGAAGCGACGGGAAAAGTGGAGATGAGGGCAGAGGTAGCAAGGCCAGGAGAAGGAGTGATATTGGATGGGGCGGGACGGGACGGAGCGGAGCGTAGCGGGGCGTGTGTGGGCGCGGAGGGGATGGTGTGAGATGGGGCGGGCCTGGTGACGAGAGGCGTGGAAGGGCGGGGAGTGGTAATTTCAGATGGCGCGGAACCGACGTAGGGGCTCGGGTGGAGAGGGCGACCGATGAATTAGGCGGGGAGAGGTGGGGTGGGTTTGTAGCAAACCTGCCAAGTGACACGCGTGGAAGCGGTGGAGGTGTGGAAGTGTTGTGCCTGGGGCGAAAGCGGCGGCGGCCGAACGAAAATAAGATGGAGGGGCGGGGCGAGCTAATTCGAGGTGGCGCGTGGGCGGTTGCGTGTATGGCACGTGAGCGATGGGGCTGGGCAGTGGCCGAAAGGCTGGAGGCGGAATTGAAGGGAGGTCCAGGTGCAGAGTGAGGAAAGATGGAAAGGAACGGAGCGGGCGGTCGGAATAGATGAGAGAGGCAGAATGGAGAAGGATGGAGCGAGATGGGCGAATACGTGGATAGGGAGGTGTGAGGCGGGATGAGACGAGTTGTGACGAACGGAACGGAACTAAAGAGAAAGAAACAGGGTGAGACGAGATGGATCAAGAGAGTGGCGGGACGGAGTGGGTTGGGACAGAGTGAAGCAGATTGGGACGGGATGGAGCTAGGCGGTCCGAGTGCGGACAAGGTGACCAAGTCAGGGCCGGATTGGTCAGGACGTGGCGTGATAGGGCGCGAGACAGAGGGACAGCGCAGGAGGAGAAGAGGCGAGGCAAGGCGGGTGGAGGCAGACCGAGGCGGACCGGTACGACCAGGTGGATGCTGCGAAGGTGTCTAGGGGTGGCGCGGTCAAGTGAGGGCGGTGACAAAGACAGGTGGCAATGGCCTAGGGATGCGGTACGAGATGGAACGGGAGGAGACGGGACGAGACGGGACGGGACGAGACGAGACGAGACGGGACGAGACGAGACGGGACGGGACGGGACGGGACGGGACGGGATGGGACGGGAAGTGACGGGACATGATGGGATTGGACGAGACGAGGTGTGACGGGACGAGACGGGATTGGCGAGACGAACGGGAAGAGACGGGCCGAAACGGACGGAAGACGGGGCGGGAGAGGTGACCGCGAAAGAGGCGCGACCGGGCGGCGAAGCGTCGCGTGGCGAAGGCAGAGGAGACGGCGTGGAATTATTGCAGGTGGGAGTGGAGAGGAGACGAAGGCAGAAGCGACGCCGCGAGGAGGAACCGTGATAGCGGAGCGTAGTGGGGGGGGAGCGAGCGCGGCCGGGGGGTCGCCAAGGCGGGCGGAGGCGCTGTGTGGGGGGTTTGGAGGGAGGGGGGGGGCGTGGTCGGCGGCGCGGATTCGGACGCCGATAACGCGGTATTCTCGTCCTGGGACGCCGCGCCGCGCCGCCGTTCGTCTTTCGGCGAGAGGCCACTTCGGTCCCGCGCCTCCGCCGGCGGCGCAGCGGGAGTCATTTGGCTCCCGCCCGCAGGCGTTTGTCGAGTGCGCTGGAGCGACGCCGATCGGAATACACACGACTTGGCCTTGACTCTTTCGGCCCAGCTCCTCAGCGATTTCTAGTCGATATAAATAACGAGACATACCCAGATAAATCATGGGAATGATTGAGTAGAATACTATGAAATGATGACTCATCTCCAATTATTGGTTTGCACAAAGTCCGGTACATTGTGTTAATAAATACGTGAAATTTTAATTAGCCTGGCGAGTTTTTAAAAAAAAATATTCTGATTGTTAATTAGATCGCTGGTGAGGTACATACCTTCTATTATTATGATAAATAATAAAGACAATATCTTATATTTATCATTATTCTGATTGATTTGCGAAGAATCAGCCAAATAATTTATTAAGTTGTATTTATGTGTGTTTGTTCAACAAGGGTATAGTACTTTTTCTCTGTTGCAAAGCAGTTAAATTATTAAAAATTATGGAGACTCATAGCCGAAAATATAGGTTTCAAGTTAGGGCAACGAAACAATTTCTGCATTAGGTAGGGAGAAATTTGAAAGTAATAAGTGCCGTAAAGAAAAAAAATTTCAAGAGCACGATTTCAAGAACATGCACAGTATAATATGAAAGTGAAAGAGACGACAAGGATTTTGTTATTAGGTTGTGTGCTCTTGAGTCTTGTCAAAATATTACATACTGTCGTTCATAATATTGTCACACTTGGATGGGGGAAGTTGAGAAACGCTCAGAGTTTTCACGGTATTTTTTATTAGAATATTATGAAATACTTACTCATTTCGAAGTATTGGTTTGCACAAGGTTGGGCACATTGTTTCAATAAATACGTGAAATTTTAAATCGTTTCCGTAGTCTTGATATCCACCACATTTTGTAAAAACTTGGTAAAACGAACCTCAATAATTTGAGTTTTTAAAATTACCCAGGATTACCCTTGATATTAATCGGCGCAACTTTTCTTGAACGATGACCTGGTTTCCTCTTCTCTGACACAAGAAACAGATGAAGGCAGAAGCTCGCAGCGAGTACAGATGACATTCCAAACACATCATCACTTGCGCGAAATAAAAAACTATTTTCTCTTCAAGACGAGAATTTCTGTCCATGATTTTCTCCTAAAATTCTAAAGAAATGACCGAAGCAGATGAAGATCCATCACAGGAGATATCACGAACTCCAGAGAAAGTTAAAACGCAAATTATTGAGAGAGTTGCAAAGGAATAATTGATTCTCCAGAGGTTTTGTTTCATAAAATCTAGTGGCCGATTTCGGAACTAACACCCCCACACTACCTGCAATTCTTCAATCCATCGTTCAAGACCAGTTGTGCGAGTAATATTGGTAGGTCGAATTTACGAATAACTCCAATTTTCTGGGAGGCCTAATTTTGGGACAACTTGAATAATTTTTCTGCTACTCGAATTTCCCAGTAAAACAAAATTCCGTGCAAAACGATTTTCCTGACAAAATAAATTTCATGGCGAGTTAAGCTTTTGACACTTCACCGGGCGCGTGCCTACGCAATTAAACCTCACGACAGCATGGTTTATTGAACTTACAAATAATGTTTTTGAGCTTCCAGTTGGCTCCTTCTACTGTCGTAAACAATTTAAATGTAAAATAAAATAAAACTACTTTATCAAAATGGCGGGCACCGTACTCATTGAAATTTCAAAATTTTAATTATAAATTAGAAACACGAAAGTGTCTTTTGAGACAGAACTAAAAGCAATGAAGCAAGTCAAATTATAACAATATTATAGTTATTTAAAATGACAAGAATCTCGACTGCACTGACTTGATATTTTAATGCAGGGGGAGGTAACCTTATGTTTCTTAAGCGCATTGGAGCACATGCTTTTGTGTATTCCAGCACTCCAGCACGAGAAATCGTTCATAAAATTAAATCATATGGTACAGATTATAAGGTATTTGTCGTCTATGTCACGAATAGTTTCATCAAATTCAGCCCATCTCAGCAAGAATCGTGAGATGGTAGCAGTAAACCGAACAGTCAACCACCGTTTTTCGCAGAGACGTCAAATACCTGTGACGACACGATAAAGCTGTTTCCAAAACAAAACTTTTTTAAAAAAATTTAAGATCGCATCAACATGTTGGTCATTATTACCACTATTGGATTTGGCGTTGTGATTACAGTGAAGATGACATCATATGTGATGATAGGGGGTTAAAGTATGATCACAAATACAACCATACCCGAAGCGGGACTAGAACCCGCGATCAAAGGTGTATTTACGCATAGGCACAGTAGGCACGTGCCTACGGCGGCAAATTTTCAAGGGCGGCAAATTTTCAAAGGCGCAAAATTTTCTTGATATTTTCTAAAACAAATTTTGGTTCTCTAAAAACTATAACAGCATAAATCATATTTTTATTTTAAAAATATCATATTAATATTTAATACAAGCTATTTATTTATCTACGTCATTAGAGTATACCTTATGATTCCAGAAGTATATGAATCTGAAACTAAGGCTCGTTGACGAAAGAAAACATGTTGCAATTCTAGTTGTCATGTTTTACTTTTTAATGTTAACGTTTCAGTGTTGAAAAGTTAATAATGTTGAACGTTACTTGCTATGAAGATACAGTTTATATCCAAAATTAGCTAATCCAAAAAAAATATTTAATTTAAGAAAACAATGTGCAAATTATGATGTTAATTTTAAAGTTAAAACGTTTAAATTAATGAGGAATTATTACTGAAACGTTACAACTTGAAATGTAACATTAATTTTAAACAGGGGGCGGCAAATTTGATGTGCCTACAGGCGGCAAAAATATTAATCCGCCCCTGCCCGCGATCCTTCGTTCCGAGATTGCTACGGCACTACTGCCTCATCCGGATCAGCTAATATCAATTCTTTGATTCCCTCATAAATTTATAACTCTTTTACACAAAAAGATAACGTAGGCAATTCGATAATAATGTTAAATGTTTAATGTATGTACTTTGGAGCGACAGACCTTTACGAGCAAAGGTCTATCATCAAGAAGACTTGCGGCCATGAGTTAAGGGGTACAAGTGGGAAAACGTTCAAGTTCGGTGCACTTGCCACCTTTAGGAACACTTGCAACAATAGCACACACCATTCTACTTTTGTTTCTACAGTTCTCGCTCTATTTCATTGATGATTTAAGAATGTTGGCGGCACGCCGTGCTCTGCGGAGAGTAGGCATCCTATAACACGTTTCCAATATCAATGAATAGTAATTTTAATTTTGATTTACAAGCTCATCGGATGGCTCATGGACAGCGTGCTACCTTTTATTTTGTAGAGCGGTCCCAGGTTCGATTCCCACCTGGAGAAAAAGTGAATCTGCAGCTTTCTATTGCAAATCGTCTCAGTTTCTATAGTTGTTTGTGATGGGTATACGTCATCCTCATCACATCACTCCCTCACCCCCAGGCGAGGATAATAAATATAAACAAGTCCTAAGTCTGGGAACCCCTCTAGCTGACAAAACTGGTATTAATCTGATAATATTACCAAATACATACATATATTGGTTTATAAATTATCAGTGTACCTAGTGTCACTTGTGAGATCACGACCTAAGCAACGATACCTCACATATGGAAATTTGTCGAAAGTTCACGCTGCACCAACGGAGTAAAAACACGAGTGTATAAACGAACTCACCGAAAACATTAACCTTTATTTTTTGCTTCGCGCAGTCGCCTGAAAATAAACTCTCAAACAAATTTCGCGCATCAAAGCGCCGCCAATATTTTCGCGACTCGAATCACCCTGCGCAGCGCAGAGTGAAAGAGAGAGATGCGATGTGGGGAAGGGGCGATGCACGGCGGAGGGAGGTGGTGTGAAGCGAGGCGAGGCGAAATATGGTGAGGTCTGGCGAACAAAGGAACTTGGCGAGCGAGGCGTGGCGAGGCGTGACTAGGCTTGGAAAGGCATGACGAGCCTTGGCATAGCGTGGTGAGCCTTGGCAAGGCGTGGGGGAGCTTGGGGAAGTGTGGTAAAGCCGGGTGAGACGTGGCGTGGCAAGATGTAGAAAGTGAATAAGTGTGGCGTGATGTTGGATGTGAGGGGAGGCGGGACCTGGCGTGATAGGGCTTCAGGAGGCATGGCGAGGCGAAGCGTGACAAGTGTCGGGGAGGTGTGGCGAGCCTTGGCAAAGCATGGCGAGCCTTGGCAAGGCGTGGTGGAGCTTGGGGAAGTGTGGTAAAGCCTGGTGAGACGTGGCGTGGCAAAATGTGGAAAGTGAATAGGTGTGGCGTGATGTTCGATGTGACGGGAAGCGGGACCTGACGTGATAGGGCTGCGAGAGGCACGGCGAGGCGAGGCGTGACGAGTGTCGGGGAGGCGTGGCGAGCCTTGGCAAAGCATGGAGAGCCTTGGCAAGGCGTGGTGGAGCTTGGGGAAGTGTGGTAAAGCCTGGTGAGACGTGGCGTGGTAAAATGTGGAAAGTGAATAGGTGTGGCGTGATGTTGGATGTGAGGGGAGGCGGGACCTGGCGTGATAGGGCTGCAGGAGGCATGGCGAGGCGAGGCGTGACGAGTGGCGGCGAGGCGTGGCGAGCCTTGGCGAAGCGTGGCGGGATATAGGGAGCCGTATTGAGACTTAGCGAAGTGTGGTGCGGCGTGGCGCAACGAGATGTGGCGAGGAGTGGCGGGACGAAGCGTAATGTAGAGTGACGTGACTAGGGTGTCGCGGAATGCAGGACGTGGCAGGACTGCGGGAGGCGGAGTGAGACGAAGCGCGGCGATGTGAGGCAAAGCATGATGAGGCGTGGCGGGGCATAGTGTGACGAGCCGTAGGCGAGACGTGGCGTAGGATGTGACATAGTGGGGTGCGGCGAGGCGTGGCGTAAGATGGGGCGGAAGGCAGGAAGTGTCGAAGCTGGGCGGCGGGAGGCGGGGTGAGGCGAAGCGCGGCGGTGTGTGGTGAAGCATGATCAGGTGTGGCGAGATAAGGCGTGGTGAAGCATGAGGAGCCGTACCGTGACGAGTCGAGGGCGAGACATGGCGAAGCGTGGCTTGACGAAGCCTGACGATAGACAGGGTCGCGGGGTAGGGGCTTGCCGTGGCATGCCGGGGCTGTGGGAGGCGGGTGGCGGTGTGGGGAGGGGTTTGGGGAGAGCTGGTGTGGGGGTGGGGCGGTACGCAGCCTGCAGAAAACTCTCCATTATCACGCGCCCGGCCAATTTATCCGATCCGCTGCCGCCCGCGCCAGCGCCGGCGCCGTGTCACCCCTCGAACGGCCTTCGATTAGTTAGCGAGTTCCGGCAGCGGCCGCGCGCGGCGCGGCGGTCGCCGAAAGCTGTTTAATTCGCTTGAAAACGACTCGGTAATTAAGTCCGCGACAAATTGCGTCGACGGAGGCGCAGTCTCGCGGGAGAAGATGGAAGCGAGCCAGCGTGGAAAGTCACCGACCGACCGCGCACTCGCGGAGACAGGCGAATTTTTGTTTCGTCGTGTGAATAAATTGTCGTTCGTTATCGTGCTGTTTTGGCGTTCGCCGTCATTCATATACGTTTTTTAATGAATTTCTGTGATACGCGATACGTCTTCATTACCGTTACGCTATCAGGGCGTTAAATCTTAATTTAACAGGATGTTTCGTGAAAGCCGTACTGGCTGATTCCAACATATATTTCCAACGAAGCTACTGGGAAAATTATATTCCTTTTTCGCATTACGCTGTTTGCAGGAGTGTATTAAGGTTTAAGGAGACTAACTCAGGTTTAGAGCATTGCTGAATAGAAGTGATGAGAGTTCAAAATGGAAATTTCTTTGAGATCTTTATCTCAGATCGAAGGATTGCAAGGATAGTACTTTTAGTATGATTAAATACCAGTACCTAACTGAAGTATTTCCATGTTTCTAATTACTGCAGAGATGGTGACAACATTTCAACTATTAATGCAGTAACGAAGCAGATGTACATTTTCTTTTCGAATATAGTTGGAAATATTTTTGTGTAATATATATTTGGAATCTATTGGAAATTACAAAATCAAACACGTAGTTGCTAAATAAACAAATTAGTCTTTTTAATTATTTACAGCAAAATTGCAACCCTTCTTCGCCAACCATGATCTGTATAAAATTTATTAATCCTTCTTTCATTGAAGAGAGAAATGTCATTTCATGATTTTCATGTGCAAATTACCTAGCAGTTTTTTTCTCCACTTCAGCCAAGCAGCATCTTAGCGTACAAGCAGGTCCATTAGTTTACTCCACACACTCAATTTTCCAGCCAATTATTAAAAAACATTTTCTTGCTCACGAATAATTTAACCAGCACTGTCACTATGTGGTTCGCAGCGTACTAAACACTTCAACCACCATTCAAACTAAGAAAAAATTAAAAATTCAGATTTCGCTCATGCATCTGATTTTGTCACCCATTGAAATCGTTCTGCCTTCTTCACCACAAGCACCGGCTGGTCCATTTCCATCAAGTTGCTTTATACTGTCCTTAATCATCTATTTATCTACGCTTATAATACAAATGCAGCATCATCTTGCTTATGCAACGACGTAACATCCTCTTGTGACAAACGTTTTGATGCCAAATTGTCTTTGGCCAGCTGTTCAAAATACAAAAAAATTTGATTGTTCCAATTAAAATATTATTCTTACTAAATCAATCGACTTTTTTCGTATTACTAATTATTTTGATAATACTGTCCCTATTTATGCATTAATTTACGTCGAGGAATTGTATATATATATATATATATATATATATATATATATATATGTGTGTGTGTGTGTGTGTGTGTGTGTGTGTGTGTAAGAGTGGTTGGAGAGTGTTATAATAGAAATTAGTGGGAGTTTCAGAGCAAGTAATCACATTTCGTGGTATTTTCTCTCCCGATACATCTCAATTCTTGTGCAATGAAAGGTGTCCTTTTTTAATGCTTAAACCGGTTTGTTTCTAAGAATTTCAGTTTTTGATTTATTTCACTTTTCCGATTGCACGCGCATATTCTACGACCCACGGCCAACGAATTGTCCATTCTTGTGTCTAAACCTGAAATTATTAGATACAACGCATAGTAACAATAATAAATTGCTCTGTTAATCGATTATGTTGCCTGTGATTTTTAAAAGTTCTATTTCTAATTTGTGTAAAGTACTTTCAAATTCTTTATCAATCTTCAATTTTGGATTTAGGCATTAATACATAATCCAAATTACAATATTAAAAAGGAATCGTCAAAAAAATATTTACAGTTCATGAGTCATGATGTTACAAATCATATTATACAAGATTTTTACAAAAAATGCCACCCATTTTTCTTTACGTGTGTTCCTTCAATAGAGCAAATTGCACTTGCTATGGTTTAAGTTCGATTTTCATTAAAACGTCTTTGAAAAAATGGGAAAGGTCAACTTTTTCGAACCTGTTCGGCAACTTGAACCTCCAAACTACAGAGTCATGATCGATTCGTAGATAGTGGATCTGAAAATTACTTTACATACACTTTTTAAAATATAAGTAGCTTACGCTTGAATATGCATTCAAACGACTACATTTTCCAAACACTTGCCATATTGATTAACGATTTGGATAGCTTTTTTTATTTGCATTAAAATATATTTTATAATTTAATGCATTGAAGGAACAATTGCTTAAAATAATTCGTTAAGAAATTTACAAAGATATCAAAAATGTTCTTGTCAATGTTTCTCTACGACTTTAAATTAATGGTTTTTACAGTCTCCAGGAACGCTGGTCATTTAATTGTGATCTGCGGTGCTTTGAAATTGTGCTTTGAATACAGGAAGGGATCGATAATCTCTTGTTCTTTTATATTGATTCTTAGCAATATAACAGTGAAAAGAGATATTTTTATTTAAGCTTACTAAGTATCCAAAATAAAAGATATAACTTCCGTAAAAACTAAGAAAATCCACGGAACATGAAAAACGCAACGATTGTAACTAAATGTAATGGTTTTAATGATTTATGGATTATTAAGATGTTTGTCTATTGATATACAAATCTTTGAGATGAGATTGTAGAAGTACGTTTAAATAAATCAATTTTCTTTCAACACTCATTTTCAATGTAACTACTGAATTTTGTACTTTTTTTTACTTGGAACTGTAAAGTATTTACAAAATGAATATTTCTATTTTTAATATTTTAACACATACATAGCAAAACAAGGAATCGGCAGCAAAAATGTAAATTATTATATGAAAAGCAGCACAGAATGCCTTAATATTAGTTAATCTTTTCAAGTAGTATATTACTTTGTCGAATCTCCTTCTCTTTGTTTTGTGAAGAGAGTATTGAGTTTTCCTCGGTTTAAGTACTCGTAGAAGACCAATTTTATTGAAATATTATATAACAGTTACAATTAATTATGAGATAGTGTAAGCAGTTACAACATCACTACTTTAAAATGTTCTTTGCAAACCCCTGACGATTCAGAAATATGACAATAAAAAAATTAAAATCTGCTAGGCAACTTTTTCTGTCGAGTTTTCAGGATTAGGGACTCATCCCCCTCTACTGAATTGTAAGTTCGTTCTTCCGTATAAAACTGGTAGGTTAGACGCGATAAAATATCAAGCTTTTGCATGTCAATGTACGCCACGCTCAATGAGCGCTATCGTTCGATAAGTCAGCACAGCAAAACAGATTTTCTATAATGAAACTATCTATATTATTAACTCTCTAATGGCTCCTTCGTGCTCTGTTAAGCATTCAAATATTTGTATTACTGCTTTGTGATTCGAATTTGGTTAACATATCAATGGATATTTTGTATCAGGGCCAAGGAAGTATCGGCGCAAATTAATATGTAAAATAACTGGATTGGAAAACATTTTAGAAAAGAAATAAATTGCGTTCTAACACGAAAATAATTACAATAGAACACAAATATTGAAAATGAATTGTGAAAATGATCAACTTTACATGATATGGAATATTTATTTCCTTTAAAAGCCTCGTTGGCAAACTAAGTCATAGTTTGCCTTCTAAGTGGAAACACATTATGTTCTAAATGTCAAAATGTATAAAGATGCAAATTAGGAAATTTAGAAACTACACTTGTAAATGATCATTAACATCCCTTCGTGGTACAATTTTCGAGATGCGATGTATTATCACCATGAGAGAATTAAGTTTACATTTTTCTAGTATATTCAAGATGAGTTCTCTGTGTATATTAGCGGCAATGTGAGTAAAAATGCGTATAAACGTTGAAAAATAAAGCGGAATGCAGAGGAAGCAGGGGAGAGAGAGGAAAAATGATTGAGAATAGAAAGAGATACAAAAACCCTAGTCGTAGAAAAAGTCCCCGTCCCAGTCTCCTTCAACTCTCCCTCCGAAATATATGTACTGACAGTCGGAAAGGAGTTGTTTATTTCGACAGTTCAGTGTTGTGAGGGGCAATACGTTTGTATTTATGTTTTGTATTTAGCCATTATACGTCACCCAGTATTGCACTGCACTCGCTGTTCGCAAAAACTAACAACTAATGACCTGCCGAGTATACAACAGCACTTCAAGTTTTGGAAATGAGCGCTAAGATCCGATAACACACTCAGCGACAAAGTTGGAAAATACCCTCCTCCCAAAAAAACTTTCTATAGGAATCTACGCTTTTGATGCAAGAATATAGAAATATTATTCATTGCTAATTTTATAACGATCACGTTGCTGCTGAGGATCAGGCTGCGCTGAACATCTCAAACTACAAATTTTGTTACAGACAATCTTCGTCCTTGCTAAATCTATTTCACACTTAAACTGTATTTCAATTAGGGCGCACATTTTCCCGGTGTTAACTTGTACGTTGCGTGTTAACGGAAAGTCAATTTTATTCAAAACAGAGGATTTGCATTGCATACTTCTCACATGCTTTGAAATTGTTATTTTTCTAACGTCTCCTTTGTTTTGTTTTTTGTTTTCTTCCCCTTCCCCAACTACATACTTCTCTTTCACTCACATATATACAATTCTACATTAATATAATTAAATCTCTATTAGAATTTGTTACATATGAACAGTCCAATGCAAGGAGGGTACATGTTCACATTTTAGCTATTTTAATGTTATGATTGGTATTCTTTTCTTTTAGCTTAATATTTCAATGTTAACGTGCAATGTTTCAATCTTAACAATGCAAAACGTTTTTATGGAATATATTACGTTCAGATACTGCAAACGTATTTACAAAAGAATTTGTAAAATTAAATTATTAGTCTTGTTGCAAGTTGTTTTTTCTATACCCTGTAAAGTTGTGAAAATGTAAGATGCACCCAATCTGCATTGAACGGTTTATATAGAGTGAATCGCATAACTTTAGCATCTCCTGTAACTTTTGAACGTTATTGCAATGGAGCAACGTTGCAACGGTTGAAGTTATTGCAATGGAGTTTTCACGGAAGTGCATGAGGAAATGGGGCTAATTGATACGTGTATTCATTTCTATTTTACCACTTGTATTTTACGAGGTACTTGAGGATTTTTTTTCAAATAGAATTATACTTTGTTTAGTGTATCATGACGAGCGTAAAAAGGCAAATCCAATGATATACATATAGGTAGATATGATAGATAAGAATTTTGAGTAATTTTGATTTTTTTGTCTAGTATTTAAGGGATATTTCGAATGTAACAGTCCGCTTCACAAAGTCACGCAGCGCTCCCCCTGCTAGCACGCGATCGCGGAATGGAAGGAATTTTAGTATTTGAAGATACGAAACATATTCTAAATATTCACAAAACTGTTGCAGTTTTTTTTCTTGACCTTTTTCAGATTTTTTGCTTTAGCCTTAACGCCGCTTGACGTCAGCTAATTCGTAAGCAGCAACACTGAGTTTGAGAATTCTGTTGGTATGCTTAGTAAAAGAATAAAAAGGATAACATAATCAAATATTTTTCATTTCATTCAAAATTGAAACTCTTTCTTTGCTTTTGATTTGTCGCGAGTTCCTGGCTATCTAACGAAACTACAGACACTTTTTACATGACCGGAGGCAGCAATGTTTCTTTCAGTTCTTGCGCGCCTTGGCAATTAGTAAAGAAGATTCTCAGAAGAAAAAAAGTATGGGACTATCTTAGACATTGCTCAATGAATTAAGCAAAACGGGGCAAAATACGCACAAACCAAGCAAATATTCTGTTTCATAAATAATTTGATATTTTAGAATTAACAAATTAAAATGCATAAATCAAACGTTTGGTTTATTACCACTGGATTTTAGATAAACCTGTTCCGGCTGTTCTTTTTCTCTGTTTACAGTCATTTACATTTGTGTGTTGTGTAAAATGTATGTATATATGTTGCCACAACAGCTCTCTATGAACTAAGGCCTCCCGGCTGTTGCCACGTCTTGCGGCCGTGGGTTAAGGGGTACGTGTGGTTAGCAAATCTCTACGCCACACCTCTGGTCTTTCCAACCTTAGAAGTGAGCTTTCTCACTGTCACACAGCAACTAATACTGAGACATTACAAGGAAACCGCACACTTAATTTTGGGCCGGGGGGGGGGCGGAGGGCCGGGGGGCCGGGGGGGGGCGGAGGGCCGGGGGGCCGGGGGGCCGGGGGGTCGGTGGGCCAGGGGGAATCGGATACGGGGTTGCGCTGTGGAAAGCGAGCACGCTAACCAACAGACCACCGAGGCCCTCAATAAAATAGTATATTGAACTTTATTAAAGTCGGGATATATATATATATATATATATATATATATATATATATATATATATATATATATCCTTTAGTTCTGGATGTTCATTTTATATGTGAAATTATACTTGCTTGCCTGTATGATGTGCTGTTGTAGCATTACAAGTTTTCATTGTATTTTAAACAATAAACCCATAGTGAGATCTGTATTCATTAATTAAAGAGTGACGTAAAAGGAGGTAATAGCGCATCACCACAAACCCTAAATATCATTCTCGACATCTCTACATTTAAAGTTTCACAAGCACGCTGAGTTTTACCTTTTCCCGCGCAGCGTTGTTTTCAGGACGAAACACAAACGAGAACACGGCTAATACCGTGATATAATACCTTCAACAAACCATACCTCCGATTCTGTGATATTTTTCAGGATCCAGTGCTTCAACTAATTCGTAATGTATGTGAAGCCATTCTCTACTTTGTGTTGGGGTGTAGCCAAATTTTTCGTCGATTGTTCCAAAAGAAAAATAAATTACAGTATGAGATTAATAAGGTTTTAAAGAAGTTTCTTCTTTGACAAAAAAACGTAGATACTAGTCCGAGTAGACTACTATCTTAAAAGTTGCAGTTATACACAGTAACAAACTAAATTTAAAAGAAAATAGTCAAATTATTATTAAAAATAAGTCCATTTTTAAATAACAGGTGTGTCGGATTGAGAAAGTGTATTTTATGCAATTTTTAGTGACATTTGCGTCACGAAATGCGAAGTGAAAGTTTTCCGATAAAGAAACAGCAAGCAAGTACGAATGGCTGAATCAGAAATTCTCGTTACGTTAAACACGTTAATAACTTTGAAAATAAATTACAGAAATTACCCCTAGGGACCCAGCCATTAAAAGACAGCAAGAATCAAATTTACTGTTACGGAAATTATGCGAAGCTTGGAAAACCAAACACTGCTGGAACTCTCTCTCCCGGGACAAAAACTGACTTCGCCGAATACCGCTCAATAGATGGTAATGCATCGAAACCGAAACCGAAACATAAGCGTTTTTGGGCGGCTTTTCAGATTACGTGAAAATTTACAAAAAAAAAACAACAAACAAATACAATGGCATTCACAGTGAGTTTGATTTTTTTAGTTTATTACATTATATATTTGATTAATTATTTGTTAACTTGTTCAAATTTACTTTGAGAAGTGAGTAATATTAATTTTTACATCTCTAGTGTAGGGTGTGTTCTAAAAATCACACTCATTTGTCGTGCACAACATGAGTAATAATATAATGTATCACATTGGCAGAACTTGGAGTTAATTTTCGAACACACCATTTAAAATTAGACATCTTTAGGAAGTACCGTTTCACTGTCAGCATTTTCTGTTAAGCCATAGGGAATAAGCATGCATACGTAAGCATTTCTGTGGTTTCTTAAAGCGCGGATATTTACAAGAAGCAAGAAGAGTGAAAAATGGGAAAGTGGGAAAATTATTTTTACCCTTAGAGTATTTCTCCCAACTTCTGTAGTCACAAGAAGTCATAACTCATTTTTAAATATTACCAACTCTGAGATTACAATGAGATATGTAATCATAACAATGAGATTACCAACTCATGATTACAAAAAATATAAGTTTTTACATATACATTATTATTAATTAGAATGTTCACGAACAAAAAATAAAACTAATCAAGCATTACATAAGGTCACTATCTCAAAAAAACTTTCTAATACAATTATTTTAATGCAAATTCAAATTTCCCGCTTAGAATTTTTTCTTATTGGGCGGAAATGGGCGGTTTTACACACACCTAACGGCTGATGTTTGCGCGAAGCATCTGGCAACCCTTATTTCAGTATCCACATATTTCTGCTGATCCTGAGATGCATGAGGTAAACTAAGATTGGGATAATATCCAATGTCTCTTGACCCGTTGTAATTATTTGTCTAGTGATTCTTGAGACTGCGTCAAAATAATGAAAATAAATCCCATTACATTGTCGACATTTCGTCAATTTATTCGACCTTTCTCAGGGCTATAAACACATAAAACATTTTTTTTTAATATACAGGAATATGTATCGCGACCATTTCATTCATTGACGAAAAATGCATGTTAGGCAACTGCGAGTAATGTAACCATACTAATTATGCTAATTAACAACATACATTCTATTACCAAATTCGTAAAAAATACCTTTGTTGCAACATTATTGTTAAATTATTTGTTTTTATGTTTGAATAATAGTATCTTCGGTATTTATTTCTGTTTATTTTATATTTAGAACACACAGTTAGAAAAATTAAAAGTTCCGATGTTCATGTTCGACATGTTGGCAACACTGTCATAGTTATGACACTCGCTAACAGAGACCGAGGAGCTTGTGCAGAATGTCTATCATAGAGTGCAATTCAATTATGAAGTATGGAAGTCGTAGCAACGTAGAGAATAAGAACCCATAGAATATACGACTAACAATATCTATAACCTTACAGGTAAGCCAATCGAATGTTAACAAAAAAAATGCAATTGTATTATTTGTATATTTTATGTATCTGCCCGCTGGAGGGAGCAACCTGGTTGGGGAAAACCTCGCTAGCCGACGATATGTCAGCAGCAGATATCGCCATTCAGCGGGGGAAAAGATCACTGTCAATACCGAGGAAAAAACGTGAGCTACACTTATGGGAATAATGACCTTAGCAGTCGACGCACCCGAAATCACTAACAATCAATCAATCACGAGTCGTAAATGTGTCATTTTATTTTGCGAATAGGAAAAGTTTGCATATGTGGTCCGCAGGTGTAATTTTATGAGCCAAATAATAGTAATTTGGAGCATAAGCGAAGAAAGTCGACGTTTTCTTGACTAAACTGGAAAGGCACCCGTTGGGGTGTCCAGGCTGTGGCAAGGAATCCTGTCGAGTCAAGAAGATATATTTCCCGAGTGATGTATTACAATATTTTATTCGAGACTCTTATTCTTGCATGTTTTCCTGTAATTAAATAATAACACTGACATGAAATGTGGTGGTTACCACTCGATCATTTTTTCTGTTAACATGACTTGTTGTTAACAGAATGTTGTTAACTTGTTGTTTCTTTAATTGTAACGAGAATGTCAGGATCTATCAATGTAGTGGATCTTACAAAGAAAGATAATTTGGAAGTATTGGGAAATGTGCCCAATAGTATATTAGAAGCAAGAACCGCAGCTCCCTTGACACTTTGGCATTACAATCAAAAGATAGGATATATGAAAGAAAATAGGAATTTTCTACGATGCGAGAGGGGTAAGGATTATCACAGAAAGTGCGAGAGGGGTAAAAAGTGCATGACTTGAATGTTTTGAAAGCTCACTCAGTATATTTTAACATGGGCTCTTTGCTATGTTGCTTGCTCATAGTAGTTTTTTGTGTACGACAAACGAGATCTAACAGATTAACCAACATTAAGTCTTGAATTAGTAATACAATGTAAAGCTCCCGGATTCGTTGCAGATAGTTGTTACGTGGAAAACGATGGTGACAAAGGAGTCAAGGAAAATTCATAACACGACGCTTCCAACATAATCGGGTAATGAACGATCTTCTTGCCGTAAATCAGTAGAACAATGGGTTACTTTCCAGAGAGTCTGGAATCAAATCAATTTTATGACCTGTGAAATACACTATTGTTAATCAGCCTTACTGACTTTAATTTTATTTTATTTCAGGAGAACAAATCACTTAGGAGCAATGTTCCTTTAAAGTTACTAATGCGAAGAGACGAAAGTATACATTATTTTATTTCTTGCATTCACACAACTTATCTGAACGTTCAACAATTATTTCATTTCGAGCACTTATGTTACAAACTGAACTCTTTGTAGGGTTTACACACCCTAAAAGTATTTTGTTTTACTAGTGGCTATCTGAAACAATGTTTTATTGGTCTAACTCAAGTGACGGCGTATAGAACTGCTTCTACTGTTTTGCGCCACGCGTTTCATTATACTTTTTGGCCGCGAATCGGTCATCTTTCGATCCACACGAACGTTCACTTAGACCCACCGAGGCCTAATCATATTTTCCCGGTAACTGTACGTGACTTTTGTGGGGAGATCAGCATTTCCATGTTGAATCCATTTTTACACTCAAGGTTGTAGCACTGGGAGATGAGGTATGAAATGATGATGATGATGAAGAAGAAGAAGAAGAGGAGGAAGAGGAAGAAGAAGAAGAAGAAGAAGAAGAAAAAGAAAAAGAATGAATGAACAATTACAAATATATTGACCCACAAACATCAATGTTCCAGGCAGAATTCGAATCTGCAACCCTTCAGGCAAGAGACAGCTACACCTCTTGACCCTAAGCATCCTCGGCTATCCGGGCTGGCGATTTCTACTATTGAAGGGAAATATTTTCCCCTGATTTTTTTCCCAACCCGGACCACATGAAGCCGATTTAAATTTAAGGACTTCCCTTCCCCCACCCTGGTGCGAGGGTCAATGGGAAAGTCTCTGAAGGCTGATAAAGCAAATTGAAAAACTGCACGACGCGGAGGGAAGAGGCGCTGCGAAACGCGAGTTGCCAACTCTATAAACTTAAATTACTCGCCACGAGTCATCGACCGGCGGGGGAAGTTTGAAGGGCTGGGGCCAAACAGTAGGGACAGTATCTGATAGCCCTGCTTCGGGAAATCGCTAGCACGTGAAGGGAAACGATTGATTGGATGATTGAAACCTTATTTTCCGCGACGTCGTTGTTAAAATCGGGTAAGTACCGATTGGGATTTTAACAGGTGACGGCGCATTGATGGCTGTGATGCCCCACGTTTCAACTGTCATAGCGTAATTTTTGATCAGAACTCAAAAGGTTTGAAAATGGTCGGGAAGCGAATTTACATAGCAACCTGTAGGTCGCAGAATATATCTATCTAAATTTTATGATACAATTTTGGATTTTTAGGTTTAAACATTTCCCGTTTAGGCGCGTAAAATTGGCGTTGTATTTTCTGAAATAGTTATTCTAAATTGAGGTGAAAATGACAATTCAGAATTAATATTATTTTATTTCCATCTCTTTTATTACATATTTTTTAGTATGAAATATTTGAAAAAGTAAGGTATGAGTTGTTGAACATAATTATAGCGTACAGAGATACAATGAAGGATACAAAGATACCATACAAATGAAGAAGGAAATACACTTTATCTGTAAAGCAGCTAAAATCAAATAACTTTCCTAATTCCCCACACAATATTGAACCAAAACCTCTTCTTAGTTATAAAGCTGGAATCAATTTGTTATCACTCAATCTCATATACTATGCCAAAAATAATGTTTATGCTAGTACACTGGTATTTAGAGCATTAAAAATTAGAATAGATGGAAATAAACTGTGTTGTAAGTAAATAATAAAAGGTGTTGTCTTTTGGGTTGTCATCCGCTAGAGTTTTTTATGCACAATGAAGTCAGATAAGGATTTAAATTCGAATGGTTCATCGAAATGTGTGGCATAGCAGAGCGAGGTTAACATAATGACCAATTGAAGCCTGAATGAAGATGTGATGTAATTTAATCGAGTCGTCCGTTTGATTGCAATTTGAGATAACTTCTTTCTTTTAATTTATTTTCTTCCCGTTCGACTTTTGTCTTTCGGGGATTTTGACGGTGTTACGTACAGTGTTACGTACAATGATTTTCCTCCATCCTCATGGCCATCCTCAAGGCAAATCTCCTCAGACAAACGCGGGATAACCCTTCACTCTAAGATAACTTCTAGAGATGCGAAGCTCTAAAACTGCTTGATATGATGTTCCGACAACAGAATTCTCGCTTCTTTAAATTATTCAACTGCCAACAAAACTTGTAAACAACCAGTATAATTCAAAAATCTAAAACATATCTAACTAATGGAATAACATACATTTTAGGCTATGACTATACATGGGTGATATTTACTTAGGGGAGCAGAGTTCAGGCCGTAAGGCATATTCTTCTGTCTTCCCACGCAAATTTCACGACGCCTATTTCACCACCTAGCAAATAAAGACGCTGTCACCGGACTACTAAAAAGGTATTAGAATTTAGCTAATTTTAGGTCTGAGAATTCTATTTACATGCAGTAAATCTACAACATGGGACAACTGGCTTAATTCCTCTCTGCAGGAAGGCGTACTAAGGAATTTTTTCACCCGGGAAAATCGTCGGCTTCCAACGCCTGCGACGTTGGGTATAACGATCCGATACCTAACTTTTACACCATCATAGCCGCAATCATAGTTTGCGCCACACCTTTTACTACTACCGAAAATAAATCTATGTTTACGGGTGTAAGGAAGGGGGTATTAAAAGACACCTCAATTTTTTTGTAGAGCGGCATTTGGTGCGACTAAAAGTGAGTTAATTCAAACATTTTTTCACGGTTCGCACTGAGTCCAGCGAATCCACCAGTCAATTACAAAAATCATGTTTGTGGGATTTTTTTATTAGTTCAAACATGTCGCGTTGGGAAGGGAAAAAGCTTTATTGAATGGAAATGGAAACATTTCGGAATTCGTTTAAACCAGACAAAACGCGTCGAAAAAGCGATATTTCATTGACTTAAAGAGTCACAGTTTTTCTAATTTACAGTTAGTATGAAATAGAAGTGAGTTAGGACAAATAAAGATGAGACAAAGAAGTATATGAAGTCTGTGATGAAATTCCCATGATCGGCACAAATAAAAAAATCGGATCCGAACCCAAATGAGCAAATAAGACAGGTTGAAATTTAGCAGGCCAAAGAATACAATTGTAGGCTTCCGCAACCACAGCCACGAGAGGGTCTCGCCTGTCCGGGTTTCGCCGCGCTGTGTTAAGTTAGATGATATTAAAGAGCTTCCAATGTCATCAAATATTTTTTCACCCTCAAGGGAAAAAAGAAGTACTTTGACAGAATATTATTAACGTTTAGGGAGCGTAAACAAAATTATAAATTTTAAATCATCATACACATGAAACGTGCCAGTACAATAGAGAATACAATCAACACAACCAGCTACTAAAATTTTGGCAAAGGTATTTTCATTTATCATCGATTAATATATTCTAAATATAAATTACTCTGATAACCATATGTTAAAAATATGAAAGCGTAGATAAATTAATTACAATAAAACGCGAAAATGTTTTCAATTATGTAAACCATTACGTAGAAACACATTAAATGTACGAACAAGCGTTCAGCGAGAATTCAAACCGCAGGTAATTTGAAGCACATTGCTCTACTAAAACAATACGAGAAGCTATTTAACTTGATTTAGTGAGCAAACAAATATCTCCGGGATAAATGCTTCAATTGAATTTCGGAATGAGTGGAGCGGGGTCTCTCTGTGTACGATAAAATTACAGCAATCAGCTTATAATCAAACGCGCATCGCTCAGACAGCATTACGAACGTGGTAAACATTGCCGCAGGCGCAATAAAAAAAACACTTTATCACTTTTATTTATTCCAATCACATTACATTAACAACAAGACGAACAAATACGCAGGCAGGCATCCTGCTACGAATTAATTACAGACATCTATGATAATTACATTCATTGCAATTGTTTCTTATTTTGCTCTTAATATGTAGAAACACTTTTTTTCGTAAATTATTTTTAGTTCAAGTCGCTGTTGTTTAGTTCTTATTATTTCTTTCAGTGACATTTCTGATTAACGTCACTGGCGTAGTCTGCTAAAATCATTACTCTTGAACTTAGTATAAACTTTAGTTTTCCTTACATTTTTCTATCTCAATTATGTAAATTAAATTAAAAAGAGAACTGAGAGATCTAAAAAAAAGGGTTGATTGTTTAATAAAAGTCCCTTTTCAGGACGCGCCAACTCCTGAAGTCATTTGTCCCGTATGGTGCATGTTTTTTATCATCGGCAGTGGCGGTGCCCTTCTCCCACTGAATGGTAAGATCCGGAGACAACTCACAGGTCGGCTTCGGGTGGTATCCTCCCCGAGATATCTCCAACTTGAAGAACACCGCCCCGGCCGGGTCTAGCTCTATGCTCCCGGTATGTGTGGTAGTGTGGCGCACGTCAGTGTAAGTAAAGGGTGCGCATAGGACAATAACGAAAACGAAAGATCGCGCGTGGTCCGTGGCCCGTTTCTTAGAGTACTACTCCTTACAACAATAACGCACTCCAATAAGTTGCCTGCGACAACCATGAAACCCTTTCCTCAAAGTGTACAAATATTTAAAACTATATTAATTAATGCTATTTCTAAACTTTATTAATTAGAAAGTTAGGCTTATTAAAACAGATATTTTATTATTAATGGTATTATTAGTGTTGTGATAATTTCTATTAAATGCATTGCTTTTTTAAATATAATTATATTTAAACTGTTAGTTGAATTGGAGTGTTGTGACGTGTTGTAAAGTGTAGTGCAAAGAGAAGTAGAAAGAGAAGTGAAGTGGAGTGCAGTTTATTTAAAAAGTGTATTTATTAGTTAAAATATCTGTGCAGTAAAGTCTTAAATGAAGTGTTAATGCTATTATTGTTATTGTCGCGTTTATTATCATTTTATTATTACTATTATTATTGTCTTAAAAAATTTTAAATTACATTGTATTAATATTTCCAATTGTAATATGTAAATTGTAGTGATCTGCCATTAGGCTGTATAAAACTATAAGCAGAAATAATAAATCTATCTATCTAGCATTCACCTCGTATATCGTATAAGCGAAACTAAACTACCCATCAGAGATGCCGCTCACTACAATTCTCCCCGAGACGGCGGCTGATTTCGACCACCTGTCTGTCTATCTATGTCGTGGTGTCGAAACTCCTGTTGCTCTGAACGGTAGAGCACGTTGCTCTGAACGGTAGTTTTCCGTGGTTTCTCCGATAAACACCAGGAATGCCGGAGCAGTACCCTAACAAACGGGCTACGGACCACGCGTGATCTTCCCTTCCTTTTCCTTGTCCTATCATCACCCCTTAGTTGCACACATATACTCTAACATGCACTCCACTACCACGAATGCCGGAAGGTCGGTCGGGAGCTTAGAGTTTGTCCTGGCTGGGGCGGTGCCCCGCTGGTGAGAGATACTTGGTTAGGGAAACCTCGTTAGTCGACGGCGCTGGATCTCGCCAACCAGAGGGACAAGGTCACCACCACCTCCCTTGCACCACAGTCACGCGACTAATGACCTTAGCAATTAACGCGCCCAGAATCACTAGCAATCAATGAATGAATGAATCGGTTCTCATTTTCAGAAAACTAAAACTAAAATCAGGAAAAACTAAATTGCGCCAGGAGGAAGGCAGCGCTGGACGAGAATCAGGCACGAACGAGATGAGATGAAGACGGGAGCGGCGCTGGAGGGAATTGCTGTAGGTGTGAGGCGGGAGCGTGGGCGGGGCGTCGCCGGGGCGAACGAGTGGGCGGGGACGCGGCGCGGAATTCCCGAGGCGTTGCGGGGCGTCGCGACGCCGCACAGGCGGCGGCGACGTCATCGCCGGCCTCGTCTGCGGCGAGAGAGCTCCTTTGTGCGAGACGAAGTCGTGGGCGGTGACGGCGGCGGCGGCGGTGGCGGAGGGGACGGCGGAGAGGTTGGTCGGGGAATGTCATAGAGGTGGCGGTTGCTTTAAGGGTGTCGCTAGTAACAGCGGTGACATCGGAGGCGATGGCAGTGATAGTCGGTGTGATGGTGACTGCGGCGAGACGGGGGCGGGGGTAGGGGCTTGGTGCCATAGTATACTGGAGAGGTTGGTCGGGGAATGTCATAGAGGTGGCGGTTGCTTTAAGGGTGTCGCTAGTAACAGCGGTGACATCGGAGGCGGTGGCAGTGATAGTCGGTGTGATGGTGACTGCGGCGAGACGGGGGCGGGGGGAAGGGGCTTGGTGCCATAGTATACTAGTGGTGGAATATGTTAGTGATTCCGAACGCGTGAACTGCTAAAGTCCCGTATCTGTAGTGCGTGTTTTTCTCGGGAGGTGGCAGTGATCTTCCCCTGCTGGATGGTAAAATCCGGCGCCAACCTACCGTCGGCTAGCGGGGTTTCGCTCAACCAGGTATCTCCCACCAGCGAGGCTCCGCCCCAGCCAGGACAAGCTCTAAGCTTCCTGTTGTGGTGGTAGTGGTGGATGCTGTGGTACTAGAGTGGACTGCGCGGGAGGAAATGGCGGGAGAGGCGTGGTGGGAGGGATGGAGGACTCTAGAGATTGGAGGAGGTCGGCGTGGGAAGTGTGAGCGCTGGACCGGCAGTGGAGGCGTCAGCGATAGTTGTATCCGTGGTTGTAAGGAGTGGGAGGTTTGTCTCAGTGCATATAGTGGTGACGGTGATGGTGGAGGAGACGTTGGTGGCGGAACAGGCGGGGCGGCCTGTAGACATTGAGAGGGAGTGTCGAGGTTGTGATAATGGCGGTGACCTGACGATGGGGTAGTCTCAAACTATGATGGCGGTAAGGATGGTGGTGAATGTGGGGAGGCGTGAGAATAGGGACAGCGGTGTTCGGTCCCACATAGAAATATTGCATAAGGAATCAATCACCACGCAAGGCAAGCGATCATTGTTGCGTAGGCTGTATTCCACTAATCATTCTAAATCCGTTACAAGCCTTCGCAGGGAGAAACTGCCACGCGCACAATATTGCGCAACACGCCAGCTGCCAGCCGGCGCACCGAGACATTCTCAGAACTGACATCGGAGGCGGCGTGGTGCCGGGGAAGACGGCGTAGGTGGCGGGGTGCTGCGGGGGCGGGCGGGTGCGGACGGTGAATGAGGCGGTGAGCGTGGGCATGGGCGGCGGATTCTAGGCTAGGCGATCGGGGCACCCTTGGCGACACAGGGGTGCGGAGCGGGCATGGAATGAGGGATGGCGGCGGTGGCAGCGAGGGCGTTGGCGGGGGCTGAGGGTGGGAAGGAGTGGGGCGGAATGGAGTTGCGATTCGCATTGTGCGCCAGAGGCGTGCTGGTGCGTCGGGGAGGAAGGTCGCTCTGACAATGCGGCGGGGCGGGGCGGGGCGGGGCGGGGCGGGGCGGGGCGGGGCGGGGCGGGGCGCAGCACTCATTCACAGGTAACGTGATATTGTCGATAGCAGACACACCCGCATGCTCCGCCCCCTATCTTGATGCGTGAGCCTCTTCATTCGTAAGCTCTGTTAGGGAACCGCAACATTGTTCTAGAAAAACAAAATTTTACAGCGATAGTATTTTTGATTGTGTTGCAGTTAAAAAAAATAAATATTATTTAGAAATTTGGTATGATTTTAAAAGAAAATGATAGGATGTATCTGATAGTTGACATTTACAATCATGATATATGGATTTTCTTACCATTATTTCTTATTTAGTTCATCTACTAATTTTATTTTATTTATATTCGTTAACAAATGGAAACTATATGTGATGTATGTGCATGAAGTTTAATTTGCGTCTCTCTCTTTGAGCTCTACTATGTCTTCCCCTCCGTTCAATCATAAATAGTTGAAAGATGAATAACTGTCCAAACAGGGTAGAGTTAGCAATATCTAAAAATCAGAAATTTCGCTCCCGAATGGAAGAAAACTTATTTGCACCAGTAAACGATCAATAAATTTCATTTTAAAGCACTTCTAAAAAATATCTACCTGGCCCCTTTTCTACTCCTATTATATTATTAACTAAAATTAATGCTTGGTACACATTGCCTGTGTGGTGCAATGCAACACGCAAAGAAGCAAAGTAGTTTTATGTTTGGGTGTTTTGGTCTTGATTAATTTGGTTTTGAACTTGAATTGTTTTGAATGAATTGTTTTGATCTTGAGGAAATGAATGAAGGTCCAAATCAGGATCGAGACTTTGGCGTGGTAAAGAGTTAAAATTTAGTATTACCAATTTCCAATGATCTTTTAATAATTAATAATTATACTTTCGTCTTCAATATAAAATCTAGAATTGAAGTACCAAACATTTGCTTATTTCCACGCAAGGGAATAAAATCTCTATAACACCTCTCGTGACTTATCAGACGTTCCCAACATTTTATGCTTGGAGATTTATATTCAAAATCAGTAAAAAACTGAAAAATATACAAGGGTAATATTTTATTTTTCTTTAACGATTAGTATATAAAATATAAAGTTCTTAATTTTTGTTAATGCAACAATATTTGCTAAGAATAGGTCCAATTGTAGAGTTAGAAAATAATATTTATTCACGACAGAAATACAAAATATTACATTATCTACAAATCGTAATCCGAAGGTTTCATAAAATGTCTACACTGAATGACCGTAAATACCCTGAAAGAAATAAAACACGAAATACAATCAGAAAAATGCAGACAATCAGGAGAAGCAGATTTTTTCTCCTCATGCAAACTTTTGTTTGTTTGCATTGCAACATGTTTTTAAAGATGTAGCAAAAAGGTTCTACCACAATCTTGGGAAAGCAAATGCTAGAATACAAAAGGCAGGTCTCTTTAAGAGAAGAATTGTAACAAAAGGTTTCTCCTATAGTGTATGTCCTCTGTTTCTCTAAGTTATTTTGAAACAACTGTTCATTGTAGCACGTGAGTAATGACAGCAATTTTACGCATTGCAATATCATTTTAAGGGATTTTGTTATTCTAATGTTGGTAAAAACGGCAAATTTATCGTGTCAGTTTTGTATAAGAACTCGTCTCTGATGAACGTTTCTATAATCATTTACTATTACTTACTTTATTTATGTATTTATGTTATTACTTCGATTTTATGCTTATATTTATGAATTATACAGTTAATGTTTTTCTTATTTCAATTTTTTTGAGACTTTTCAAAATATCTCGCTTATTAATAAAATTTAATGCTTAATGCAAACTGTATGACCGTGTGTTACAGATTGTTCTTGCAAAACTTAAAATGTCATGGGCATATTGCTCAGGAATTTTGTTTTTGTAAGAAATTCCGAATCTACTCACAGTCGCATTACTATTCACTGTTGTTGAGGTACATTAAGGTTACAGTGAAAGTATGAGTCAATCTTGGTCAACATATACATTACATACTCACAAACTATTGTCAACCGGAAGTAAATAATGATAAACATTATAATGTAAGTGAATGTTTTTACGAAATGAGATATGATTGTCTACCGAAAAAGAAAAAGTATATAAAAATAGGGCAGCTTGATAAAAAAATGAAAATAATAAATACATAACACAAAACGTTTTTCATGAAATATGACTACAGCAACCTTACGAATACAAAGACAGGTGTGAATTTCTTCAAGCAAGCTTTTAGCTCAAGCTTCAAGCTTTTATCTCACAACATTAATACATCCCACGAGGTCGTACAAGAGCTAAATCCACCACAGCGGAGAACGTTTAATAGGAATATATGGCCTCTAGACATTTGTGTCAGCACGTCGAGATAGTCGCCCGGTAGAAACAGCGGTAGGACACGAGGCTGTTTTATTCGGAAACGTCGCCGAGTCAGATGAAAGCGGCGAGGCCGATAAGAGAAGAGGAGAGGAGAGGAAAGAAACAGGCTGCTTAGCAAGACATTATATGAGTAGAACAGGGCAAAACCGCGCGGTCACTGCGCCACTCTCATTTTGCGCGCAACGGGAGTAAGAAGTGAGCGCAGTCGGAATGACGGGGGAGAGATTGTGAAGCCCCGAAAGTGGTTGTGTCATTTCAAAGCGCATGTACTCATTACGTGCCTCCCAACGTATGCAATGGACTCTTAGTGTGTGTTTTAAACATGACATCGCCATAATATTACGTTACTGCAGAGAAACGAAAAAGTGGTTTCTTTAAAATATTTTTGTGATACTCGTACTGTACAGTTATAATACAGACTGAATGCAATCAACGAGTGGAACGAGAAACCGATCTTGAATTGTCAGCGGCCGTTAAGAATTTCGCAGACCACCGTCCGTTAAGACGGGCTTTTGAAGCAGAGGGAACAGCAGGATGAAAGGAGACGATTTTATTTGGTTGATTGATTAGTGATTCCGTGCGCTGCTTCTGCTAAGGTCAATATTCCCGAAAGTGAAGTGCATGTTTTTAAGGCGGGAGGTGGCGGAAATCTTCTCCCGCTGGATGGCGAGATCTGGCGCAGTCACTACCCTGAGTTAGTTACTACCCTGAGTTAGCCAATACCCTGAGTTAGCCACTACCCTGAGTTAGTCACTACCCTGAGTTAGTCACTACCCTGAGTTAGTCACTACCCTGAGTTAGTCACTACCCTGAGTTAGCCACTACCCTGAGAAGGTCACTACCCTGAGTTAGCCACTACCCTGAGTTAGCCACTACCCTGAGTTAGACACTACCCTGAGTTAGTCACTACCCTGAGAGGAAGCCTGCGATATGACAGGCGAAACGTCGGTCTCTCAGCCAACGACGCGGCGTCACCCGGACAGCCAAGAAGACATCTGGCGTACATTTACGTCGGGTTACGAGGATTTTCGCCATCCAGGTATCTCCCACATACGTGGCACCGCCTCGGCCGGTAAAAGCTCCGGTAAGACCTGACTGGTCTTCCGGCATGTGTGATCATGTAATGCATGCGAGTGCAAATGTATATAAGGGGTGAGGATATGGCGAGGAGGAGGAACGAAAGATCGCGCGCGGTCTGTGGCCTGTTTGTAATGGTACTGCTCCAGCATTCCCCTGGTGTTCATCAGAGATACCACGGAAAACTACCGGTCATAACAGCCAGCTGCTAGAATTATCCTCCAGACGCGGCTGAACTATACCTAGCTATCAAGCTAGTGTCGAAAACCCTGCATCCGTCGGGACTTGAACCATACAACACGCTTCGCATGGGGAAGCTTTCAGTTTGGGCGGATTCATCACACAGTTAAATCCGTTGGTGGTTGATTATTCACAGAAATTTCGAAGAATTTCCAAATATATCTGCTAAAATTACGTCTTCTTCATGCATTGTAAAAATTGCCACAATGTATACTTTCATGCCACAGAAATCTAAAACTACCTATGATAAAACTTATTATTTTTTACATATGAGGCAAAAAAGAAGATAGTGAGATAGCGATTTACAGCGTAACACATCAAGTGCATGACACTGAACACATCAAGTTTGTGGTCATATGCTAAGATACGTGAATGCGAAGATGGATATACTTCAGTAAGGTGGTTCTTTCTAAATAATTTTCGTATTTTTGAACCATGGTGACTTGAAACATCGAAACTTCAATATCTCTTAAACTAAATAAGATTCGATAGCAATTAGGTTTTTAATTTTTCGGGAGATAGCAGTTCTGGAGCATCCAGCCATTAAAAACAAAGCTTAAATCTAAATCTTTCACTCTATTTGAACAGCGGCTGGAGAATTTTATCGGCCACGATCTTTGTTCGACATTTGGATGACTCGTTGCTGTGAATCTAAAAGCTGGTTTGTATTCATCATTAACAAACTAGTGGTGCAAAAAACAGCACATACTTTCTCGCCCCAAGTGATGCTCACATAGTACTATTTACACCGCAATTTCTCTCCGAATTACATATGTCATCATTTTTTGTAAAACTCAAATTTTGAAAACTTGTACATGACCTTATATCAAAATCTATCTTTTAGTAACAGATTTCATTACGGGAAAATTTCTTTCTTTAATATTATAGTTATAGGAAGGCGGGGAAAATATTTCAAACTGTTACAATTTTCGCAAAATCACGGCTTTTAACGAACACGAGACTTGCACCATTCTCTAAACGTCCTTTATACGATCAAATAAAAAACGTTTGATTAAAAACATTGGAATCATTTTCTTAATTTTGAAAATGTTCCAGGGGCTTCATATAAAGTACCTCCCAAAATTAAAGTTTCGGTTTCAAAGTACAAGGATCGCGACATCAGTCAGATCAAATTAAAAGTATCAATTTCGGAGAACATCTCAACGGTTTAGCCGCTAGCGTTGTTCACAGATCGACGGACGGTCTGATAGTCGGACGGACGGACGGAGGGACAGACAGACGTTTCTTCGTCTTTCGATTTTTCGGTATCAAAACCCCACAAAACATAGGTTCTCACTACTCCACGTGTTAAATGATTTTTTTTCTAAATTTAGCAACTAGTTTTATCCACTACTAGGGCCCCTAGGGCCTTACAGGACCCATTACTAGGGTCCTGTAATAAGAGTTTTTATGACGAATTTGCTCTTCATTACATAACTTTCTTCTACGTAAGCGGTAGAGAGAAAGTAAAAGGTGTCCTGATTTTTTCGCCGACGATATTTAAGTAGAAACCAATCTGATCACCTCGGTCAGCGACTTCGATCGTGACGAAATCCGAAAATGAGCGAAACGGCGGGTGTCAAAAAGCAACTCTGGACGCAGGAAACGTGTCGCCTCTCCCACGCCCCGTCGCGGCGGCTTGGCAGAAGGGGGGACAAAAGAGCATCACACAATGGGCCGCGCGCTCTGCCCTCTGGCGAGGACGCGGCGAACTAACGACTCTTCCCCCACTTCCACTCCCCTCCCCTCGCGCCATTCGTCGCACTCGGGGTCATTGTTGGCGAGAGGGAAAAGGAGAATCCGTGCAAAGGCTTCTGCAGCGTTCAATGAGTGATGTTAGCGAGACGGAGGAAAAAGGAGCCCTGTCAGAGCAGAAGTGTAGAAGCCACATGTTCTTTTATCATCACTAATATTCCAACGTATTTTTTTTTCTTTTTCTCCCGTGCTTCGTAAAAGCGTCTTTTGTATCTCTTCTTATATACACGATATTTCTGCCTTTTGAGTTTCAGAAATGGCACTGAGCGATTGTTTGCACTTATTATTCTAGCAATCACAATGGCAAAATGTAGGATATCATGCTTTTTGGCTTATAATTTGAATGCATTCAAAAGACTACAGGGTGGTATAACGAGTTATTAATAATACTATTGGAGCTTAGTAATGGCAACTTTTACGTTTAATAATCTGAAGGACAACTGACCAGATTTTCCAAAGATTTGATTGACAGTTTGGGTTGATATTTTACATTTACAACAATAATATATTATTCACATGTTTATGCATTTTTGGGTGGAATATACTATATTTTAATTTGTTCATTATATATTTTTTGGTTTTCAGGTAAACGATAACATATCTGCAGTCGAGGACACTATTTGAAAACGCACAGTGAGTTATTTTGAATCCTTTATACTATTGCTTCTTCAGAATAGATTTTCTGTTACTGTACTGTCACATGAACATAAATAACAGTACACACACACACACACACACACACACACACACATATATATATATATATATATATATATATATATATATATATATATATATATTGATGCCATTAATTATTAATGGCGGGAAATTTATTGGTCTAAAAAATATAAAGATTTTGAGTTTGAGTGTTAGAAGAGTTTACCACAATTCTCCAATTTCTTTGTCTACGTAACATATTTTTGTATTACAGTTCGTAATTTTGCAATATTTCTAGTAATTAGAATGTTTTTGTGAGTTGAGAATGAAACAGTGTCATCAGCATACTGGATAAGTGTAGTAAAAGGTGAGGAAAAAATGTCAGACGTATATGTGTTTAAAAACAAAGAGCAAAGAGTGGATCCTTAACTTGCCCTATGGAGCCTTGGCTCGTCAGCCCGCCATGGGCTTTGGCCGACCATTTGTGACCAACGAATATTGAACTAGTTGTTCAAAAACAGGACGTGGTTGTTGGGACCCTTGCGGAATGAAGCGCAAGAACAGAAGTGTCCAAAGTACATTCCCTCTTGCTTCTGTTAAAAAATTTTAAGAACATTTTAAAACAAAGTTTCGGAATATAATTGTAATACAATTGTATCACATAAAATGAATGCTGAGAAACAGAAGAGACATTTCATGAATTCTGAGAAAACGTGTTTATTTTAGACTATATTTCAATGGCAAAGTATGTTCGTGGTTTTAATGAACAAATGAAATGCCGTGGTTATAATGATGATGGTGATATATAGTTATGATGATGTGGTTATAATGCTGCGTGGTAAAGCACCACGACTTTACAGTGATATTGCCTTAAAAAAGACTTATCAGAATTTATAAAATGTCACATACCGTTCTGGTTTTCACTCATTTAAATGTTCCTTCGATTACTTTGCAATTTACTCTGGAGCCGTCCTTGACCTCCTCCTTCTAACGATGGTGCTTTCCTGTACCGGATTGGATTGGTGTGCGACTGTTATGATTAGAGTGATTTTAAACTCGGAAAGATAATGGTATCAAAGAGTACATGATAATCAAATGAAATGATAAGGTAATCCAATTGGTAAGATATGTGAAACCTGTAACTGCATATAATTTGAACCTTAGTTATCTTTAGCAAGATGTGATAGTGATCTGTCTTTACTAAATATTGTAGAACTGATGTCACTCTTTGAACATTTCTAATGGAAAGTGGAGGTAATCTTGATAATTAAGGAAAGAAATCTTGAACAGTGTGTTATGTATTGTATATTATTCTTATATTATATTTAAGTCGTAATATTTATGAATACCAGTTTAAATTGAGTTTTTTAACAATTAATCAATAAATAATATTTATATTTGATTAATTTTGCATGTAAAAATATTTCGACAATAATTGAAAAATACATTGATGAGCAATAGTGTATTCTGCCACGAAATAATGATGGGTTATAACAAAACGAATAGGAAGTGATATTACAATTGGAGCAAGTATTGTAAACTTCACACAAATTTATAATACCCATTACATCGAGTTTTATGTTTTTTTCTGTAATTAATTATAACTATTACAAGATACACTTTTAGGCTGAAGCGTTACATGACAACGGGCCTGCATGTTTCAACCAACGCCACCTAAGGGCAGCCACCTTTTATTGGTGTGGCATTGATAAACACAACTAAGTTTAAGCACAGTTACACCAAGGATCAGTACACAAGTAAAGTTACTTGTTCTTATTTCTTAATCTTATATCTGATTGGCGTACATACTCCGTCGTTTTCTTTCTCCCCTTTCTAGGGCTTTTTCCAGCTTCAGTGGATGTCAATTTCGACTATCCGCGCCAAGTACCCACTATATCTCTCATGGGGACACATATTAATCTTTTTACTCTAGACACACTTGTAGGCTCCTCGGTCTGTTGTCATCAGACTCGCAAGCCCTTCCACGACATACATGCATGAAAGACAAGAGGCAAACAATCATGCCTTTGGCGGTACTCGAACCCGCGATCTATCCGACCGAGGCGCTGAGTCGGCACACGATTTAGCTCCCTAGACCAACCAGGTCGGCCCTCTCTAAACCTAAGTTGCGTTGTGTTATTGTTATTTCGTATTTTAAATTGCAACTGCTATTTAAAATTGTGCTCTTTAACAATCACATTCTACTCACGTTCATTCTGGGAGTCCCCGTCGCAGCACTCCAAATTCACGCTGTCGTATCACCCTGACGCATCACTTTCAAATTGACACTCCCGAATACTCACAATGCTGGAGATGTTATACGAATTCGTACTCGTATTATTATGCTTTACCGTGGATTCTTGTAACATTTGTGTGAAAACGTTTCTTTTGCGTTAAGAAACATCATTGGCGTTAAATAGTGGGCCTTGGTTTATTAGAATACTCTCTGCTTGCAACAACCTGCAAAAAATGAAGTCATCAAATACAGTTTATGTCCGGAAGAGACCACAGCAAAGCTGACGATTTGCCAAAAATTAGGTTTTTGCTCTAACGAAGTCACAAAACGCGCATACGTACTACTATATGTTCTCGAGAACCGTTTCGACGATTTTTGTTCTGTCGAAAGATCAGCAATTTGCCCTACAATATTACATTTTGTTCCTTACTACATAGTAGTATGCGAGAATTACAAACGTAGAAGGCTGGACGGACCCAATTAAGAAACCAATCAAGAAAAAGAAACTTAGTAGACGTCACGACTGACAAAGAGCGTGGGAGGAGCAAAGTAGCGGGATGTGATGATGGGTGTGCGTTTGTATTTAAAATATAAAACAAATGCCTTACTTACTACGACAAGAACATTGGTGATTTATAATTTGCACTTAAAATATTTTTCAATATTTATTTTTTATACTACTTTGTGACAATATTACAAAAGAAAACAACTAAAAATCTTGACCAATGCGTTGATAATTACGTACAACGAATATAATTACATAAAATTAATTTGATGTCGGAAACCTTCATAATGAAGACAATGTCACGAAATGGCAGCGCGACAGCCAAAGGATTAAATCTGAAAAATATATCAGTACGACTCCTTACAACAGAAACCACATTAATTGAACACACTACTTTTCACAAAGAGCGCATTTTCAATCCTACACTTCGCCAGAGTTTAGCACTTGAGCCAACAAGCAAATTAGTGAAAGCGCTTTTATTACAAGAGTAGAGCATAAGCTTGCAACAAAAGAAGCGAGCACTTCGGCCCGAAACAAAAGAGGATCGAGGACAATCGCATTGCCTGCTTACACCAGCGCTATCTCGGGAGTATACTGGGAATGAGAGCTCTAAAGCCCAAGCGGAGGCTGCGAGAGCTCATTATCTTCATCCCTCTCGAATAACAAACTCCTTACTACATCCCCCCGGAGAGAACGCTCATAACACTGCGTTTCCGGGAAGATGCAAGGAGCCCGACACCAGCTCAGGGAGTCGTCGTCCGCTGGGGAAAAGATCGACATGATGTAAGCGGTGCGCGGAAGACTACAGACTAGCTGAGAAGCCTCAGGGCAACATTTGCCACGGCAGCCTTCTGACAGGGAAATTCTAGGAGACTAGTTTAGAAAGTGGCGGACTTTCGACACTACCTACATACCTGGGTTGAATTCGTCCGCTGTCTATAGGAAAGTTCTAGCGGCAGGCTTCTCTATGGATCAAGGCAGTCGGCGAACGTATGAGAAGTTAGTGATGAACAATGAGAGAGCTCGGCAAGATTTTTCACGGAGTTTTCCCGTTTTCTTTGCCTCTCCTTTCTCTACTTACATACACATTATTTCGTCATATCACTACGATCTCATGATATCGTAACACAATGATCTTAAAGACCTTGGTGGTTGAAGTGTCCCTCAACCACAATGCATAAATAAATAACAAATTAATTAATAATAAAAATCGCTAAAACTCGATGTTACTGTCGTTAGGTTTCATGAGGTCCATAAATTCAAAATTCTGAATTCTGTTATTGTGTTGCATCATTACGTCGCGTATTGATGAACCATATTAGCCTTTTATTTGAAAAATCATTTTCTCTACATATAATTTAACTTTCAGCACGGACAATTTATCACAGAGCAATTTCAATCATCTATGCAGAGAATTCATGTGTTTGATGGGTCAGCTTTCCTCTGTAAAAATTACACCAAAAATCCTTATTAAAATTTCATGCTCATTGGTTTTCCTCTCTTCTTATCATTGTATAAACATTGATTCATTCTTGTTTGCACTATTATTTTACAATAAAACTTTTGTTTCTTATGATTTATCAATTTTACTATTGATACTAATATCTTGTGGCACTAGCCAGCCTCTTTTTATGTTTGATATTTCAACCATGCCCATTTATTTACGGTGTCGGGTATAGTCATTTATATGATAAGTTAACCAGAGGAAGAGAAACTTCAGTTGCCTTAAATGAAAACACTGGTCTTGTTCATCGATGTGAAACAAAAAAATCAATTTAAAATCACACAAATAAAGAATGTAACAGTTACGAGAGGGTAGGGAATGGTAATTGTGTGTATGGGAAATGCACAGCAAAGGAAATCATTTTTTGCTACACAAATGAAACGGTTGAAATTAAAAATTTAAAAACACTTTTCAAATAAATCTAATGCAGCAATATTATTAGAGCATTCTTTTGTATCCTTTTTTGAATTTTGAGACATTGAAAACATGTTTGCAGAAAAATATTTATCTACAGGAGACAAGTACACATAGGAGACAGATTTATTGTGTACACAAGTTTGAGTGTAAATTGAATATTGATTCGTGAATGACAGGCAAAATACGTGAAGAGAACAAATTGTCTATATACACCTAAGTTATTAAATATAATGAATATAAGTTATTAAATAACAATGACAAACGGTCAACTTTTGTTATTTAATGATCTGTATTTGTCTTAAAATTATCCTTGAATAAATGTGCAAGGTCTCATCTACGTCTCATCTACGTTGAACTATTGTTCTTTGTGTAATTCCTCATTTATACACACCGATGCATTGCACTCGGTTCTCTCACACCGTTTGTTTGTTTTTATTTTTGTCAACTTTCTAGAACAATGTTTTCAAATAGGCGTCCAACGCATACTAGTTCTTATGGGCATTTTAATTGGAGTAATCCTCCGTTAACATTTACAATTGGAGTAATCCTCCGTTACAAGCGCCTTCTAGGGGCCGCTGAGTAGTCGTAGTCACGTCAGAAACAGTCAAGTCAGGGAATCGCCGACAGGTGGCGTCTTCGAGCTCGCGTCATCTACCCATCGGCCAGAATTGGGTAGGAATAACGATAGCGGCAATGTTTCAAGACGCTTCACAGGAGTTGGACTAGCCCCCGTGAAGGAGGCAAACTCGTTTTGTCGTAACAAATTTCACATGAGGTTCTACGGGAATCGAACTCGGAACCTCAGTGGTGAAAGGCAAGCGAGCCCTGAGCCTGAAGAGTTTTCGGTCAGAACAAATAATTATAGAAAAATTAGGATACTGATGTGGCCATCACAGACAGATTGTAAAAAAATAAATTAGTTATTTTATCTACATAATCATTTGAGACTTAAAAACGACGTTCTTTTGACATCACAGAGAAACACTCAAATTTTATGTTGATAATAGTGTATTCGTATAAATAATATTTAAAAAATGAATATTACCTATACGTATATTGTTGATATAGCAAGACTCCAAACGTAATCATCATAAGTAATAAATTATTTTTCAATATAATTTTCTTTCATCACATTGTGCTTTGACCAACATCATTTTACATCACCGCGATTTTTCATGTAATCTACTCACATTTATTTTTAAATTAACTAAAAACCACAACAAAAATATACATGCAACGTGCTTATAATGTTTTTGAAGCGGAAATCCTCTAATTTTATACCACGATGAATTCTACAGGGTTGGCAATCTAATTACTCGACACACAATACCCATTTTTCAATCACCGTTCCCACCCGAAACGTTTTCAACATTCACCCAGTAACGATATTGCCGCACAATACAACCTGATAATTGAGCTCTTGATCCTTGTAAAACAAAGAAACAACATCCCTAAACTCTAATTAATTCCAGAACACCCTTCAGAAACTAATTTCAAATATCAATGTATGAAATACACAGGCTTCCAAAAATGAAACGCGAAAGTTTGAAAACGCATTTGTCTAAAATGTTCCCAGCTTCCCGTTACTAGTTAAAACTGAGATAATCTCTTATTCTGTTGTAGTCTCAATAAGTCCTCGACACTTCAGAAACGAAACTGAGTGCTATGAATGCATAAACAACGAGTATGAAGTAATTATTTTGAATTAACAAATGTTTCACTCGAAAACCAGTCGTTTGTCTTCGCGCCCACCTCCAACGAAGGAAAGGAATAACACGCACTTGAAACAGCCACCAAAGTAACAATTTAGAACAGTTATAACGAAATGAAATTAACTCAAATTGAAAAGCGTAACAAGTCAGAGAATAAATTCCGTGGGGGTAGCAGATGTTTTGTGGTACTGAGCGAAGTGGCTCAGTGCGTTGCGAGCTGACATTACAATCGGGAGATCCAGGTTCGATTCCCGCGCTGGCCATCCTGACCGGGGTTTTCGTGGTTTCCCTGGGTCATAAGGCGAATGCTGGGATGGTTAAAAAAGTCCACGATCACCTTTCGCCAATATCCAATCACCTCATAATCTAATAATAATAATAATAATAATAATAATAATAATAATAATAATAATAATAATAATAATAATAATAATTCACAGCGGGGACAAAGTTGCTCGCGTCTGTGGTCTACCACACGTGTCTCCTGAGTAACGGTAAATGAGCAACAGTGATTCGCCTCCTACGCGCTTGACCATTGTGCGCGTGCGGATCCCTACAAGCTGAGGGGATCTCTGCGCGTCACAAAATGGCTAGCATAACAAGGATGGGCGTTGCCTAACAACAACATATATTTTGTGGTAATTCATAATGTGAGAACGGAAATAATCGTCCACAATAAAAGTTATATCTTTAATAATTATCACATTACCGGAGTAAACTTTCTATGAAGTGGGGAAACGTTTTTTCCCGAGTCTTGCCTAACCAAGGTGGATCACTTATAAACGTTCAGAACATGGTCGGATAAATACATAAAACCGAAAAACGTGCTGGGTACGGCTAGCTACGTTTGAACGTTTGTAAGTGATCCATGTTGCTTGGGCAAGACCCACTGAAGATGGGAAAAGTGTTCTGAATGTTTACTCTGGGAATGTGACAATTAATAAAATTATTATAACTTTTATTGTGGACGATTATTTCGTGTCTCGCATTAAGTCAGAAACGCGCATAATCTGGATAATATTCAACTTACTTTACTTTAACAACAACAAGCAGATTCTAATGCTAAAAATGAAGGAGAGGAAAAGATTCGAAGAAATCGAAGGGTGGAACGATAAATGAGATAGTGTATAAATAACAGAGAGGAGACACTGCACTAAGCAAAGAAGTTAGGCATTGTGGAAAAATATTTAGGTTCTTGTCCTTTATCGCATTCCACGTGAAGGAATTGACCTACCACGCAAACAACATACAACCCAGTCAAATTAGAGCCCAAAATGTCTATCGAAAGAAAAAAATCCCGGAGTTTTGAATCTTGAGATGATTGTTTCTTGAAATTCACTGCATAGCATACTAAAAATCCTAAAGTGTGGGAGGCAAGTCGGGGTGGGCGGTCACTTGAAAGTGCTTTTTCAACGTTTCTTTCATGTATCTCTATAATTACCAATGCCCCCGAAAATTATATTTTATACAAAATTTAAAAAAAAAAAAATTATACAAAAAAATTTCTATAAGATTTTGTTGTAAAATTAACCATTTTAGTGTTAACGGCATGAAATTTTCTTGATTTTGTTTGCAAGACCCTAGTTATCTCTCTAATAAAAATGATGTTATGGTAAGTTTAAAGCACGGAGATAATTGTATTTTTGTTCAACATTTATCAACAATAAGTATTTACTTTAAGAAATGTATACACCAATTTTTTTACAATCGCAGAAAAGCACTGTGAAATTGTAGATTGTAAATTTCATTGTAGTGTTTTCCGTTGTAAAAACCAACTGGAGGGAGGTGACGCAATTCTGGCCTTAGTTTTGGATTCATCGCGTCGACATATAGAGATAAACATATATAAAATCCTTGGATCTGATAACTTTGTGTGTGTGTAATCATCTCTCTTTAACACTGAGAGTGACCGCGAAGGACAGATTCGATGCAAGTGAATACTCTTGGGTCAATTCCTATATTCGAAGTTTGTTAAGATATCGCCCGAAAGGCACTAAGTGGAATGCTTTTCTGACATCTATGACTACTGTGTCCATAATTTCCTCCTGCGTCTAAAGAGCCGGAAACGACTTGGCAAACTGTTAGAATTCGACTAACGCATGAATAGCCTAGTCTGAACATATGTTGCTCTGCGCACAACCAATTCTTGTTTTCCGAAACCACTCTCATGTATTCTGCAATGATTTTTACCATTTACATGTGTATTTACTTACTAGACATGTTAGACTAATCGAAAGATAGATTTCGCAAGAATACATTGTATATTATTTTATTCATAAGGCGCTCTCTAACCACCAATAATTTGCTGCTAAAATACTGTTTTAACATCTGTGGGTGATAAACAATTTTATATAATCTCGTGGGTTCTTCGAGCTGTAGGGAATGCATTTCGGCAAAATATTTTCCCGGACGTAACACATTTTATATTTCATGAAAATTTTGAATCAAATCAAATATTAAACACGATGTAAAGATACTTTATATTGTTGTATAATAAATAACTATTAACACTCGTTTTAGATCTTACATTATAATTACTACTGGTTAACACTGTTATGTATTTCATTGTATAAATACTATTAATGAATTCCATAAGCGAACAGTTGTTAATTTTGCCCAGATGCACAAAACAATTTTAATGGTATCATTGTTGTAATGCATATTGATTAAATTTTTATTACCCATCTCTTTGTATAGTTGCTTTTAATATTTCCAGACATTAGATATTTTAAACATTACCCAACATGGCCTATTAATATCATATCGAAACTATAATACCAAAACTAAAATATTGTAATACATATTCATGAGTAATTACGTATTTTAAAATGCATAAGCTGCGTGTAGTGTGAAATGGGAAAATTAAGTAATTAACGTATTTAAGCTAATATGACTGAAATTGGTGTTTACATTTTAAAAGTGTTAAAATCCAATTAAACGCTAATGTGTCCTTACGCTCAAAACTCTTTCAATGTTCTCGTTATCTCTCCTAAAAATCATCACGAAACCCATTAGAGACATGGTTTATTACCTCATATATTTTGATATAATGTAATGATCATGGGAGTGCATTTGATAAAAAAATACTTCTGAATTTTATAAATAAGTAAATCAGTTTATTTAATAGATATTTGCTCTATTTTCGAGACGTCGTCTTTCCAGATGCCGTACTATAAATCGGAACTATAGATTTCGCGCATTCCAGAAGTTCAAAAGTTCGTACTTTTCATAATTGCGGTACAATATCATGATGTTCGAAAACTATAATTGCAGGTTGCAAACATAATTGTTCTCCCTACAAAATTACTTTCACCAGCTATCGGTTTATTCACAGTTGTTAAAAATATGGAGCTAAGTATTTCCATCGCTAATATCGTTTACACTTCGGGATCCCATGTTTTCCATTGACCTCCGGAGAACTGACTGCTAAAGCTTACATTGTTTTGGGATATATTTCGTTTTTTAGAATTGTACAGGCGAAATAGTAACTAATATAAAGTCTGGATATAAGTAATGAGAATTTTTTTTCCTGAAATGACTTTATTGACAGATGTATTTACGTTTTCACCTCTTCAATATATTCGCCTCCGTTTTTAATGACCTTTTGTACGGAAGGCGTCGTACTCCTTCTGTGTGTCTATTTCTGTTGATGTTCCATATTGACCGTCCTATGGAATGAATAATTTCTTCTCTGGCATTGTACCGGGTCCTTTGCACTGGTTCTTTCCCATTGCTAAAGATATAATCCTAGGGACTTGTATCGGGTAAGCTCCACAATCGTCCATTGCCAGCAGCGCAAGTAAAGTAATCCTTCACATCATCTCTGACTAATCTGAACGCTTAAACCAATGCGACTGTGAAGTATGGCAACACTGCATCATTAAGTGCTTCAAGCAGCCCCTGAAAACATTTTTGCTTACTCACAGCTTCGATTTTGAGCCTCGAACGTTGCTATACCTTTTTAAACATGACCTTAGGGCGCTTGCACTTTTGCTATGACGTTCAAGGATTTACACACTGCAGTACACTGACAGGGTACTGTTCCCGCTCGCTGCACACACTCTTGCTTATTTGTGCTTCCTTTTGTCACTATGGATGGCAGCACGGTGACTCACCGGCTTTAAGTTACAGCAATATTCTCCTTAGTTTTATTCAACGTTTGTGCAGTAAATATCTTTGTTAAAATCAATATTAGTTTCCTAATAGATGCTCGGAAGAGAGTCTAATTGTGTAGAAACGCGTATGCCGCAAAAATATTTTACGGCACAAAAATTTGTGTATCGATTTCAGTCCTTTAATGTCAGCTGGCAATCTTTTGTAAAATAATGTGCGTTTATTGTATGTGATATTTTGTACAGAGATCTTCTACTGACTCCTGATGAATATGTTTTCTACCTTGTGATATATTTATGAATATCTGTATTCGATGAAAATATGTTTCTAACTTTGAGAATGTCATTTGTGACTAAAACACTTATTCGTAAATCAAGAGTGAAGGCCGTGGTAGAATTCCTAATTTAATCAACAAATTCTTACATGAATGACGTGGGTGGTATTTGCTTATTATTCGTACATTTTTTTCTGTAATCTAAAAATCTAGGAGATATAGGATGACATTCCCTCAAACACTATGGCATATCTCAGGCGAAATCAAACGCCAAGAAAAATATACACAACGAACAGTCTGAAGGCTGACTGAATTTCAAAGAATTCTCAATGCCGAGGAGAATGAACATAATTTTGTGTTAAATACATTGAACTGGACGGTTCCATTTGAGGGTTGACAGAATTGAAAAGACCAAACACATTGTTACCTTATCATCAGTCAATGGCACATCGTTCACTTTCAATGGCGTATACAATTGCTTTTTATGAAAAACTGCATTGGTATATTTTTTCTTCGCTTACTGTTAATTTGTTTCTCTTCAGCGTCGCAGTGGGGAAAAGCGCGGGAGGCGGGGGTGGGGGTGAGAGGGTGAGGGTAGGAATGGGGGGGGGCAGGCTGGCGCCAGCACGTGACGAGTGTGTCGGACGCGTCCGCAGCGTCGACGCGGTCATGTGTTCAGCCGCCGGGCAGCCATCTGCAGGCGACGCACGGACACACTCCCAATCCTCACCCGCAGACCAAGACCAGGCGCCGATGCCTGGCCAATGAAGCCGCCCATTTGAAACTGAGCCGTAGGCCGCGCTCTCTAGCGGATCGATGTGGTGCAGATCAAGGGATGCAGTCACTCACGCAGCCTGGATGGTTGATTTATTGATTGATTGGTTGATCGTGATTTCGAGTAAGTCAACCGATAAAAAAAATCCTTCATACGCCTTCCTTCTGCGGAGAAGTAAAGCCGGCTGTCCCATGTTAGTACATTTTATTGCAGGTAAAAGATCCTCAAGCCTAAATGACGCCTCTGAGCTAAATTCAAAATCGCCTGTTTCTCGCCCAAGAAATACCTCCTTCCTCTGCTAGTTGGTGAAAGGAGCGTAGCGAAATTTGCGTGGTCAGACGGAAGAGCGGGCCTGATGGCCCGAGACTCGCCACGTAAAATAAGGCATTAATTCAATTCAATTCAAGTCAACCGCTGAGGTCATTAGTCCCGTTACTGTAGTACTTCTCTACACCCCCCTTCATCTCATACATTTCACAAATCCCCAACTACAACTACTAAGGGTTTCGCCCTGATTTCGCATCGGATAACCTAGACAGGACATCATCTCTCTAATTTTTTGTATGATTTTGTACTTATGTACCGAATGGAATCATATCAGTTCTGTAAAGTGGCTATGTACACTATCAGAAAAATATTTAATAAAACAATAGGAAAGTCCTGGACTGTTACAAGGTTTACTAGCTTAGAGTGGCGCTCCAGAGTGTATTTTCATGTGTAAAAGAGTCCTTTCAAAAACTTCACAATAAAAATGCATTTTTAACATATTAGAGTTGTTAATTTGCGGGCTTAGAAAGTTAAATGACTGGACTGCTACAAAGCCCACTAATTTTGGGTGGTGCCCCGGGGTATATTTTCATGTTTCAAAACGCTTTATTTGTGCTTTGCAAATTTTATAATAAAAATGCTTTTTAAAACATTACTGTTGCCTGGTTGATTGGTTCGTTCATTTTCAGGCTTCGAAAGAAACATAAAAATAATTTTAAACAGCTGTTTTATTATAAAATTAGATGTAACTATCGTCAATCTGAAGAATCAAACCGTAAAGAACCGTAGAAGAATCTGAAGAATCAAACCGTAACTCGTAGATTAGTTAATTACGCTTACTTTAGAATAATTCCTGACTATTATATAAAGAGAGAAAAGGTAACATTTACGCCAATCAATTAGTGTTATCGACTAGGATGAAAAGGGCATCCGATCACCTCTTTAGGTGTCATAAATGACCCAAATTTTTAAAAACAAAAAGCACGTGTTTAGAGATATCGCTTAGAGTAATCCGTATGGATACTCAAAAAAGATTAGTTACTCACAAGGAGTTCGAGAACTGCCGAAAGACACTCCGTGTCTCGATTGGTGGAGTGGGAGGAGTCAACCGTGAATGAGGTCGGACAGACACAGGTTACTCCATTTCTACACAAGGATAAGAGCAAACCTTACAATAGAAGCTTTGTCAGCCGCCAGTAGCATCGCTACGAGAGTACATCAAGGATGAACGCGATGTCTTTGTTTTTTGGTGATTTAAGGTCACATCAACTTCTAGGTCTTTAACGGTATGGTAACTGTGAGGATGACACGATATGATGATGATGATGATGATAGGGAGTGAAAGGACGAACACAATACAACAATGCCCGAGGCGGGACTCGAACCCGGGATTCTTCGGTCCGAGATCGCTACGGCACTAAGGGCTTGGCGATCTCGGCCATTCGGACCTACAATGTTTCATATTCAAGAAATTTGGCATGTAATTTCTAAGTCTGTATTCGAGTATTTGTCCCATCCGCGTTGCAGAAATCCTGGCCATCGTGACGTCACCTCTACCACCAGCGGACGGCCGTCGGCGCGAAAATCTGTCTTCCACCCCCACCAGGCCGGCAGCGCGCTCCCCGGATGGCACCGCCATTGTAGACTCTTACCCCCAAAGCACTTCGTCTCACGTCACCTAAACACAGCCTTCAAAGCGAAAAAAGTCTCTATCTAAAGGCATACAATATACTCTGTTGGCACATTGACCACCAAATTGCTTCAAATTTGGCGTCTTGTTTTTTAATAGGGCATTCTTGATGTTCTTTGAAGGCATTTCAGAGGAAAGGACTATACATTTCAAACTTGGCGCTTCGGAGATTTTTTCACAAAAAAGCCGCGCGAATTTCTTCTCTGTTGACCACTCATTTCTTTCGTACCAAATTTCTTGACGTAGATTGTCAGCTGCTGCCTGTTAGTTCGGAACGTCACCGAAAGCTTCTGGGCAGCTCCTCGTTGCATGTAGACCATTTCTGCTGAGTTTATCTGCTGAGACTCTTTCCCGGAGGTCTAGGATTCGAAAACCGACGGAGGCGGACTTTCGACACTATCTAGATAGAATTCAGCCGACGTCTGGAGAAAGGTTCTAGCGGGCTGTTCTTATTGGCAGTTTTTCACTTGTTTATCTGCTGAGACTCTTTCCCGGAGGTCTAGGATTCGAAAACCGACGGAGGCGGACTTTCGACACTATCTAGATAGAATTCAGCCGACGTCTGGAGAAAGGTTCTAGCGGGCTGTTCTTATTGGCAGTTTTTCACTTGTTTATCTGCTGAGACTCTTTCCCGGAGGTCTAGGATTCGAAAACCGACGGAGGCGGACTTTCGACATTATCTAGATAGAATTCAGCCGACGTCTGGAGAAAGGTTCTAGCGGCCTGCTCTGATAGGAAATTTTAGCGGGCTGTTCTTATTGACGGTTTTCCGTTGTTTCTCCGATAATTTGCACGCGATTGCCAGAGCGGTACCGTATTAAACGAGCCACGGACTGCGCGCAGTTTTTCCTTTCTCTTTCCTTACCCTAGGGAGAGAAATTTTCCGCAAACAGACGTATAGGTCGGCACCGCATCCTATCATACAGTGGGGAAGGAATTATCACCTCTTTCAAGAATGAAACATTCATTACACTAACGTGAGCAATGACTTTAGCAGTAGTCGTACCCGGAAACCAATCAATAACATGTATTTTAGTTAGTATTTGTATTTAAAAGAAGAAAAATGAATTATCATTATTCTACTCTTTACCACTAAAAGGCAAGAATTCTGTAAGTTTGAAGCTAGAGAGATTCATCCAAGTTTAAACGTTAAAAAGTGATGTCAACTAAGCCAATGCCACTACTAGTGCTTTTGTGCGTTCTACTTAAATTCCAATTTCTTGTATCCCTTTAAGAACAACTACTTTTTTTATCTTTATAACTGTGAGAGGTTGCTCAGAATATCAAGTGATGTCATTGCAGTGCCTCTGACAGGGAGTTTCTAGGTTCGAGTCCCGACGTTAGCAAGATTTTCGACATTAGCTTGTCAGCTAGATCGAATTCTGCAGTTGTTTGGAGGATAAATCCAGCGGGCGACTGCTATAGTTGGTAGTTATCCATGGTTTCTCCGATCAACACCAGTCGAACGCCGGAGTAGCACCTTAACAAATGGGTCACGGACTGCGCGTGAACTTTCCTTCCTCCTTCTTGTCCTATCCTCACCCCTTACTTACAAACACACTAACATGCACTACACTACAACACATGCCAGGACACCGACCGAAAGCTTAGAGTTTGTCCCAGCTGGGGCAGTGTCCTGCTGGTGGGACATATCTGGTTGCGAAAAAACCTCGCTAGCTGACGGTCGGTAAGCACCGGATCTCGCCATCCACTACGGGAAGACCAGCGCCACATTCCGAAAGGGGAAAACACGCGCTATACTTACGGGATTATTGACCTTAAAAGTTGACATGCCGGGAATCACTAGCAATCAAATATATTATCTTTGTCCTGAATCATTGTCTTTAAATATAGATATTTTAGATATATTTAGAGTGAGTGAGTGATGATTTCGGTCCCGAAAGTTGTAGTAAATCCCTGAAGGGCCATTATTCCTCCCCAGTTGGAACGTGAGATCCCATACGGATCTACATGTTGGATAGTGAGATTTCCCTACCCAGGTATCTCCCACTGCGATACACGACCCTAACCAGACAAACTCTAAATTCCTGTCCTGTCTGTTGTCCCGAGATCTGTGCTAGTGCAATGCATGTGAAAGAGTAAGGGAGAGGAGGGGAGACTGACGAGGGAGGAAAAAATCGCAGACCCTCCGTTTTAAGAAACCGCAACAGCATTCGTATGGTATTAATATAAAATATCACGGAGTCAATACCCACTCATTCTAGTAAAACATCAGAGTCCATGTGAACAACACACTATTATTATCCAATTAAAATATAAGTGGAATTGACGTTTCATCAGCTGGAATGCGGTTATCCAATCGGGTGCTTTAATTTCCAAAATTAAGTCGTAACGAAGCTCGCGATTCAATAACCGCGTCCCACTTGATCGAATGTCAATTCCACTTATATTTTAAACGTAGTATATACTCCTTTTTAGGGTGGCACTTTAAGGTCACGAGCTGGACGGAGTGAGGGACACAGTCATCCAATCTCGGGCTTCGTTACAATTTAAATTTTCGGTATTGGAGCATTCGATAGGATAACAATGGTCCCTCTCTTTCCTGCCCGTTATCTCGAAGTGCCACTGTTTAAAAAAGGAGAAAAGTCTCATTTATTTTCTAGACACTTCCTCTTGTAATTTTGATTTTGAGGATAAATGTACTTTTTGAGATTTGATCTTGTTACTGGATCCTTCCTAGTTGTGCAGTGGTGAATGGTATTACCACTGAGTAATGATATACCTTAATCTATGGAATAATGTTACACGAGGGAAGTTAATTTCACACATTGGAAGTTGTTGAGAGAATACAGGAAGTTTTTTTTATTGTCTCCCCTGCAAAGTTTGCTAACTGGCGGTTGTTTCACTGTTCAGACACGCGTTAACGGTCGTACCAATTGGGGGTGAGGACTCTAAAATAGATTTACTGTTTTTTAGTAAGAAGTTATTGCTTCATAGTTTGGGCCATTTATTATTAAAACCATTCCTGCCCCTAAATGATAGTTTTTTACTTTAAACGCTCATCGGATTATTACAAAATATTTCGAAACCGTCGCCATGAGTAATCGAATTGCCGGCGTTTTCTTACTGTCAATCCTGCTTATAAACACGTTACAATTTTATTTTAGAATCTGTCAATATTTTAGTATCAGTAGAGAACATTTTTACATCTGGAGCAACATAGCGAAAACGCTAACAAATCGGAGGTTCACTTTTTGAACAAATGTATTAGTAAAAGTTCTCCATATTGCACATGCTTTAAAATTCGTAGTTCTAATAAATACTCAAATTATAAATAATCAAATATTGTGCAAATTTTTAGTGCTTAATGTATTATTAGTTATGAATACTTTATATTTAAACAATTTATACCACATAATATAGTTACCACTAAAAAAATATTCATTGATATATTTTATCGATTTTAAAGTCCACTCACATTGAGCTGCACTTAAACGTCTTCAATTTTGTAAAGAAAATTAAAGCGGAACATTGTTCTGTTGTCAGTATGATCGTAGAATGCGATGTTCCAAAAATAAAGTGACGTCGCCAATTCCAAAATGGAACGACTAGAATGAATATTTAATCGTGTTTGGAAGCATCCATCACTTCAAAAAAACGTCGGCAGAAAAAACAAACTAATGAGCTGATGAAAACCAAGACTCGAGCGTATCTCAAGGCTGTCAAGAAAGATCGAAGTCAGATGACAGACGCGATATTAGAAGGAATTGAACGGAAGTTTCAATCAATATGTACGCGCTAGTTCTTTTTTGTCGACGAATGAAGTCCTGCCAATAATGAACATACTTAAGTCACACGTTACTCGAACTCCGTGATGAAGATTCACGTTAAATGAAGCATGTAGCTTCATTTTGTATCTTTTGAAGTTAATTGTGCTAATCGCTTGAGAACTACCGGGCGTTAGTGACTCGAACGCATAAGCAGGTCGGCCTGGTGACTGCGATGCAGATTAACAATCTTACTTAATTAGTACTTCAACGTTAAGCTCTTGTGTAACTAAACGTGTCTCGCTCGTGTGGGTATTCACGAAAATACTTACATCTGTTGTGTGCAAGGTGCAACAAGATCACAACGATCGAACTGTTAAACTGTATTCCTGTGACCTGCCTTCTAGAATAAACCAAAGGGGAACTGTGTGCCAACTGCTTGTTTTTATGAGAGGAGAGGTCCAACCCCTACCAGCCAGTCTCCTTGAGCTATCAAAGGGTTCGAATCTGCTGCACTGTTAAACCCAATTCAATCATCAATCCTTCATAGAGTCCACTAATACTTTGACAAGTGCGGCAATTCCGAACAATCAATTAATATACAGAGTGTCTGGGAATAAATTACACAGGCCTTTGCAGAATCTAAGTTTGAAAGACAAACCATCTTATTGGATCCACGTATGGTCTCCCCTCCACATGTACTGACACATTTAGACAAAATGACTTAAAAAAGTCGCTTTTCAGTTCATCAGCTTTGATGCGGTTATCCAACTGAGAGGTTCAAGAGCAAAAATTGAGATAGTTTGAAGATTCTGATTGGATAACCGTGACCAGCACATATTCGGTCATAAGTCACTATATTTTAATAGGACAGACGTTCGGTCGTAAATCAATAATTTGGTATCAATGACACACAAAACGTGGATTCTGACTATACAATGTATCAAAAAACGTAATTTTTTACATACAGAAATAAGATCAAGTTTTTGGTATCCGGGCCTCACATCAAAGGTTTTTCTGTTGAAAAGCAATTTTTACCGAATTATTACAATATTTTTTTCTGTACTAAATAGTAGCTATGAGAGAAAGTAAAATTTTAACAAAAACCTGTGAAAAATGGCATCGTACTTTGATCAATAACCACATCATAAACAAATCAATTACGAATATTTTTACCTCAAAAATATTAAAACCTTCCCTGAAAAAATTCCCACCCGTCCCCTTGATAATACTTGAGTTAATATTTGAGTGCTTCATTACCAAAGCTACCTAACCCACGAAGTCGTGAAGTCCCTTATTCCTATGAACTGTAGCTCTAAATGATGCTCTGTTAGTGCCATAATACTTCATCCTTGTGAATTATTTGAGTTCGAGTCAATAAATCATTCGTTCATTCATTCATTCACAAGGATTAAAACGTTTCGTACTTATTCAACTGACAGTTTAGAGCCATGCTGTAGAGGAAAAAGTGCCTTCACAAAACTAGTGAATTAGGTAACTCTCGAACTGATCCACTCATTTATTCCTTGGCTACAGTGGTCAGGTGAGGCTGTAAAACCCTTTCAATTTTCATTATCGAGCGGCCCGTTCTCCGCAATTTCTCCCTGATGCGGCGGTGAAAAAGCGCAGTTGCTCCTCTTTTTGTTAGATTGATTAGTCATTCTCGGTTGATTAACGCCTAAGGTCAATAGTCCCGTAAGTGTAGTTCATGTTTTTAACTCTTAATGTGGCGGTAATATTCCCTCGCTGGAATGTGAAATCCGGCGACGACCTACAGTCGGTTAGCAAGTTTTTTTTCCTTAGCCAGGTATCTCCCACCAGTGAAGCACCGCCCCAGTCGGGACAAGCTCTAAGTTCCTGACTCGCAGCATATATGCTAGTGTAGTGCGTATTATTATGTGTGTGCGTAAGTAAAGGTGAAGATAAGCAAAGAAAGAGGAAGAAAAGATCGCACGCGGTTTGTTAGGGTGCTACTCCAGCATTCGCCCGAGGAATCTCGGAAAACTACCAATAAGAGCAGCCAGCAGCTAGAATTTTGCTTCAGATAGAGGTTGAATTCAACCTATTAGCAATTGAGCCACCGTCGGGGCTCAAACCTAGGACCACCGGGTCAGAGGCATTGCAATGACATCAGATGTCGTGAGCCACTTCTTCCGGTCGTAGTGGCTCCGCCTCGCAACAGAGCGCGCTGAGGTGGGTAGCCGTGGGCGGAGCCTCGGCAGAACTTCACGTGTGCACGAGGCGAACGGACGCCAGGCTAGCTCGCCATCAAAATCCGTCTGTCTTCTGACCACGAAGATGAGCGCCAACATAGCCTGCGTGCAGCACGCATTCGCGCCGCGTTGCAGTGCGTTTATTCTTTCTCCTGAGAAATGTGATAAGCCGCCACCTCCCGCGGAATACTCATTTTCATTCCGCATACAGAATACAGTTTGCTCGTGGCTAGCTCTTGGTCAGCGTGCTCGCTTTCCACTACACTGCCCCGGGTTCGATTACCTGTCTAACAAAGACTATAGTGTGCGTTTTCCTTGCAATGTCCCAATATATGTTGGTGTGTGTCGATGAGAAAATTTACTTCTCAGGTTATGAAGGCCGGAATACGGCGTGGAAATGTCCACGTACTAACCACACGCACCCCTTTAACCCATGTCCTCGAGGCAGGGTAGTTGCCGGTAGGCCTGAGCCCGTACACGGGCTGTCGCGCCAAGTACATACATATAGTATAGTTATTTATAATACGAGTGGTAAACATGACATTGTAATTTCCGAGAAACAAAGGTCTCGCCGTCATAAGGCTGATACGCCGAGTGGCACAATGCTACGAGCAAATGAGTTTCACGTGTCCTACACTACTTTCAGACAGCCTTACATACTTTAATTTTATTTTTATTCAGACCTATAGGTTTTCATTTTATTTGTATTCAAGTATACAAATCAGTTAGTTATACATTAGGGTTAGTAGTAGCTGATGCTGTCAGTCGAAATTATTTTGTTTCTTCTGTTGATCCACAGATTTGTCTAAAGATTTATCTTAATTCTTATTTATAGAACTAGTGCTAAAAATTGAGCTTTTGACAAACTACGCATAACCTGAAAGACCCAATTTTAATAATGGCTATCTAAAATAGTTCTTTATGATACGACTGGTAAAAGTGACATTGTAATTTGCGAGGAGGAAAAGTCGCGACATGAGACCAATATTCCGGGCGGCGAAGTTATCGGAGCAAAATAAAATAACGTTTACCACCTGTGTCATACACTATTTTTGGACACCCTTACTAGATTTCATTTTATTTTTATTCAAGTATAAAAATCACATAATTAATTGAGGTACGTAGTAGCTGATTCGGTCAGACGAATGATTTATGTTCTATTTGTTGCATTCACACTGTTCAAAATGGAAACATTTGAGCAATATCTTTTGAGCACTAGTGCTAAGAAAGGACCTTTTAGCATCCCATGCGTGACATAAAAGAAACCGGTTTTACTAGTGGCTACCTACAAAGAAAGTTAATACCGGTACTCACCCATCTGGGTAAATATTTCAATAAATTCTCCACGCTGAAAAGTAGTTCTTGCGGTGTTTTGATTCGGTGCCCAAGCTTATTTGCAAGAGCAGCTGAAGAACTGTCTCATTGTGTATTCCCTTGTGTAACTTTGGCCGTGGAATACGTGTGCAAGTGGCGTTGTGTATCAGAAGGAACTGAAATTATACCCTATAGTTAATATTGTGGCGGACAGACCTAAAACTTCGTCTCGAACATTAAGATGTGGAGGATTAATTCTAAAATGTGTCTACTTATTGTAAAATTTTCTCTCCCTGCGCTAGCTGTTTTGAAGCATGCAACAACGTTGTTGAGTTGCTGACCGGCCAGAGGCTCTGCTGTGACATCATTTTATGCCCTGAGCCACCTCTCTCCGTCGAACATTAAATATGTACGAAAACACACTTTCAATTGAGTTAGTAATATTTATGTCTCTTCTGAAACGCAAATTATACAATAATTCACTGGAACATTTCCTTTTGGCAGGTTTGTTGTATTCATAGATGATATGTCTTCAAAACAGACACTGGCCACGCAAGTAAAAACTGAAAAATCGTATTTTGTTATATATATATATATATATATATATATATATATATATATATATATATATATATATATATATATTGTTTTGTTATACATATGTATTATTGTTAATACGTTAAATATTTAGACTTTGTATTTATATTTTATGAATATTCAATGGAGCATCAATTATCTCTGGTAAAATGAAGCAACTGTATTTTTACGTTTACTAGTATGTTGAGAAACTGTTCTTTCTTAAAAATGCTGCCGATGAATACAAGTTGAAAAATTCGTTATGTATCTTCAAAGAAAATCGATATTTGAAATGTGAAGTTCAGTAACTCACTTCCTCAGATGGTAAATCCGAACTACCAGCGGCGGTAGCAGCTTGAAATTCCGCGAAAAGTGATTACGTGTTAAGCTAACAGTTAGTATTCAAGGGTTCTTACCGAAGTTTGCCACTTTCAAGCTTTCAAGTTGCTCACTTCTGAAAATACTCTACACTTTTTGGTTTCAAGAGACCTGGTAAAACTCAATGGATAAAACATCTGAAACCACCAAACTCGCAAAATGCTATTTTTTATATTTCATGAGAACGTAGCATTGAATCATTTTCTGAAGGATCAACTGTTGCGTGAATTTCCGACATCAGTGATATAAAAGCCTGGGAAGCTGTTCAAGCAGTTACTATTAGAATATGAAGTGAAAGAAAGAAAAACACAAATATCCATTTAGGTTTGATATTGAATTCTCAAAATTCAGACGTAACCTTTACATAATTACAGCAAATAATTTGTGAATAATGGGAAGGTTAGTTATACTCTTTAACAGTGCTTGCCAATTCAATGCTCTGAGATGTCACAGAATCTGCTCTCCTATTCCGAACTGAGCCACAGAGCCCGACACGGCAGCGGTTCGATGTGAAACAATGATGGTACAGATGTTGGGGGTAATGTTCGCTTGGATAATCAATAATTAGATTTTTAAATGGAAATTATTATTTGGAATGTTTATTATACAATAACAGTATGAATAATTATGTAATAGAAGATCCATTATTACATAACTCAAAGCAATTTCCGACTCTTTATCATAACCAGAACTGTAATTCCTCTTGCGTTCTTCTATTAGTTTTAGATGGCAGTTTTAACATTTTAGGACAATAATATTTTTACAATGGTATATAATATAATCAATAATTCGTTCTGAAACAGTTATTAATGTTAACAAATAGACAACTAATAGGTACTCGGTAGGAATCATATCAGAGAATTCGAACTCCAGACTTGATTATTTTTATACACTGTTTTGTTTGAGAATGTTGTAAATTCTCGTGATTTTCAATATCTTTTCTTTCCCATAATCTTTAATTCAGAAACTTCTTTACTCATTCTAACAGTGCGGGCTATGTCAATTATCAGAATTTATTATCTCGCAGGGTTTTCTGGGCCACAAAGTTACGTAATGTATCTGTAGGTTTGGACTTTTTAACATACTGCACATCTTCCGAGCACACTAAACACTTGCGAGCGTAGGCTTCCGCGGCCGGAGTCAGTATTTACTTGGCGGTTCGGGTGACGCCGCGTCCTCAGGGCGTAATGCAGGAAGGTCGCAGAATGGTGACCGAAACGTCGGCACCTTCGCCATGGACACGGCGTCACCCGGGCAGCCAAGTAAATACACTAAACACTTCGCCAGTGTTTTAGTACCTACAAAAGAAAACCTTTCTTCCCAAACCGAAAGCAAATTAAGTGGTGTAGATTGTTTCCCACGCATGTCGCCTGAAACACCGGCAAAGACCTACTGCCAAGGTTTTCGTCATAGGCGCACAGCTTCACCGAGCGCCTTTTCCAGAAGACAAAAGCAGCTTTGACGTCTTTTACTCTCCAGTTGGTAAACGCTGCTATATAATTTTAAAATTCTTGTGAAACATTAATGTCATATCATTCGGTATCTTAACGGTATTTAGTATCGTATTACTATAACATCATACTATACATATTTTATTGATAGCCCATCTGTCCATTGTTGTTCTCCGAGCAACTGAACGCGTTGCGTTTTGTGTGGTATGAGACTCAAGAGGAAATTTTTTTCAGTTACTAAAAGATAGCTGTCAACCTGAAGAATAAAAATTAAGAAATTTGTGTCTATTTGTTTTCCTCCGGACATTTTATTTCATTAGGCTTTAAGAGATCAGTTTTTTTAAAGAAATCCTTATTTTGTTATAAATAATTGATGAAATGCAAGTTTTTACTTCACACATCTTAACTCTTGATTATTCTTTATTAAAGGAATCACAATTGTATATTATGATGAATGAACTAAAAAGGTAAAGGTATGATGAAAACTAATGAGTCAGGATTTCCTTTTTTGAGAAAAAATAATTGTTTATAAATTTTTCAGGATATATCAGTTTATTATCAGGATATATCAGTTCAGGATTATCAGTTACCAAGATTCTTTGAGAGACACATTAATTATTCTAGTTTATTTAATAGAGCTGTGTTATTCGAACTGTGAGGTGCGTCTCCCCAAGGATGCGCGAAAGTTTCATAGAGGAGGCGCGAGAACTTCTTAAAATTTTAATGCAATAATGTTCTAATGCTTAATAATGCTCTAATTATTTCTACATGAATAAACGGCTATCGGACTATGTACGCGCATTCATTAACTTTAACGAATGGGAGAGAAAACATTTGTATAATATGTAATCGCATTGCTTCCATGAAACCAACATTGTCAACTGTCAGTTATTTTAAATGAGCTCTAGCTATTGGCGCAATAGATTTGCTGTGGCGCAATAGATTCGCTTTGCTGTGGCGTGATTCATTCCTGCAACACCGTCAGAATTTTGGTGCTTTGTGAATTATCACTATCCAGAGTTAAGTAAGAAGACCTTGCGAGTTCTGCTCCTTTTTTCCACTTCTCTAGTATGTGAAAAAGGATTTTCAACAATGGCGGTGATCAAGAAAAATATAAAGAAAAAAATCTTCAGAATGAAACGCGTACTTACATTACTAAATTAATGTCAACATTTGATGAACTCAGTGACACAAAACACGTCCATTGGTCTCACTGACTTTTCTGAACTAGCAATATAATCATTTTTTATAGTTTTCCTTACTTTGTCAAATATTAATTATATTCATTAATTACAAGAGTGGACAGTGCAAATCACTTGCATTAAATATTTTGTACAGTGTAAGTGTATAATAACAAAGAATACATGATGGCTTTACATTCAGAAAAAATGTAGTTATTTTATTAACAATTTATTTAATTGAGGGGATGCGTGCTACCTGAAGAGTGTTACAGCAGCAAAAACTTTGCGAACCACTGCACTAGAGCAAATCGTGTGTTACATGCTGCAAACAAATTATATATCTTTTTATGGTATTATCTTTATGTATTATCTTTATATTCATGATGTTTGACATGCATGAATGTATTGAAAATTCTCTATTTGAGAAAATACATCTGAATTTCATTCACTAAGATATTGACAGTTGACACTTCAAAAGAATATTTGCTCAAAAATCGTAACAAGAGACGGTTTGAAATATTTAAAAGTGAATATAACAGACCACTGTACTAAGTAACACTAATTGAACAATGTAATATAAAAATCTGTATTATTTAATAGAAAAATAATGATCAGTGCACTTTAAAAATAAAGAATTCATTATCAATTATTTCTGTGACATATAGCCCAGATACAAAATATTCGAGTCACAGGGTTTCAGAAGATGAAATCTCTCTCCAGGACCCTTCAGTTTGTATAAGTACTTATGGTAAAGATAACATTTTTACTGTGTAATACTCTCTTTTTACAAACGACAACAAAGATCTCTTCGTATCATTTTACATTTATTTGAACTCACTGTGAGTCAGTCAGTATTGGTATTATCTCAGCAGAAACTGATCCTATACAAAGATTCCTCGTACATCTTTTAGAATGTGTGCAAACAGATTGGTATACATCCTTTGGTGTCGCCGGGATCTTTTTCTGCCGTCGTTACATCATCATCCTCAACGTACAGGCCTGATCCAAAGTCCTTCGCTTCGCGGCACGAGCGCCGTTTGTTTTCCTCTTTGCTGACGTCGCGGCCAAAACAAGCGCGCAACAAAATGGAAAGAAACAGAACACAAGTGCACATTGTTGCTTCTGCATAATTTTGCATACTGTGGAGCAATCTTGGGCGAGCTACTCTGAAAACTGTACTCCGCCCATCTTGCAGATAAAGCTATTTTTTCTGCACTCAAAACTAAAATGTTGTAGATACAAAGGAGATTGCACTACAAACATTCAAAGCAAGTAAGATATTCTCTTTTATTTGATTATAACATGTTGCTGAGATTCTAATTTTGTTTTTCGATTAATTTAAATTTTATGAATTTTGCAAAACTGGTTTCATATTATTAAGAATTGGGTATATCCGGAGTTTAGGGTGCCACCTGTTCCTTCGGTTCATTTGGTTCACTGATCCGGTTCACTAGAGGGGAATCGACTCACTGAACTGAATCCTTGTGTATTGTTCCCGTGTTGTAATGGTCACCATGTTATTGCAATAATTATAATTTCTATTTAACACTCGCATGCTACTTAAACTATCATTACTACTCAAAGCCAAAATTTAATTACCGAAAAAATGCATATTATCTACTTAACATTTTTTTATACGCTCTAAAATGCGCAATAAAATAATAGAAACTCACAAATTTGTAGATTTTGAAATTTATATTTAAATTCATTCGATAATATAATAAAATGTATAATACAGCAATAATTGGAAGGAAATTAGATGGGAATTTTCATAATTAACAAAATTTATTTTTGTAGATATTTATTTCTGAAAACAAAATGTATTTTTTTAATTTAACTATAATAATAAAAATAATGCAAATTGGAAATAAAATTTACTTACCTCTTGATTAACATTGTATATTTTATTAATATATTTACAGAAATTCAATTCAAAATATCAACTTTGAATTTTCTCCTCCATATATATTCACTCAAATAATAGACTAAAGAATTTTTAACTTTGTGGCGTGGAATTACGCGTTTAATTGCACTCCAAGTCCCTTCAATTAAATTGGTGTGTGCACCTGATTCAGGATCTTTGAATGTAATAGAATGATTAACTCTAAGATGGGTTAAACCTTCATCCTTTAGGCAATCATAAGCCTTCCAGCAATCAGAAATCACAATAGATTTCGGCTTGATGTAATTCTTTGTGATGTCTAAGAGTACCTCCTTGCTACGACATTCAACGACCTTGAAAAAGCACCGAGAGGAACCCCTATCAACACCACCAAACACCCATTTGCCTTCCACTCTTTTTTGCCCTATTATACTTCGTTTTACCAAACTTGCTCTCATCAAACTTGCAAACCCACTTTCTGACACTACTGAATCACATTCCAACTTTCGGCGCAAATCATAAATAAATTCTGAATTTATACCTTCCATCTCGGTAGACATACAAAACAGTTAAAAAGAAATTTGAAATGGCAATGAAACACGCAAATCCTCGCCACAAAATTCTTCGCAATTTGACGATTCATAAAATTATGAAGTAAATAATTTTGTAGTCATAGTAACAACTAAATGTGTTATTAGGAGACTGTTTTATTAGTAAATCAAGTCTATTTCAACCAGCAAGCTAAAGTCTTAATTTTGTGCTTTGAAAGAGTGTTGTGAAGTGTAATTTTAGATGTGAATTGAAATTTAAAATGTGTCGTCATGAAGAAAAAAATGTTCGTAATTGGAAAAATGTATAACTTTATATGGCATAGTTAAATTGTATATATATTTATGCTTTGAATCAATGCCAGCAAAATTTTTCTTCAGTGATTGAAGTGAACCGCGAAACTATAACCATGTGAATCACGAGATTAGTGAACCGAATCTGTGAACCAAAGGAACCGGTGGCATCCTAAACTCCGGATCAACCCTTTTTCTAATTATTATTTTCAATAATTATTTGCAATGTAAGTGAGTTCTACTTACGCCTTCAAAAGGCCCCCTGCTTATAGATTGCTTTCGTGTGCTGCTATTCTCCGTATTGAAAGAAATTTTCAATGATAGAAATTTTACTTTGCGATTCGTGTAAACGTAGTTGTGAGTTTTGCAAAATGATAAAACCAAGGACCCGAATGTAATTTGAAAATTAATATGAAAAGGATACTATGCTCGTTAGATCACTATTCTTTTCATGAGATTAGTGAATTAGCATATATGTGATTGGTTAAAAAAATTGAAATTCAATAAACATCACCTAAAACCTTAACATAACAGCTATTTATGTCACGAGTCTTCTAAATAAATCTTTAAGAACGAAGAAGCCGGAAGATTAACTGCGCGGTGGTGCGATGGCTAAGCCATACAGACTAATAGAGAACGGGGAGAAAACAATGGTTTTTGGTATTTCTAGTTTATCACTTATTCAAAATAAACGTTGATCACTTTCGTGAGTTAAGAATTGTCATTACTTTCGATATTTGTAGTAAGAGTTGGTGCTATCGAATTTGGTTTTCAAATTCATTCCGAACAATTGTGTTTTGGGTCAACGTCATATTTATCCCAATATTTACGAGAACTAATGAAATCTAATTAAGACGAATTGTGACATAAATAACTATTGTGTAGTGTAGATTCTTATTCATATATACTTTTTACGGCTTGTTTGTAATTTATTTAACAGAAAACCTATTCTTGACTCTTCTGAAACAAACTTTTAACTAATTAGAACACTCTTCGGGGAAACTACTAAATTGATAAATCTAGTGGTGCCACAGAATAGCACAGACTTTCTCGTACTAGTTAGTTTTCTAATTCCTGTGGTCTGGCCACGATTTTCTGTTTACCATAACTTTTACAAACTTCCATTTATCGTCGCCAAAATTTTTGGAATTTTATCAATTGTTCGGTTTTACTAATAGTGAAACCAATAGAAAACCAAATGTTACTTTAAGACTATTAAAGAAGACTAAAACCTCTTATTAAACGGCAATTTTCATTGAAAATTTAGGAGTTGTTTTTAAGAAAATGGAGTTTAAGCGTTATTGTATATGCGGAATTTCAAGCTCTTTTTCACAGAAAATTTGTAAGTTTTCGAAAAACGTGATTGAAAGTCTTTTGAAGGACTTCCACTCACAAATGCAGTAGTATTTACAAGTTGCTCGAAAGCTGCATATTAACGGCGTGAAACATATTTAAAAAAATATATTTGTGTAATTGTTCAAAAAAATACAGCAAATTAAATGTATGTCATCTAAAACAGTGCCTTTAGCTCTATCCGTACTAAAATTTTGAAGACAATTTATGGAGGTTTTTTGGAAAATGGCGTTTGACGTTTTCTCAAGATGAAGAAATTGAAGCTCGTTTTCACAGAAAAGTTTTAAGTTTCCGGGACACTTTTTCATACTTTATTTAAGAAACATGTATTCGTGAATGCAATAGTGCAAAGAAATTGTTGCTAATATAAATATTAACGACGTGAGAGGCTAATAAAATAATACATTTTTGTAATTTAAAAAACAAAGAAGAACAATATGACATTTATGCCTTCTTATAGGGTACATTTAACACAATCCTTACCAAAGTTTAAAGAAAAATTTGGAGCAGTTTTTGAGAAAATCTAGTTTTTGTAAATTTTTGAAATTACACATTTATCACAGAATATTGCGCCATAACGACTAAAAGTTTCAAAAATTGTACATGACATTTCATGAAAGAACTAATTATGCCAAACAAATTTTTTGACAGAAAAAATGTCTATCTTCAATATTTAAATCGTAGGAAGTTGCCGAAAATAAATCATAATTTTACAATTTTCGAACATTTAAAGTTAAATGTGAAAAACAGACCTATGCCTCCTTTCTAAATTAATTTTACTCATATTCTTTGAAGAAAGGCAGTAGCAGGATAAGGAAGGGTAAAAGTGTCCCCAAATGTAAATCAATTTTGAATAGAAGGCATATTTATGGTTATTTTGAAAGAAATTTTCCCAAAATCTCAGAACGACAGCCTGATTATTTTACTAAATACCAGATAATATAAGAATTTTTGGAATTTTGATTTTATCAGATACTCTGAGATAAAAATTTTTCTTCAAACTTTTCGCACAGCTAGTTCTAATTTCACTATTTGATATGACAATGTTCGTTTTGGGGTATACTTTAGTTGTTTTTTTTCAAAAAATTCACAAATGCATTTTTTAAATCTCTCTCACGCCGTTAATATGCATATTTCCAGCCATTTGTACACACTATTGTGTTTGTGAGTTAAATCTTATACATGCACACTTATATGCACAACACTTAACGCGTTGCGGCAGACCATGGAGTGATCAGAGCACGTCCCATCTGCCTCTGTGCCCCGCGCGCTTGTAGGAGATACCTTTAAGAGGAAAACGATTCAAGCCGACGAGTGGATCGGCGCCGGGCCTCCAACCAGCGGGGGAAGAACACCGCCACATCCAGAGATGAATACCTAAACTACCCTTGCGGAGCTATTGACTATAGAAGTTGGTGCGATCAGAAACACGAAGCAACTCAGGGCCCTATAACTCCCATATAACGTGGTGGAGACCATGACGGTGGAGCGCTCTGCTGCATCACCTTCTTTACAGGAACTAAAACAGGAACTGCTGCCAACGATACTTTAAACGTGCGTGACTGCTGCGTGAGTTCGCGGGTCGAAAGCAGGACCCCAATGTTACAAAAGATAACGTCTACGTTTGTGATTTCTTCAGAGGTTTCTGACAAGTAGAGATTATGAATAATTGTACATTTAGAAGACACTTTTCGTATTTGTCACAAATTAGCCAATTTGTATGTGGGAAAGTTGGCGAGCCTAACCTGCAGCTGCACCCGGCGACACTAGCGCTTCCTATAGTAGCAACCTCGAGCTTTGTCCCCGATTTTGATGGAGAGTTGCCGGGCCCTGAAGCAACTAACCTTCGCAAGGCGCTACCTCATCAGTCTCGCCTCCCTCTTCACCGCAAGCGTCTATCTCCCAGCGATGTGCATGCTCTCAGGTAGCGAGCAGACAGACGCGTGATCTAACAGCAAACGGTCCGATTGTAATTTATTTATTTTTTACTTTCTTGCTACGGAGTAGGGAGAAACCCCACTGATTAATGTGCCGCATTCGAATCTGGCGCGCTGTTCGAATCGAGTTTTCCCGCGCTTGGCGAGTACCAACCGCTTTACTCCTACACGCCTCAAAATTAACCATGCAAATATCGCCAATAGAGGAAGAATTGACTATATGTTTACCGAAGATTTTTTGTTCAAAACCACTTTAAAAGTAAAGTTTTCAAGATTCGACGTTTACTCCCCGGACACCATGTATGTATTTATGTATATTTATACGACTTGGATACGAAATGCAACGAGTTTGTATAGCATGAAATATTTTTTCTTGCAAATATATCTTACAATTTTTTTTTTTTTTCTTCTTCAGCTTTTTCCCTTTAAGGGGTCGCTGTTTTTCTGGTTTTGGCGAAAGTTTTACGGCCGGATGCCCTTCCTGACGCCAACCCACGTGGGGATGATATGATATATGAGGATGATAGGAGGTGAAAGGACGAACACAATACAACCATGCCCGAGGCGGGACTCGAACCCGCGACCCTTCGGTCCGAGATCGCTACGGCACTACTGCCTTAGCGATCTCGGCCACCCGGACCGGCTGCAAATATATCTTACAATAAAACATTTAATAATAATAATAATAATAATAATAATAATAATAATAATAATAATAATAATAATAATAACGAATATAATTGAGATGATGTTAAACATTTACAGGGTTGCCAGATGTTTTCATAAAACACACTAATTTGTGTACCAATACACCAAATCGTCAGCTTGAAACGGGGAAAAATCAGGAATTTGTCATATTTACGGAAAATTTATCTTGTTAAGGGATACAGAGGGGATTTTCGAATTTTTTTTGGAGGGGAGCGGCAAAGTTCTCTTTGAGCGTACATCTCTAGTAATAAATTAACAGAACACACTTCATTAAGTAATGTATGTAGTTATTACACTCCTATATTGAATCCAAATTTCATGATCTTTAAATTATAATTTGGAGAATTTTAAAGAAAATTGTACGACACATATTTATTTAAATAACTACTTGGAAAAAATTTTCAATGTAAAATTAAAAAAGTCATTTACATTACAATCATACACATCTCCAAAAGTTTCAATTTAAAAAATCAAATAAAAGATACTTTATTTTGTGTTAGAAAAATTTACATAGATAAAAAGATTACAAAGATAAAAAAATTATTTAAAAGTCAAATATGACAAATTAAGTTATCGGTTAATAGAAATTATCGCTCAGTGATGGGTTATTTTTTCTCAAGGTTTCACTGTAAAAGATTCACAAAAAATTAAGATATTTAACTAAAATTTTAAACATAATAGCAAAGAAAACGCATTGAATACCATACATTTTTGTAGAGCTACAATAGTCAGTTCAGTTTTCTACTGTAATGCAACGTATTTATTTAAAGCTCAATACAATACGAAACTTAGGGAAAAGTTAATACTTACCAGAATCAATTATAATCAATGAAAGTAAAGTGTATTAATTTAACAATCAAATCAACCACTCAAATGTACGTTTTCTAAAATACTCCTAACACTAGCACTAGTCCTACCACAACTAATGGTAGTACTACTACCAGCGTCACTAATAGTACTACTACCAGCGTCACTAATAGTACTACTACCAACGTCACTAATAGTACTACTACCAACGTCACTAATAGTACTACTACCAGCGTCACTAGTAGTACTACTACTAGCGTCACTAGTAGTACTACTACTAGCTTTACTAGTAGTACTACTACTAGCTTTACTAGTAGCAGTAGTACTAATAGTACTTGTATTAGTACTAATAGTATTACTAGTGGTAGTGGTTGTACCGGTACCTGTGTTGGTAATAAAACCAGTGATATTGGTAGTGGCATTGGGTGGCGTGGGAGTAGTGGTGGTGGCAAAACTGGTAATGGCGGTAGTAGCAGTAATAGTGGCAGTAGAAGAAGCGGTGGTAGTAGCAGTCGTAATAGCAGCAGTAATACCATTACATGTACTCTATAATTAAGTTCTTGTGATTAAGAATGTAAGGTTTGAAAATGAAACTTCTTTTAAAATAGAGTCTGATAAGTCGACTCCTATTCAAAAAATGGTCATTCTAAATTAAATGTCACTTTATATCACGAACGCAGGATGTTTTCAATTTCGGTGGATTTGGCCAGCTCACACGGCGTCTTGGTCTCCCAAGGGCCGTCCCAGATCCTCACGTCCCTCCTGGCGCCGGCCGAGAGCAGCGCCCGCACAGCGCCCTCGTTGTTCAAATACGCCGCCGCGTGCAGCGGCGTCGCCCCCGACATGTTCCTCGCGTTCACGTCGGCCCCCGCCGCCACCAGAAGGTCCACGCAGTGGCCGCTGCGATCGTTGGACGCGGCCCAGTGCATCGCCGAGGACCCGTAGTCGCTGACGGCGTTGACGTCGGCGCCGCGTCGCAGGAGCATCCCCACCAGCTCCTCTCGCTTCGCCGACTGGAGGGCGACGTCTAGCGGACGAGCGCCGTTGCTGTCAACGTAATTGACGTCGACACCGGCGTCAAGTAGACGCCGAACCTCCGCTACGTTTCCTTTCGCTATGGCCTTGTGGATGTCCTCTCCATGCTGAGAAGGGTCGGCCCGAGCAGCCATCATTCTTCGCTTGGTCTTCTGCATTCGGTGCTCAACTCGCTGCCTCTGAAGCGCTTCGCTCTCGTCCAACGCGCTCGGACCGGCGCCTGCCGCTTCCTGTCTGCCCGTCTCTGTCGTCGTGTAAGACATGTTGTCCGAGCAGGAAGGAGAGGAGTCGTGAGGGAATGAGGGGGAGGGTTTGGCGTAGCGCTTCCTAGACGTGAAGATCTTCCGCCGACCGCTCAAGTCATTTCGCGAAGTGTCTCCGGCGAGCGTGGAGGGGGAAGGTGCACTTGAATCGGGGCCCAGCTGTCGCAGGAGGCCGTCCACCCGGGGGAAGAACTCCTGGATAGTCCTTCGAAAAGAAGCCTCCACCTCTTGCATGTGGTCTAACAGCCGCCGCAAACCCCAATCGTCTTCACGCTCAGCTCCGCCTTCCGCGACCGCCAGTCTCTGCTGCGTCCCTTCCACTCTCCGCCCAGGTGTGTGGATGGCGTCGCCCTCAACCTGCCGTTTGCTCACAAGCTGCCCCACGGCTTGACGCAACGCAGTGGCAGCCCTCTTCTCCTGCAGGCGGAGTGCCTCCTGCAGCCTCCGCTCCGCCTTCTCTTCCTGTTGCCGGATGGCCTCCTGAAGCCTTCGCTGCGCCTCCTGTTCCTGTAGCCGGATGGCCTCCTGAAGCCTCCGCTCCGCCTCCTGTTCGTGTTGCTGAATGGCCTCCTGAAGCTTCCGCTGCGCCTCCTGTTCCTGTCGCTGCATGGCCTCCTGGAGCCTACGTTCCGCCTCCTGTTCTTGTCGCTGCATGGCCTCCTGGAGCCTGCGCCCCGCTTCTTCTTCCTGTTGCCGTATGGTCTCCAGGAGCCTGCACTCTGCCTCCTGAAGAGGTACTGTCCCCTGAAGTCGACGCTCTACCTCCTGCCCCGTCTGTTGGAAGACCTCTTGAAGGCGCACCAACACCTGCGCCGCCTGCTGTAAGGCCTCACCGAGGGCGACCGCGCTCTCACCGCCAGTGGCGCCCTCTCCGTCACTTTGCCTGCGTCCCGACATCGTGTTCAAAGGCGTCCCTGAAACACATTGATGAGATCTCTCACGAGCATGTCACTATTAAATAAAATTTTAATCATTGAGAAAATAAATAATATCTTAAAATTGTTTGTAACAATAACTTACTTTCTCGCCCCTACAAAGGAACTTTTCTTACGAAGGGGAATTTTCGGCAAAAAAAAGTATTCCCGAGTCCTAATAATGTATTAGAACTGTCCTACAACTGCGCATACGTTCTCGTATTATTTCTAAATTTGTATGCTTCGAAAATTTAGGGACAACAAAAATGAGGAAAAAAATTGAGGCACAGAAGAACACACACATTAGAAGTGCTTTTTGAGACTTTTTTTAAAATTTGCATTAACTCCAAACACTAATTACATGAAAATTACTTTTTCAAAAATTGTACATCGCTTTTATTTAAAGAGCTGATTTTTTGGTACATACACGGTACATCTACGGCAAAAATCTCTATCTTCAATCCTATAGTTTTGAAGTGTCAACTTTTCTGCAATTTTCGAAAATACAAAGATGGCCGAAAATAGCAATAGCTCCAAATTTTTACCCTTCCTTGACACATGCGTAAAGAAATTTTTATAAAAATTTGGTGGAGTTTTCGAGAAACAATTTTTTTTACTGTTTTTCCGTTGCCTGAAATGTCCGTCTGTCTGTGAACACCACCAGCGCCTAAACCATACGTAAGATTTTTTTTTCCATTTTGAAGAAACCCGTGTTCATCTGGCATAAGTCAAAGCTTTGAGATTTTGAAAGAAATATTTAAAATTTGGGGTACTCTTCATAAAGTCCGCGGACATTTTGAAAATCTGGTCCCAATTTTTCTTTGAATTTCTTGTAAGAATAGAGGAAGATACAAGTTCATAGATGGGATAGATCTTACTTTCAAGTATAAAACTGAATTTTTGAAAATTCCGAAATATCAAAATTTTTTGGACGTCTTCCTACAACTACAAAATTGAATAAAGAAATGTTTCCTTCAAAAATAAGTTTCTTCTCCAGAGTGAGTTTTTTTCATTTAGAACTTGAATATTTTTTGAAATAGTAGTTTTCGCTCGTTATTGCAAGCAATATGTGCAATTTTAAGAAAATACAAAAACATTTTCTCGACAACGGCTCCAATTTTCTTATTTAAACTTATAATAGGAATAGTGCTGAATGTACTCTATAAGACGATTTAAACGCCATACTGCTCAATTATTTGTTGTTGTTTTTTTCAAAAAAAAAAAATACAAAATGTATTTTTTTACTTTACTCTCACGTCGTTAACATTTATATTAGCGACAGTTTGTTCACATTATTGAACTTATGAATACATTCACTTCAAATAATGTCAAATAAATTTTTTCTAGAAAATTGAACCATTTTCTGTGAAAACTAGTTCATACTTCTCAAAAACAGCTCCAAATCTTTTCTTCAAACTTCTCTCACGAATAGTTGTAATTGCAAACTTGACCTGAAGTTCATTTAGGAGAATCTTTCTTTTTTTTAATTCACAAATGTATTTTCTTTAAACATTTTGAAAATGCTAAGACCAGTTCATATCAAGTAAATAAGTAACATACATGGCCATTGGGTATTGGAAACTTTTAAACGGGAGTATAACTACTACGATTCATTGATAAGTCAAATTCCATATACCGAAATAACATATTTGAACAAAAGTGAGCAAGAAGGAAATGAAATATGAAAGCAATTTTCAACACATGAAACTATTTTTAAAACAGTTAACAGCGGCGTCACATTTTACTTGTTATTTTATAGTTTTAAACGACAGTTGGTTTGTTTGATTTTTATTACAAATGAGTAGTTATTTTCATCTTCGTGAAATTTACTTATTACACTTTGTATATTTCGTAAAAAGTAGTGTCATTCCAGAAACAAAATGTAGAAATATTACGAAGAAAAAAAAATACGTTTCGTAAAGTCCATAACGTTTCCTGCTAACAATATTTACATTAAATCTAATTGCTCCATAAAACGTAGAGTAATTAAAAGTAACTAATGGTGCTACAACAGCGCGTAAGTTCTCCTGATATTCTTAATACTATGTAATATTATAATGCATAAATTTGTCTTACACTTCAACTAACATTTTTTTTATTTAAACAAACTAGGCGTGAAAAATACCTATTTTTACTTCAAATGCTTAAGGCTAAATGCACCGAAAAATACTTGTAGGAAAATTCAATAGATCGCAGCACTATCACAGGGGTATTTACTTTACTGATTACGTCTTAACCAATGGTCCGATTTTCGATCTGTAAACGGCATTTGACGCCTTTTTAAAATAGAATTTACGCTACGATGACCTTTTTCCAAAAATCTAGCAGAAACGCGAATTTGAAATTAGTTTTCAAACTTCCGAGAACAAATTAAAAAAATGTGGGCTTATAGCGCGATGGCGACATGCTTCCTGAATCCAACGTCGTGACAATCATGCAAATCGGACGAATAGGAGCGCAACCTTGCGCATGATCTCATTTGAAAATATGATTTTTATGCACTCATTTCATTAAGGAAAAAATGTAACTTCACAATTGTAGTTGTAGGTAGACGCCGAAAAGTTAATTTTTGAAAAATCAGAGTTTTTAACCAAAATGAAATCTGCCTCATTGTGTTAAAGACCCTTCAGAAAATCCAGCAACAAAAATTCATAAAAAACGATGGAACTATTTTGGGAGGAAAATTGTTTCAAAATCTATCGTTTAAGGAACATATTTAATTAAGAGAAAATAATTTTTCTTTGATAGTTTATCTATAGGAAGACTCAGAAAATATTTGGCAATTTCTTCTATTTTCAAAAACCAGTCAAAAACATTTTCAACGAAAAACAAACCTGCACCAGACTCTTAAACGACCTTCATATTATCAAACAAAAAACTATTTAAAATCGAATGAGCAATTTTTTTGAAAAAGTTTTAAATGTCCCAGGAGTTTCAAGTAAAATACCCCCAGAATTAAAATATCTGTTTCAAATTTAAAGGGCCGCGACATTTGTTAGATCGATCTGCGACTATGAATTTTGGAGAAAATCGGCTGATTGGCTGAACTTTACTAGCGCTGTTTACAGACACACAAACACAGACACACAAACACAGACACACAAACACAGACACACAAACACAGACACACAAACACAGACACACAAACACAGACACACAAACACAGACACACAAACACAGACACACAAACACAGACACACAAACACAGACACACAAACACAGACACACAAACACAGACACACAAACACAGACACACAAACACAGACACACAAACACAGACACACAAACACAGACACACAAACACAGACACACAAACACAGACACACAAACACAGACACACAAACACAGACACACAAACACAGACACACAAACACAGACACACAAACACAGACACACAAACACAGACACACAAACACAGACACACAAACACAGACACACAAACACAGACACACAAACACAGACACACAAACACAGACACACAAACACAGACACACAAACACAGACACACAAACACAGACACACAAACACAGACACACAAACACAGACACACAAACACAGACACACAAACACAGACACACAAACACAGACACACAAACACAGACACACAAACACAGACACACAAACACAGACACACAAACACAGACACACAAACACAGACACACAAACACAGACACACAAACACAGACACACAAACACAGACACACAAACACAGACACACAAACACAGACACACAAACACAGACACACAAACACAGACACACAAACACAGACACACAAACACAGACACACAAACACAGACACACAAACACAGACACACAAACACAGACACACAAACACAGACACACAAACACAGACACACAAACACAGACACACAAACACAGACACACAAACACAGACACACAAACACAGACACACAAACAGACACACAAACAGACGAAAAAACTTTCCACTTAATGGCATTATGTTCGCTTTGGGCTCATAAAATGAGGGTTCTAGCTACAGTGCGGGTTGGAGGGTTTGTTTCCTTAATTTAGCACCGAGATTTTTCTAATTTTGCGTTGCAAGTGCCCTTTATAATGCGTTTTTGAGTCGAAAATTCACCGCTTTCTCACTAAATCGGTAGCGAGAAACAAAATTGTTACAGCATGCAGCAATGCACCTGTTCACATAGTATTATATGAGAAGGTATTTGCTGTTTACACTTCACAAGTGATTGCCTTGAGGGTTCATAATCCTCGGCAGCCTTCCGTTTCTCTCTGATAGCAAAATCCTGTACACCATTAGAACTAACTTTGCAATCTGATCACGGGCTATGCTTATCTGTCAATGAAAAATCATTTTCAAATAACCTTATATAATATAAAAATGAATCGCAAAATGTGTTGGTAAGCGCATAACTCAACAACGCCTGGACCAATTTGGCCAATTCTTTTTTTTTAAATGTTCGTTAAAGTTCAAGGATGGTTTTTACGTCGAGAAAAATTCGAATAATTGCCGGAAAAACCCTAATAACAGCCCTTTTCTTTTTCCCATACAAACGTTTTCTAACTAAAACGTAGAGTCAATTTGAGCTTTATAGCTATTGCATAAAGCACTCATTGTTGTTTAAACAATGTAGGTATGTTCCTAACGCCAAAGAGTCAATTTGCACTTTATTACCGTTATACAAAGTTCAAATTCTATCATATCTATCAAAACAATGAGCGTGTGTGCGTTTTAGCACAGAATACATCGTTGGAGTATTTAAAGTCGCGTTCCGAAACTATTAACAAAATAATGTATAATATAGATATGCCTCCTATTAGACCAAGCAATTTGGATAGAAGAACCCGAAATGCTACAAACCAAGCTAATTACCGATCTAATAATGCTTCCCAAGAACGTGACGACCGAAATTAACGTGAAAGAATTCGGATATCACAAACGCGTGCAGCGCGAGCGCTACATTCAACAATAATCGCGCAAGTTTGAATCGAGCTGCTTTCAGTTACGATGTGTCAATTGACTACAGTAACTACCAATGTGTTGTTATTGCTTCTATGAACTCTGTTTGCTCACATTGTAAGGCATTGAAATATAAAAACGAAGCTAATGAATTGTGTTGCGCAAATGGTAAAGTGAAATTGATACCATTGGAACCACCACCAGAGCCATTGTTCTCATTGGTTTCAGGAATAGGAACAGATTCCATACACTTTTTGACAAATATCCAACAATATAACAATTGCTTTCAAATGACTTCATTTGGGTCAACAAATGTAGTTCGGGAAAATTGTATGCCTACTTTCAAGGTATGTATTATAGCAGTTAATCATAATTATTTTATGTTGTCACCTAAGTTAAGATGTGTCACTAATCTTCAATTTTTTAATCATTAAGATCGTAATCATCACTTAGTCAAGAAATTTACAACGAAGCATTGATTTCAATTGAGGACATGTGCTTGATGATGTCAAACGAACTATTAATTCAATTAGTCGTGGCCGCGCCCAATCGTCCAATGCATGATGCTTTTAACCAAGAGTTGAATCGAGAAAAACTGTATGATCTCAACACTTTGAAAGAATTAATTCAAACAAATCTTCCATTGTTGAATGAACAACAGAAGTATGTATTTGATACTCTTATGAAAGTAACAAATGATGAAACTGGAGGGATTTACTTCTTAGATGCACCTGGTGGTACAGGAAAACCTTTATGGTTTCATTAATATTAGCAACGATTCGCTCACATAATAAAATTGCACTTGCACTCGCTTCGTCGGGAATCGCAGCAACTTTGCCTGAAGGTGGTCGAACAGCCCATTCAGCATTAAAATTGCCATTAAATATGCCAAGCAATGAAACTCCGACCTGCAACATTTCGAAGAACTCTGCAATGGCAAAGGTCTTGCAGCAATGTTAATTAATAATTTGGGATGAATGCACGATGGCACATAAAAAATCTTTGGAGGCTTTAGACAGAACCTTAAAGATCTACGGAGCAATCATAACCAATTTGGTGGTGCAATGGTTTTATTAACAGGAGATTTTCGTCAAACATTGCCAGTGATTCCACGAGCAACACCAGCTGATGAACTCAATGCATGTCTAAAGTCCTCCAATTTGTGGAAACCTGTCAAAGTACTTCATTTAAGCAAGAATATGCGTGTCGAGTTGCAAAATGACCAATCTGGAAACATATTCTCTAAACAACTCAGTGACATTGGTAATGGCAAATTTCCTATAGATATGTTGACTGGCTGCATTAACTTTCCTCAATGTTTTTGTCAGTTAGCTCGATCAAAAGATGAACTTATTCAGGTGTTTCCAGATGTTTCTCAAAATTACAGAAACCATAATTGGTTGAGCGAACGAGCTATCTTGGCTGCAAAAACATAGATGTAAATGAATTAAATTTAAAAATTCAAGAACACATTACAGGCGAATCGAGGATATATAAATCAGTTGATTTGGCTACTAACCAAGATGATGTAGTCAACTATTCACCAGAATTTTTAAACTCGCTGGATTTTCCAGGATTGCCACCTCACAATCTTCAATTAAAGGTTGGATCGGTAGTTATAATGTTGCGAAATATCAACCAACCACGTCTTTGCAACGGCACACGGTTAACGATAAAAAAATTACTAAACAACGTGATAGAAGCAACTATACTGAAAGAAAAGTATAAAGGAGAAGACGTCCTCACAGCGCGCATCCCAATGATTCCGACTGATGTGCCGTTTGACTTTAAACGACAATAGTTTCCAGTTCAGCTTGCTTTTGCTATGACCATAAACAAGTCCCAGGGGCAATCATTAAGTGTTTGTGGTATTAATCTTGAAAACCCATGTTTCTCACATGGTCAATTGTATGTTGCCTGTTCCCGTGTTGGAAAACCATCAGATTTGTTTGTCTATGCGCCAGGTAATCAAACAAAAAACATCGTATATCACAAAGCACTGCAATGAAAATAAAACTGATTTTTGTTAATAATTATGATTCACATGATTAACAATAAAGCAATTACTTTTAAATGCTTATATATGTTTAATTTAATTATATTTCTTATTCACAACGCCCTATCACCAGTGTGACGGTTCTTTTCAGGAGAATTTTTTGCCCAGACTATAATATATGTAGGAACAACAAAATTTCACATTACACATCTTTTTGACAGGACGAAGTCTGTCGGGTCCGCTAGTATTAAATATATGTGGTTTTTAATCTGGCACTGTTCTGCTTTCTGTTTCAATGCCATTTGTTCTACAACTTCATAGACCGAATACTCAAATTATCTACTCGAGGAAACACGAGCGAAGTTCCTCAGAACTGACTGCAGGGCTGCGCAGGGGAAAAAATGCGTTGCCTCGGTATTGAAACAACCTTGTAAGGCACTGAAGCACGAGCAAGTAGCAGGGGCGAACGGCCATTCAAGAGGAAAGTTCGACTTTAGAAGAGAATTCAGAAATATGTTGCTATTTCCAATTACATTTCGCCTCGTAATAATAAAATCTAAATGAGGTTTTCTTCGCAGAATATACATGTATTTTAATAATTATACTATAATATTGTGCAATTATCTTTGTGTTCCTAATGTAGAATTTTGAAAGCAAAACTATAATTTACTACCAATTACTTAAAATGGCTTCTAATTTTATATTAGAAGAAAAATAAAAGAGATCTTCAAGGAGATAAGGTCTAAAAAAGACAGCAACTATGTTCTTAAAATAGTTTCTTCTACTACAAGGCACTTACCTTTCGAGACAAAATCCACACCTTTCGAGTCAAATCCACACCTTTCAAGAAGCACTACCGCTGGCCGTGCACTTTGCTGCAACCACTCGCGAATTTCCGTTAAGTACTGCCAATCTGTCAGCCAGAATCATGCGGTTTAGCTCGAAAGAACAGTATTAGTACTATTGCTAACATAGAAACTCCGTGACAATATTTAAGGCGGGAAAATCGAACGGCGATTATATTCAAAATAAAGGAATCAGTCAAAATTTCAACTTCAACTAAATATCAATTAACAATTAATAATTAACAATTAGTAAAGTGCTTGAAGTCAACAAAGAAATTAAACGCTTCGAAAATAAGAAAAAAAGGACTCACGTGTTGAAAATCAAAATTACGATATCATATAAATAAATAGCAGCAAGACTAAAATTTTCAATCGTTGTAACTAAAACTACTTTTTGTGGTGTCTATGAATGGTGATGTAATACTTTTGATAGTTTTAATTTATATGGTATAATACGGAATAGTTAACGAAAACTGCAAATAATTCATTCAAATTATCATTAATATGTATATTGTTTTGCATGGACGGCGTACGTAATACTACACAGCGCTTTTCTCAACATTTTACATTGTAGTATTTTTTTAATGTTGTTCTATCAGAGCTGTTTCATATTCAGTACTTTCAAAATTAAATATATATTGACATTATTCCCTAAACAGCAAACCTACTTCTTCCGACGAGTAGAGTACCCAGTTTGAGATTAAAAGCTCATTTTCTGATTGCGTTATACATGAGACACATACGACCGTACATCCATTTATTTACCATCAATTATATCCCTATTTTGGGAAGCAAAGCAGCACGTGTAGCTTTGCCATCGGCACAAATCATAACCATATTCGCAGCAGTGATAATATACTTTTATCCTGGTGTCTGGAGTAAGAGATTATTAAACACGGAATCAGTTCTCTTCTACAACGGAAATTCATTAAAATATTAAGCGGAGTTCAAGTTGAAAGAGAAATAGATGCTGAAACGGCATAAGGAAGCTTTGAAATATGTATTTACTTATAGCCAAGTGTATATGTAAATATAATAGTAATCTATAACTGTACTGACAGAAGTACGTTGCGATAATCTCTAAATCTACAGAATCAATACCGATGAAGCTTTTGTGTTTACTTCCTTTAAATGTCTGAGGTAGTAGATGCTATAATGCACAATCAAAAACCCGAATATATTTACAATATAATTAATTTACTGGACATTTTTGCCTAGCATTATATCAGATTCAAAAGCGCATCAATGTACTGCTTAGGTCCGCTCCACAAGAAAATGTCTGAGATCTAAGATTGAGTTCTCTTTGCACAGATTTGCGTGTCAATAGGAAAGACCAAAGAGGTTATAATATATTATAACCTGAATGGAGAGACCTTGTTTTTACTTTTATGGTTCTAATCTGGAATGTTCATATTTAATAAAGATAATCACAGTTTGTCTTTACTACTAATATATGTTACTTGTATATTGATTTTAATTGCGTCTAATCGTGAATGTAAACAGTGTCGAAGAGACATGAAATTATTCAAAAACTAGTGATGCTACAGAATGACATAGACTTTCCCGTGTTAGGTTTGTATCGCGTCACATTGTGTAGAATGCTTTGAGCATCAACCGAAGGTGATATAACACTTAATAAAATTAAAATTTCAGGAGGTCATAATATTTTATTAATAGTCGAACCAGAGTGCGAATGCAGAGGAATTGACCCAGAGGCATGTGGGGGTTGTGTGAGGGTCGTCGCGCTCCGCATCGAGATTCCGCTTTAGCTTTGTGCTACGCGCGTCAACCGAAGGTGATATGAACACTTAATAAAATTGACATTATTATGAGAAAATAATATTTTATTAATAGCCAAACCAGAGAGCGAATGCAGAGGAATTGGCTCAGAGAGGCAAGTGGGGGTGGGGTGGAAGCGGCGGGTCTTCGTATTCCGCCTCCGCCCTCCACGTGCGCACGCCGTTGGCGCCCCAGTCCTCACGCAGCGTCATCCTCGCCCAGCCGCCGGGGGCGTCGGGGGGCGGGGGCAGGAGCGGGGGTGCGGGCGGGGGCTCGAAGTCATCTCCCATCGCCACTAGCACCATACCATCGCCGTCGGGCTCCGCCGTCGCCCACTCATTCCCTGCCCCGAAGAAGGCGGCCACTGGCGGCGGGAGGGGTGGGGGTACGTCGTCCACGCCGGCCCAGCATTCCACCCGGCGAGGCCGAAGGAACCTCCCCCGACGTCTGTCCGCGATTCTCCTCTTCGGCTTCTCCGCTTTCCCCTGCGCAGTTAGAGCCGCACACACGTAGTGATAGGGCATCGCGGAATTAAGCACGCAAACGAATGTAAAACACTAAACACTTTAGTTACAAAATTTACAAATTCATCGTCTACCGCGTACACACTTTATGGTATCTACCGACCGCCAGCCGCGATCGTACCACCCTGTGGATACACCACATGTACCTGAAGGCCCCACTTCGAGTGCACGCTCCTACCGCACCACTCATATGACCTTCGTCCCCCGTGCAACGCACGAATACGCACCAGCCTGAGCGTCGAGTTTGCGTAAAGCGCAAGGTTTACAAGAACAAATCGGCCCAATCTATACTCGCCGGGTTAACCCCACGTGACCACCGTTCAGCGTGGGAGGGAGGTTTCATTTCGGTCACGTGACACTTACTGCAATACAAGCCTGCGTCTACCTGGATCTAAAAGATCTCCCATCTCCAACGCCGTCGCTTCTAGCAATAGTTCTCATGTATGGGAGGTTTCCGCGCCCTTGATCCGCGCAAGGCAGCTGTGACGCATCAGTACTTACAAGATACGGCCCAAAAGTAATGCGTTGAATTTTTTAAATGGTAAATGTTTTGATCTTTAATTGTACATCACTACGCCCATGCTGGGCACTGGGGCAGCAGAGTAGTGACTCCATTTTATTGTCATCTTGTGCTGTGGAGGAAGTTCAAGGTAATTGAGTTGTATTCCGGAACTTCTTGTTCGATTAACGAGTTATAAGATTAAATAAAATATTAAATTTCCACCGATTTTTTTTGAAATTCGGTTCGTAACCTCACGTAAATAATTATAAGCTCTCCTTGATATCAATTACGGTTAAGATCATGCATTTCGAACAACCCGAGCTTAACCCGTAACTACTGGCGTCTTCGGGTCAGTTCGACGCGAAGGCATTTTTTTATTTTTTATTTTTTTATTTTCCGAGAACACGGGTGAGCTACTGTTGATGCCCGTTCCAAGGTAATCTCTTCTGCTAACGTTCCTACTCAGAGCGTGCAATAAGGTGTCTGTTTCTCTGTATTGCCCTTTTTGATCAAATGCAAGTAGTCCGGTGCATTTCCATGTGGTGGATGTGCAAGCGGGCGCCTATGCGATAACTGCGTCTCATTTTATGTAAGTAGTGAATGCAGCTTGCGATGGCTGTAAAAACATTAGGCCATTCTTTTAACATTACGAAGAACCAACCGGACACACCTCTGGCATGCTTTCCAAGAAAACAAGAGTGGTAAATTCAAGCTTCTTTGGGTTTACAATGGAGGTGACAACGACATGTACCAGCCATATCACGATATGTAGTTATTTCTTTCAATCGCAAGGACCAAAAGATTGGTGAACGCAATGGCCCTCTGCAGAAGTCAGAAAATGGCGCATTGCAAGTTTCAGCGCACTTATTGTATCTACAATTTTTATTATAGCATGAAACTGCTCATGTTACATGCCGAACTTCTGTTTAATTGAAAACAAACCCATTGCTCCTGTCTCAACCACAGTGTGTGCAGGAGCTCATTGGCAAATGCACCATTGCCTGGAACCAAATTGAATGCAGTGTTATTGGTCTCATGTTTTCCGGTGGTCGTCCAGCTGGGTAAGCTCGCGACGCGTCGGCAGGTAGACGCAGGCTTGTATTGCAGTCAGTGTCACGTGACCGCAAACCTCCCTCCCACGCTGAACGGTGGTCACGTGGGGCTAAGCCGGCGAGTATAGATTGGGGCGACTCGCTCACGCCGGCGGGTTTTATTCCTGTAAACCTCACTTTGCGCGCCCATCACGCCCAGGCTGGTGCGTATTCGTGCGTTGCACGGGGGAACGAAGGTCATATGAGTGGTGTGGTAGGAGCGAGGTGACGGCTTCAGGAACATGTGGATTATCCACAAGGTGGTACGATCGCGGCTGGCGTGGGGTATCTAGGCACCACAAATGCGCCCAGTTATGGTTACGCATTACAATACTGTATCACTGTATTATGGTTACGCATTACAATAAATCAGAAAATCCCAGTTGTATTTTGAACAAGAAAAACGGCATCAAGCATTGTAGACGCGATGTAAATGTATACGTATATGACGCTTAAAGCCAAAGAATACACGTTTAGGACGACCTATAAACAAGCTATAATATTCCATGCTTGCTGACAGAACGCTATTCATTTGGGGAACACGGCTCCAAGAACATTTCATGCAGGAGGTGTGAAGATTGCTTTGAAAGCCATGGTTCTGTGATAATATTGTAATAATCACACTCTCGCTAGCCGCCGAATAGGACGTATGCAGCAAACGGAACGGTACGAATATTATTTCAGTTGAGACTGGGGAATGATAGGGAATCGAGGGAGTTATGATTAATTTTGACAGCTGTGTGATGCATGAAGTAAGAAGTCGCAGGTATCATTTTATTTTGAGTTGTAATTTAAATTAAAATAGACTTCATGTTCGAAGAGGATTTATATTAGAATAGATCCGTAGATTGGGAGGGCTTTTAGCGAGTTGGATTGAAGATAGAAAGTCACGCGTAGGTATTTCATACGAAGCACAGCCAGGGCAAGTTGCGTTCGCGAATTAACTTAGTTGCAACTATTGAATTCTATGAAAGTACCAAATAATTAGTAATTCCCCGGGAACATTTGTAAACCTATTCTAACGTTAGACAAGATCACGATAATAGAGACATCAACGAGGACATCCTACGTACTATCTCAAGCCAGACGATTTGCAAGACGTCTGAGAAATCACAGTGCGCGAAAATCACAGTGAGCCCATGAACTTTAAATATGAACAGTGCGAAACTCTTAAGTATTGAACATTATAAAATACAATCATTACGCTAATGAGCTCAATACAGTAACAGTTTTATAATAAATGTTAAATTGTTATTATTGAAAAAGAAAAGGCTGATAATTTGAAGTTAATTGCAATCAATTCAATAAGTGATTTCAACTAACATAACTTCCAGGAAACGCAATTTTGTACAGAATTGCACGTCCACATACGAGAGCTAAAATGGTAGTAGATTGTAATATGTCGAGCGAGAATGTATGTAATATGTCGAGCGAGTAAGAGCAAGAATAAAAGTTGTATTATGTTAATACCAGTTGTGTCCAGAGAAAATTTACGAGCAAAGCAGGGCAAAATAAAATAAAATAAATTATGACATTGATAAATGCATAATTAGTCGGACAATATAATTAAGCAACTAAGTGAGAGCAAAAGGATATTTCACAAATTTAGAAATTAATTAAACATAATAAAAGTTTTAAAAAAGGAAGAAACGTCGAAATATATTACAAGTTTCTGAGAGACGATGAACTAACCTAAAGGAATCCACCTATTTTATCCAGCCTCAACTTTTTTCTTGACATTTTCATCTCATTATTCAGTTCTTATTGTTTTTTTTATTCTTAAGTTAAGTGTTTGAAGTGATTTGTGTAAACTTATTACAATAAACCCTTAGCTGTCATTCGTTACCTCGTTGCTAATTCATTCGTCACGTAATGGCTTGTTATCAATAAATAACCCTACAATTCAAACGACAATATCAACAAATCCCTTCTTTACAATACATGTTTGCCAAAATAGTTTGAATTTTCGAGAAACATTGAATGAAATTATTTGAAATAATTCTACTGACAAATACAACTATATATTCAAATTCCTGGCAATGTAAATATTAATCACTTGAGGTATTTAAAATACTTATATTTGTATTTTTTTAAAAATACATCAATGTGGCATTGACGTCACGTTGTTTAGTTTATTTATCACTATCCGTTCAAATATGTAAAGAAACATTCTTGATCCCTTTTCCATGAAATGTTCCATTTGGTACTCAGTTTCATAGAAAAGTTAAGAGTTTTCGACTAAATTTATAAAATGAAATTTGAGCCACCTGTACTCAGAAATGCATACATTTCGTCAGTAATATAATATTAACAACGTAAGAGAGATAGAAAAAAATTAGTTTATGAATTAAAAAAACACACACATAAGAAAACAGCAATATAGCGTTTATGTCGTCTGATACAGCACATTTAGGAATATCACTATCAAATGTTTAATTTAAGAAATGTGGAGCCATTTTTTGACAAATTATTTGAGATATTTCTTAATATTGCACGTATTTCACTGACATTGCGCCAATATAACTTTTCAAAACATACGCGTGACCTGAATGAAAAAACTAATTATGGTGAAAAAATTTTATTTGTAAATCAAATGTAAAAATTTGTGAATTGAAAATGTAAAGAAAAAATTTGGATCCATATTCGAGAGAAAGGTTACGGTGTTTTCAATTATTAGTTTAGAATATTCTTATTATATATAAAATAACAAAAACAAGAAATCAGGCATATATGGCTTAATTTTTGTACGAAGATGGCTAGGTGTATTGTATCACATGATATCAAGGTCATGTTTATATTTTTTTTGATTCTTAAAAAATACCACAAATGTCATTGTTTGATATCTTTCTTTCGTCGTTAACTTTATGGGCGATAATACATTATTGCATTTGTGAATTCAAATGTTTCTTGTGATTTCATATGACGTCTCGAAATCTCAAATATTTCTGAGATAATGAATTGAAAGTTCTGCACTTTCAGAAACACTCAAACTATTTCCTAAAGAACTGCTCCAATTTTTGAATGATAGTTTGTACGTATGTGGTGAACTATGTTCTACTTTCTTTAATATTCTTAAAGTCATACTTGAATTTTATTAATAGTAGATCGAAAAATTAGAAAAAGGAGAAAAACAATTATTTTAATATTTCCAGGTACTAGCTGGAAAGAAAGTGAAGCATTACGAGAAAATTAGTTGACACGAAAGTGTAACCTTTACCTATCTGTGCTGAAGATACCAACGCTTCATTCAAGTAGCGCGGGCAGTTCCCTCTGCAAGTGGTTGGAAACCCGTATTTATATATATTCTGATGTATTTGAATTGTAGTGTCCGTGCCAACCGACGCGGTAGGGAGAAAAGTGAGGAGAAGGCTTTGAGACGCGAGAGAGGGAGGTCGAAAAAGTGTGCTATTGGGGAGTGGTGGTGAGCGTGGTGAGAACAAAATAGAGAAACGGGAACTGAAGCTGCTGCGCCTAGGTTTACGGGCGTCCATTTCTTACACTACATTGCCGTGTGAGAACCCGGATCTGCGCGGAGACATATATTCGGCGACATCAGCTCGCTGACCGTCGCAAGCTTCGCGCCGTTGGGTGAGGCAAGGCCCCGAGAAGAGGTCGGTAATAATCGTCTTTCCTATATTTTTCTCCTTGTTTTTCGCCACGAACTTGCCATGACTGTGAGAAGCATCAAGTTCGCCCAGTTCGCTATGACGTAGGAAGCTCTTGACAGTATTTCCGTAGTGCCCCAAGCCACACCTTTAATGCTTGGTGCGTGACATGACATCCCCCAGTGTAAATAGCGGTTATTAGACCTTGTACAAGTAAAACGTAAAGGCAGAGAGCAACAAGTGAATGATGTAATGAGTGCTCAGAATGTGCATGTAACTTTAACTTTACTCCCTGTACTTGATGCTCCCTTTATATTGTTGTCAAAGTGTTAAAAATTGTATAATTGTATTTGAATTTGTTGACTTGTTAATTTGTTTCTTCAAGAGAGAACCGAAACTTTGTTATATTGATTTTGTTAACAAAGGGTAATTTTTGTTTTGGTTTGGTTAAGAATATATGTGTTTGAGTTTGGAAATTTTCTTGATACATATTTCCTTTTCTAAGACGAGAATGAAAGATCCAAGATCCTATATAAAATATAATTCGTAATTTTTTTGCTGTTGATTATGAACAGGTCACAGTTGTCAACTTCTAACATTTTCAAGGACGGGGAAATGAAGTTAAAAGAGGTTTCAAAAGATATAAAAACCTGACTAGTAATAAAAACTCTGCTATTCTAAAGCATCGCTAATTTCAGTTTATAAAACAAAACATATAAAAATATTATCGAAAATGCGCAATTATATGCTTTTATGATCGATGCACGAGGTATAAATACAACTTATCTACACAAGCCACATATCAAACTAAAAAGTTCTTCTGAGAATCCACTTTGTGTACAAGAAGAAAAAATACTCGTACAAGTGGGATGAAAAGAGAAATGACAAAGTGAAAGCAAGGAAATTTATATGTTTCTAGGGTAGAATTTACGTTTTCATCACGGGACAAATTGGTTCTTGTCCACAAAGCGACGTATATGGCCGTCACTGCTCCCAGCACAGCAAACAGCAGTCTATAATCAAAAAGAGGAATTTCATTACACAAGAAATTTAAAGTTCAAATTGAAGTCGAGTACATCTCGTCATAGAGAACTCATGAAGAGTGGAGTATACCTCTAGCTTTTTACATATGCCATTTCTATAGAATGTTCTAATGTCTGTAAAAGGAAAATTAACACTTAAAGAAATATATTCTCTTGTGTGTAATATTCTGCGTTGCTTAATTGATGCTTTTTTGAAAATGTCAGGAAATATTCCTATTCAGAAGGAAGCACTGAATATGCAGGTTCATTTATATACGGATATAGACATCAAAGCAATTGATATACGGTCGTAACGGATTTACTGGTACTAACTAATTAACCTGTTATTACCTGGTATACTAATTAACCTGGGGGTTTAAACTGATATTACTAATTACAGATGCTAATGTACGTATTTATAAAGTGAAGCACGTTGTATCTAAGGGGTATTTTATAAATTTAATAATTTTACATACATTATTACAATGTTTCTGTAAACGATAAACATCTCCACGAATTTCAAGAGCTCTTGGTTTTGAATAATTAACGCCGTCAAATGATTGAGATTCTATACATTTTATCTAAAATAATAAATTTCAGAAATCAATGTTAATGATACTTTTATAATAACAATTATTATTATTGTTAATAATACTAGTAATAATATTAATAATAATAACAATAATAATAATAATAATAATAATAATAATAATAATAATAATAATAATAATAATAATAATAATAATTGGGGATCAACTCTCTTCCGAATTTGCGCCACTGGATACAACTATGCTCGGAGATTACAACTTATATAAAATGTTTGCATTTGGCACGGCCATTTATTCATTTAAAAACACGCTACACATCTGTGCGTATAGTTCAGCTACACGTAAATATTACCGATATCGTTCAGTTTTGAATGCGAGGGAAGAAAGTGTAATTCTGTTGTGTTGTGGAATGAATTGATCTACTTGAGAATCAAATTGTACAAAATATTTGCATTTGGTTGCTAACCTTTTGCGATGTTTGCGCGTAATTGCTACGTTTCAGTTTAAGAACTCGTCTGATTTTCTTAAAATTTTTATGTGAAATGTTTTCGGTCTCAGAAATTATTGTACAACACTTAAGTTTTTCTACATCTATGTTGTTTGTGACAGAGTTTGATTTGTTATAATTATGTGACAGTGGTGATGTTCAGGTAATTCTATTTTGTATTTCCCAAACCCAATTTATTTTGGTGGCACTTTCCCGATCCACTTTTAGACAACTGCCTAGAATATCGAATTTTCCTAGTGCCAAACTATATGCAGTTTGACTTTAGTTACCTGTCTAGAACTGGTCACATTTTGTCTTGTTGTAAACACATTTCCAGAAATTTTTAAACACTATTGTATTTGTGAGTTAAAGTAACATATATGACCTCAAATGAAGTTTTTCGTCAACAAAAATCTTATGAGAAAAAGAGCTTTAAATTTCGAATTTACAGTAGGGTTTAAACGCCAGTTTTTTAAAAATGGCTCCAAATTGTTTAAAGAAAATTGCCATTTTGTAAGAAGTTTTACTGTTCTTTAAATATCTTAAAATACTATTTTTGCTCTAGAATTAGGAAAACAAAAACTTAAGAAAATGTCAAAAAAATGTACTTTGTACGGCGATAGATGGCACCTGGCAAGAATATGCGGCAAGCCGAGACCAAAGGAAACAAAAAACTTAACTACTTCACTCGTGAAATTAAAACTAATAGGATTTACTATACATACAAAATTTCCCAATAAGGGCGGTGTATCTCAAAAAGTTTATCGCTCTTTTAATCTGATTTTTCTTACCACTTCTCCCTCCTGGCCCATCACAAACTGTGATTCACCTATCTTAGGAGGCGGTATATTTGTACATCGATCGCTAGGTCGATGTCCAATAAACAGCGAATGCACTACACATATGACATAACCTCTTTGATTTTAACATAGTTCAGTTATATTCAAAATTTGGCGCACTTTGCAACTCTGTTAGGCCTGAATTCATTCGTGGAATAGTCCTATTAAATACCACTCTTGCTTTAGAAATTCTCAGATAAATCTCCTCCTCGCTTCGCTAGTCAACAATTTTCAAAGCACTCATTGTATTATCTACGATAAATCATTTATCTAATCAATCCGGGCAAAAAACGCTATAGTCCATCGATCAAATAGATACACTTTTCCTCAAAGAGTCCTTACAAAAAGTAGCCTCTTTGTTTTTAGCAATATTCTGAATTTTTTAGATTTGTCAAAAAGGCACTGAAGCATGACATAACAGATAGACCAGTTAAATAAATAAGCGAATTTGCTAATTAAAATCATAATAATACTAATACTAATACTAATACTAATACTAATACTAATACTAATACTAATAATAATAATAATAATAATAATAATAATAATAATAATAATAATAATATGAAGAAGAAGAAGAAGAAGAAGAAGAAACACGCCATCTATTTGAAATTCATGCTATCAAAAATCTCCAACTCGGCAATATTTGTCGAAAGAATGTGAAGTGCATAGGTATGTGCTATTGTGTTCGACGAATTCCATCAAAATAATGTTTAACTGTATGCGACTTTACATAAGACGTATTTTCACGGTAATGACTGTTACATTCCCGCACAACTTCTCAATCAAGAGGAAATATTTAATAAATCATCCCTCTCAAGTTTTTGTGAAAAGAAATTATTAAATCGTTTTAATTAGTGAAAAAAATGTTTGTAAAACCAAAAGTCGGAAGGAAAGTATTAGAATGAGTTTGCTTGCTGTCATGCTTTATACTGCCTTAATTTCAATTTGTATATTTTTTCTTTTTTTCTCAGTTTCTAATAGATATATGGGAATGAATTTTTAATTGGATATTTCTCAATATTTTATTTAAAAAATTGAGAACATAATGTCCTAAAAATATTTTTGTTAATTTAAGTAAACTAGCGTCATGAATTAAAGTCAAATTAAACTTATACAACCTACTACATCTACAACTTAATAACGAAGAAAAAGTCGAACATCTACAGTCACGTAATGCCGAACATTAAATATTATATCTTCCTTTTTAATGACTAAACAAATCCCAATGTTGAACAGATTTATCTTCAAATAAATTATCATCAACTCATGTTAGTATTATTCTATCATCTACTCTAAGGTGTCAAGTCAGTATTCTCAAAATAAAACATTTGACAATGAACTTAGTATTAGTCTCTAAATCGTTTTTGTGTCAAAATTGTGGTCTCTGAATTGTCTTGTGTAAATCGTGTTTTATGAGATCAACCTAATCTCATGAATGTTATAGCCACTAACCTCGATATCATTCAAAATTCAAATTGAAATAATTTTGACATTAAAGTTTTCAGCTTTAGTCACTAGTTGTATTTCTACTCTCCAACACATCTTACTTAACTGCAATTCAGTTGTTATTGTAACTATGTATAATGTATTAAATAGAGTTAAGTGTTTAGTGTGATTCAGAATTCGTAATCGCCGCCTTACTTCATAACTAACATAGCAACGATGAGCTTTAACTAAGCGTAGATATTGAGTTATATTTCTAATAAATAAATCAGTTTTATTCTGTAATAAATGCGAATAAAAACTGCGTGTATATCTACAAAACGTAATCTGCATGTCTTCAAAGATCCAAAGGAATGGAACTGATGCTATGTTTAAGAATTCTGAGATCGGTGTAGTTCAAATATTTTCTGTTTTAATGAGATTTATTTATTTGAATTGAAAGAAACTTGTACAAATATTGCACACTACCGCAACATTAGCATAACTGCACTCATTTTTCCATGTTATACTATATGGTAGTGTTTTAACAGATTTGACAGTATTTTTTTCTAAACGAAAACAACTTACTTGAGTCCAAATCAAACACAAATTTAAAAGTAATTTAACATTTTTACTTCCTCGTATGATGCTTAAGAGAAAATTGTAATGCTGCGGGAGAAAACGACAATTTTTTGAGAGATAAAAACCCTTATTGCCAGGCCCTGGTTAAAAAACAACTAGGTATACCTTGTTCCTACATTTAGTAAATTACTTTCTCTGTAACGTAGTGTAGGGAGAATCTGTGATTTGTGGGTTCTTGATACCAAACAATTGACCGAAGGCAAAACGTCTCTCTGTTCATTTGTGAGATTGTCTTTCTGTGGTCAATGCTACAGCATAAATTTATTTACGGGCATATCATTAATTATTTTAATATAATGCAATAACGATGATTGAAAAATTTTCCTGAAAGAAAAACGTTCGTTCAATTTCCCGCAAATATCTGTATTTTTAACGTAATGTTTTCTTGAATATCTCAACAATAAAAAAATTCTTAAAACAGCCACATTTTTGTCTGTATTTTTTTATCGTGTGATTATCTACCAAACATACCTAACCGACCTGGATGGCGAGATCCGGCGCCGACCAACCATTTTTCCCCAACCAGGTTTGCTAGCGGTTTTTCCGCAACCATGTCCCTCCCACCAGCGACGCACCGCTCAGCCAGGACAAGCTTTAAACGTTATTGTTCTGTGCTTTAAACTCCCGACCTGTCTCCCGACACGTGGTAGTGTAGTGCATCTTATTGTGCGTGTAAGTAAGGTGTGAGGGTAAGACAAGGTTGATGAAGAAAAATTCGCGCGCGGTCCGTGGCCCGTTTTTTAGGATATTGCTCCGGCATTCGCTTGGTATTGAGCGGAGAAACCACGGAAAACTTCCGATCGGCCGCCAGAATTCTCATACGGACAGCAATTCAGTTCGACCTATATCACTTGCTAGAGTCAAAACTCCTGCCTTCATGATTACTGGAACTCGAGGGCCTTCCGGTCAGAACTGCTGTGACACCAGTTGATGTCATGATCCACTTCGCCCCATCCTGCATTTGGATCACCTCCAACAGACTCTGCAGATGTTCACCTTCAACCACTTCTCCAACTAGTCGTCCGGTTCTGGAAGTGGTCGGCGAAAACGGAGAGGGAAGTACACTCTGTGATCAAAAGTATACGCTCACGTCGCTGAAAATGACTACCAGTTTGTGGTGTCCTCCATCGGTAATGCTGGAATTCAGTAGTGTGTCGGTCCACCCTTAGCCTTGATGACAGCTTCCACTCTCGCTGGCATACTTTCAATCAGGTGCTGGAAGGTTTCTTGGGGAATGAAAGCCCATTCTTCATGGACAGCTGCACTGAGGAGAGGTATCGGTAGCGTACGGTGCGTTCTAGCCCTGTGAATTAAGAAACACTCATTCTTCGTTCACGGCTAAAAACTATCGCAATTGTTTACAAAAGCTCGTACCCAACTCTGTAGAAATATGAATGGTTTTAAGGCAAGGAACCTCCGACATATTAATGTAATGTATAAAATATGTTGTGATGTGTGTAATATGTGTTATTACGTTCAGTTATATTTCTACTGCCGAGACTATTGTAAAGAAACAGTTATGAACGAAAAAAATTGTTTTATGTAAGTAATTATTTTTGAAGTAATCCTAGTGAAGTAATTATTTTTGAAGTAAAGTGAAAAAGTCATTTAAAATACATTGCATTCTAGTCGTAAACTCTTTTTTTCCCTTCCCGCTACCGCTCACACAGTAGAAAGAAAATTATGTAATGCGCGAAAAAGCGGCGCTTTTTTAGCAGAAAAACTCTTATTACTGGGCCCTAGTAATGAAAAAGTGAACAAATCCAGTTGCTAAATTTAGAAACAATGTCCACTAAACGTAGTTTTGAAGACATAAGCGAAAAACTGAAAAAAGGGTGATAGTTTTAGGCCTTTTTGCGATTTTCTCTGAGAAGCTGACCTTTTTCGAGGTGGCAAAACCTAAAATTTGGATTCAGCACCCTCAAAAAGATAGAATCGTTGAGACAAAATAATTAGTAATAATAATTTTTTATTATTATGTTACTCCGTATATACTTACGTATACCAAAAAAATAAAAATAAAAAGGACACTTTTCAAAAACAGGAAATGTTTTTTTTTCTTTAAAAAAAGTAATACACTGTGTTGAAGTCATGTGTGTATATATTGGTTATTGTAATGTAATATAGTTATAATAGTTTTGAATTTAAATATTAATTTATTCATTGTACAAGAATGTCCTGATAGCACTCCTTCCTCGTAATGCGACAAAAGGGTACATTTCAGAAAAGATGGAAAATCAGGCGCTTTGAAGATGAAATCCTTTTGTGTGTCAGGGAGTTGCAAAACATGTGTTTCCATATGAATATCTAGATAAATGTTTGGAACTCTTACACCAAGTACGACTCATTCATGGATGTTAGCGACGTTTTCCTCACGTGGCGGACAGACAAGATCTCTAATTGTTTGAGATCTGGCGATGTCAAACGGGGTCTTGTCCTTGTAATCACCTTCCCAGGGCTTGAGGTCCCTCGTGGCGCCGGCCAGAAGGAGCGCTCGCACCGCGTGCTCGTTGTCTACTCTCGCTGCGCAGAATAGGGGGGGTTTCCCCACACGAGACCTCGCGTCGACATCACCGTCCGCACCAATGAGCAGACCCATGTCTCTCGAAATTATGATTCGCAGCCAAGTGCATCGCGGATTTTCCAAAGATGTCAACAGCGTTGGCATCAGCGCCTTGTTGTATGAGCAGCGCAGCCATGTCTTCGCACTGACTTGTAATCGCCAGCATTAGAGGAGTTTGTTCTTTACTATTAACGCTGTTCACGTCGGCGCCGTAGTCGAGGAGAAGTTCTTAGTAGTAGTCGGCGCCGTAGTCGAGAGAGCAGTTCTTAAATTTCGCTGATCTACAGCTTTAAGCAAGAGCTTACCTAGTTGGGAAGGGGTAGGACGTGCGGTGGGCTGCCTGTCCTGGGCCTCTCGTTTTTGGATCTCCACGCGCTGCTTCTGGGGACGTTCGGCAGCGCTTTGCCATCTAACCGTCGATGTCGCCGTGTCGGCTTGAAGACGGACGTCGAAAATGACACGGTTCTCGAAGCAGAGGACGATGTAGACGCTAGAGGTGGCACCCTCTTTCATCCTCCCGCTGCTGTCCCTACCCCGTGACCGTTTTTTTGCGCCTGAATGTCCTTCGCACGGAGTTTCGTAAAAAGTCCCCAACCCTTTGCAGCGGGCGTTTTATCCGCCGCCAAGCTTTCTCTTCTGAAGGCCATGCCAAGGACTCTGCCCTCTCTTCCAGGGCCGTCACTCTCTTCTCGGTCGCGTCCAACCGCTGCCACAGAGCGCGGATTTCTTGGTCCTTTTCTCGAAGTTCCTGCTACAGGAGAGAAACGGCTCCGTGACGATCAGTCGTAACTCCATGTGCCTACAATCGTGTAGCTCCCTGCAGCTGCACTCCGATTCCTAATCCTGTGGCTGCAAAGCATTGCGCAGGTTCAGGCGCTGATCGCTGGAATGCGTCGTCCAGGACATTTTCATCTTCTTCTGTCGCGTCATCTTCATCTTTGCTCGCCTCGCCTCCTGGCATGGCGGCCTGAACTTATCTGAAAGCAAATAACGAAAACCTATATAAAAATGTGATTACTACATTTCACATTTTAACTCATGTGAGACATTTCATGTGATAAAAACACGCAACAACATTCACCTCTATTAACGAACAAATGTTTGTCATTTTGGTGAAAAATGCTTCGTTTCTTTATAAAAGTTTCTTACCTCTTTCTTTTTCTCCAACATTCATGTCTAGAAGATTGAGCGCCACGTGAGGCAAAATGCCGAGGATATTTCTAAGTACACCGAGGAAACAAATCTACATTTTTCGGATGCAAACGAAGAAAAACAAACTTCTTGATTTGTCGAAATTGGTGAGGATATTACGTCAGTGCTATATTGAGTGTGGCCCAATGATTGCGTCGACATTACGCCGTTACACCTTAGGCTCCATGCACGTCGCTTTTATTAAGGCGGCGATGGTGTAACGATTAGCGTATCGGACAGTTACACCCAATTTGGCGAGTTCAAACCAGATCGAAGCCGTGGATTTTTAAGGGCGAAAAATATCCATCGTATGCCTTCCTTCGGAAGGGAAGTAAAGCCGTCTGTCTCATGTTAGTAGATTTACTTGCATTTAAAAGATCCTCAAGCCTAAATGACGCCTCTGAGCAAAATTCAAATCACGTGTTTCGTCGTCCAAGAAATACCTCCTTTCTCCGCTAGTTGGTGAAGGGAGCGTAGCAAATTTCGTGTGGTCAGAAGGAAGAGCGGGCCTGATAATCCGAGTCTCGCCAAGTGAAATAAGGCATCAATTCAATTAATTAATTAATTAATTAATTGGTGACTCCGGCCACGTTAACTGCTATGGCCATTAGTTACGTAAGTGGAGCGCATTTTTGTCATTAGAAGTGACAGTGTTCTTTCCCTGTTGGATAACGAGTTCCGACACTGACCTACTCGTCGGCTTGCACGGATTTTTCCCCAACCAGGTATATCCTTCCAGTAGCCGCACCAGCACCACCGCACCAGCGGGAACAAGCTCTAATGGCTTTCGGATGGTCTCCCCCAAGTGTAGTAGTGTAGCGCGTATGTGTGTAAGTGTACGTGGCAGCAAGTAAGCTCTAAGCTCCCGGATGGTCTCTTCCAAGTGTAATATTGTAGTACGTGTAATTGGGAGCAAGTAAGGGGTGAGAATAGGTGAAGAAAAGTGAAGGGAACATCTCGCATGGTCCATGAATGGTCCATAAATCGTTAACGTGGTTACGGTGCCACCATTCGTCTGGTGTTGGCGATAGAAAGCTACCGATCATAGCAGCCTGCCGTTAGTGTGCTCTTGTGGACGGTGGCTGCACACGACCTAGCTATGAAGCTAGTGTCGAAAATCGTGCCACCGACGGGACTCAAACCCAACCTCCTGGCCAGAGGCTCTGAGCCAAGAAAATGAGTGGCAGCAAGTCGTATGATTTGCGGTGCTCACGCTGTAATGATTGCAACATCACTTCCGCAGTCGAGACCAGCGTTTGGTACCTTGGAAATGTGCTCTTAGTTCTGGTGAGATGCTGCTTGCGACAAATTTGGAAAATTATAAGTAATGTTTGTCCGAAAACTTATGCATTTGAGGCCAAAACAGTAAATGACTTGCTTATTCTCACTATTACAAACAACTCTCTGGTGGGATTTTCTTGAATTAATTGACTCGCATGTATACAAATATTCTTTACTGAGGAAGATTGATCATGTAAAATTCACCATTTATAACTTTCTATTTCTCTGAAACTATATTATCGTCCACTTCAAAATCTTAAAGAATGGTTTTTGACCGAGAGTAAACGAGAAATTATAATAACAGTAAAGAACTGAAACTTTAAAAATATTTATATTTTATAAATATTGCGTCTGTAGAAAAAACGAATACATCGTGTCTTACAAAGATGAATAGTATCACATAAAATGCAGTGGACACCACTTATTGTTATCACTACGAGACACAGAAAATGTGATATCATCTAGTGTGTAACAAGAGGCGAAAAAGTCTAATTGATTATGAAATGAAAACGGAAGCAACTTCTTAGTGTACTACGGGGAAAACAACTATTCATAGTAAACGTGCCTTCATTCATATCTTCCCAAAGCAAAATATATTACAATTTAAAAGTCATATTACAATTCAGGCATGGTTTTAAAAATTTAGATTTAGGTTTATATAGTCAAGAAACGGTAAAACTGTATGTAACGTACGGGGGAGAAAATGATCTGTGCTCGTTTTCTTGAGTTCCAGAACCCTTCCCATCATTTTGACTATAAATAGTTGAAAGATTAGAAGAAGTTAAACATAAATAAATAATTAAAAATAAAATTTGAAAAAGAGTGAAATTAGCAACATTTGAAAAACTAGACATTTTCGTTGCCAAGTTATAGAAAACTAATTTGCAATTTCAAAAGACATCGCTTAAGGTCTGCTTGTGGTTTAATCTGAGGCCTTCATTAATATAAAACTTTTTCTCAATTTTTTTTCTATAAATCAACAGACCTGTGCTGTACATTCACAATATAGAGAGAGAGAAGTAGTCAGTTACGAGTGATTGTGCAACAATACGAGCGTCAGGAGTTTTACGTAGAAGATAAATTTTTCGTGCGCTGACCCTTTGGCTTTGTTTCAGATCTTCACGTCTGAGATACAAAAAATCTTACGATTGCCCGTATTCTTTCTCTATATCATCTCTCCCAAACCACGTCATCGATCCAGCGAGCTATGGACTTTCTTCGGAACTTCGGCTGCTGCCGAACGCTCCCCCATGCCAGGGTCCGGTCCTACACGTCTGTCGTCTCCGACCGTCCTTTATTTCTCTCTGCTACGGCCTCGCATGCGGCGAGGGCATGTGCATTCAATATTGTTGTGTGTATGATAAATGTTCGTCTGTCATCCAACATCGACATCGCGACACCACTCCCCCGAGGGTCCTGTCCTACACATCTACTGTCTTCGACCGTCCTTTATTTCTCTCTGCTGCGGCCTCGCCCCCGGCGAGGCCATATGTTTTCCATATTGTTGTGTGAATAACAAATATTCGTCTGTCACCGAAAATCGACTCGTTTGTCCCAATTCACAACAGCTTTATATTGATGTAATGATTTTAATAATTGCAGCATAAAGAGTATTAGCAATTTCGTTTTTGATTCATCATGTCAAAATAGTTATTACGAGTGGTATATGTGACATTTTAGTTTGCAAGTAGAAAAGGTTTCAACAGGATGCCGAGAGGCCGAGGGGAACAACCCTACGAGCAAAGTAAAATCGCATTTACTAGGTGTGTTATACTATTTTTAGACAGCCTTTCTGACTGTAATTTTATTTAATTTCAAACATACATACCACTTAATTGGGTACCATGTTACATTAAGATAAGTTGTAGCTGATAAGACGAAACAATTTGTTTTTCTATGTTGAACTCAGCCTGATTTGTTGGAATAGTGATAATCATGCCGGATTACCGATCCCAAGATCGCGGGTTCAAACCCGGACAAGGTAGAGGAGATTTCTAAGATATCAAAAATCAACTGCGTGCATGCGGACATTTGTCGGCATGTAAAACAGATATCAGGAAAGACACTTAGACGATCCTGGCAAATTAAATGCTTCAGCACTTTAGCACCAATCACAGTTTCGATTTTGGTTGCGGATATTCTAGGGCTGCGCTATCTGGTATTCAAATCAAATATCAAAATTGGCTCATCAGTGCCCCTAGCGAAAGCAGTGGCAAACCACCCTAGGTATACTTGCCCAGGACAAGTCTCACAAGAAGCCACTAGGGGCTTCTGGAGACTAGCTTACGCACTAATAAATGTGTGGCAGTAAAAGGAAGAGTTCACAGTTTTATCTGAACGTTTATGCATCTCACTTTTAGCACTAGTTGTGTACACATTTTGCATGCCCTAAAATAATCAGTTTTACTAGTGTCTGTCTAAAAAAAGTAAACAAATCCCTCACATACGTATCATCTGCCAGACTTAGCGATAAGTAAATAAAGCTGTGAAATAGTAAAATCAGTCATTCCTCTCTATATTAATATCCTTATTGAGTATCTTATATTAATCTCCTATTTGAGTAACTGCGAATGTGCAAGTATGCCTGCATGCAGGTCCGATACTCACGGTTATACCACACACATTTCTCATGCACCAATCGAGAATGAGGTGTCATTCTCATATCACGCGTCTCGGTTTTCTCGTGGGGAAATGACACTTTATTTTTGGATACGACGAGAGGATTCTAAGAAATTTCCAAAAACGTGTTTTAGCGCTGCGATCTTAGTGATTATATCAGAAACTAAGCCAATGTCACCTAAATAGAACTATGTGGATGGCATTGATTGAATCCCAGTAACCAGAGGCATTGTTTTGCTCCATGACACCATAATTTTCTTCCACCCGCGATTTGCTCTTTAAGACTACAGCCTCTCAGTTCTGGAGACAGTGTATTCACTCATAGCCATTTCTGAGCAAATCTGTACGCCGCAAGGTACTATTTTTTAATTAATAAATACTACAATATTTAAGAAAATATTTGAATTATTACCCGTGGAGAAAGCAAGGGAAGATTGGGGAGTGAACATGTTCTGAATTGCTTGTGCTGTCAGAAACAAAACGTTTACTCTTTTAGAGACTGAAAACCTCAGCTGGTACAAAAATATCGTGTAAATAAAAGTAAGAAAAATTCTTTAAAATACAGAACACAGAAATACACTGCTACCCGAGTGTTAAGGGTTGCATTTGACATTAATATTCAAACGCGTTTTTTTTCAACAAATCCTTCATATTTTGAAATTCTATTTCTAAAGAGACTTCATTTATAAAACTTGGTTGCAGGTGAGAGCCTCAAAACACATCTATATCACTGAAATAATATACAAGATGATAATACAATTTTAATTAAAAATACAATAAGAAAATTATACAAAAAAGGAAAATAAGGATTTCTTACAAATGAACTTACAGGACGCGCAAGAGATGGTGAAAATTAGAATTTTGAAGCCAGAAAGGACAGAACTATAATAAAAATGTCAGTAGAAAAAGAAGTAAAATAAACGGAAGAAGAACGATAAGAAGAAGAAGAACGATAAGAAGAAGAAGAAGGAATTAAAGAAGAAATATAAACAATGCAAATAATTTTTCAAGTAAAATAGGTAGAAACAAAATACTTGAAGCCAAGTCATCGTTTCAACCGTATATCACATATCACCTTGAACGCGACAAAACCGTACTATCTTAGAACATCGATGACGAAGAAGACAAATTTACATTGAGATCAACCAGTTAGGACTGTTTCCTATAGCGCCCTCATGTGAAGAAAAATCAAACTAGAATGAAGACCACTTTGAAAGCACGCGAACGAGAGTGACAGTCAATTGCTTTTTTCGAGAGAACAGTTGACGGTCGAGAAGTGAGCAGTCAACTAAGGCGCCGCTAGCGCCGCTACGCCATCGAAACGCATCACGAAAAGAAGACGGAAAGAGGCTGTCAGCAAATCCAACGTTCCTTGCTGACTCCGATGTTGCAGACGCCATTATAGAAGGTCGCGGAGACTCGAGATGGAAAAGTGTTGTTAAAATCTAAGCCGGTTTGCTGAAACTCCTACGTCTTCTAGAAGTTCCAAGAAAGATTTTTCGACACAAATAGGATTATTGGTGTGTTTCTTGTGGATTTTTTTGACGTACGATCAAGGCAATTCGTCTGGACTGGAAATAAGTTCTTTTTCTCCAAACTTTTTCTCCAAAAATTGTAAAGGACAGACAACTCGAAAGTCCGGTGTTAACGAGCGTGATCAGTGCCACTTTTTTATTCAAGCTCTTTTGCCCTTGAACCAAGAGCTTGGTGTGTTGATACGCAATGAGAGAATTCGCAATTACGCAATGGCGCAATTGAGTAATGATTGTGTGCCTTTTTACTTCCTCGCTACCGCTTAGGCAGTAGAGACAAAGTTATGTAATGCGTGAAACAATCAACCAATTTTCTGCAAAAAAAAACAACAACAAACTTTTATTGCCTGGCCCCAATAACGAAAAATTGGATAAATACTCAAATGTATTTTTTTGGAAATATCTCTCACGCCTTTAATACGTACATTTTCAGAAATTTGTATTCATACATTATTGTAGTAAAGAGTGGAAGTGCTTCAAATGCCTGTCAATGAAACTTTTTGAAAACTCAAAAGATTTCTGTGAAACAGCTTCAAATTTCGCATTTATAGTACCGCCTAAACACCATTTTCTTCAAAACTGATCGAAAGGTTTCTACACAAATTTCCGTATATGACTAGGCTTTACTGTTATGAAATATTGTTAAAATAATATTTCGGTTCTATCATTAGGGCACCAAAAAATTGAGAGAAGTTTGAAAAATGTACTTTGTGAGGCGATAGATGGTAGTTGGGAAGTGAATGTGGCAAGAGTGTAAATCTGCCCTTTCTTTTAACGCTATCGTCGCATCGTCACTCTCGGAACTGGACTGGGCTTTTGCAACTGATCTTTGCTGCTCGTTGATTATGTTTCAGAAGTTTCAGTATCGAAATTATAAGGGCAGAGGCGCTGGTGCGGACGATCTTCTGTGGCGCTGTTTGATTTCAGGTGCTGAGGAGGCCAAGCACTGGGAGACGGCGGGACGCCCACGCCAGAAAATAAAATAAATAGTTAAAATAAACGTCGGATAGATTAGTATGTATTCGGCTTCTGACGGCAGGTTTTTCCCCCTTCAGGGGTTTTTTCCTGAGCCGTACCTTATGGTCTCTTTTCCGCGGCTTTGATGCGATGGAGAGACCATTTGGGGTGAATACCAGAATTTGAAAGATTAGAACGCGAAAGGATGTAGGTATTGTAATGGCTTAAAGGCCTTCGGCCTAGCCACATAGGATCAAGTAAGCTAATTTGTTTGTAATAATTACCTATTAAATAAAATAAAATAATGTTTCACTAGTGATTCCGAGCACGTCCAGTAAGCCCAGACCGAAGAAATCATAAAACTGACGTACTAGCGAGAAAATCAGCCACTATGTTGCACCACTAGTTTTATTTTTATTTTTACTCTTGCTTGGTCTGAGACACGCATGAGCCATATACGTTTGATACATTAATTGATTTTCATAGAGAAGGTTTCTATGATTATTATTGAGGTTGTTTCATTTCATGAGGATATTACATTATACGAAAAGATCGTGTCCAATTCACGCAAGGAGGGATAAAAAGTACACAGAGCTGATTTTTCCTTTTCTGATGAGTGTTCTGTTTTACCGTGTGTGAAGTGAATAGCGAACTGTATTCGAAAATGTTTGGTATAAAATTGTGCGCATCAAAGAAAGAAGAGATTGGTAGAGGCGACTGAATGTGTGAAGTGGGGACGATTGTGAAGAGGGGATGCTTGTGAAGTGGGGACGAATTGAAGTGGATTGATTCCTTGAATAGGGGATGTATCTGATATGTTCTTCTAGTGTCCAGTGCAATTCCCTGCATGCTATTTGCTCTCCAAATGAATCGTGCGACGAATAATACGTTGAGGTATTTGGCCGTGGCGTTCGCTGAAATCTATGCTGTGATGTGTTTTGTGAGGTGAGAGTAGGTGGATTGACGGGTTTTTGAAGAGTAAATACTTTTCCTTGACACTTACTTGCGTTTATCTCAATATGCCATTTTTGTGCTCAATCAGAAAATACCGAGAGCTGATTTTGGAAATCCTCTCTCGATGTTTCTTGGTTGATTCTGTGCCTACAGACTCTCCACTCTGCTATATACTTCAAGTTCCCATTTTCCTCGTCGATGGATACCGCGCGCTTGTTTGTGCATGTGCATTGGCGCCCTTTGCAGTCAGGGAGTGAATCGGCAATTTACACTTAGGGTAAGATTGATTGATTGCAATTGCAAACTGAAGAAAAATTACTGAAAACATTTTGCGCATTTTGTGAGACTATGCAGTGTGGAAAAAGATGCACCTCACTTCCATTACAAAAAGGATACATAATTTCAATTCGTTATCTTATTTCTTGTCAACAAGAACTTGAAAACGATTAAAACATCAAATACATCCGTATATATTGATTCAATCAAGACTGCCGGGATAATTTTTCTCAGATTAGAGCAATAGGACAAACAAACTATGTCTCCCTGTTGAATTTAAAAGTCGCTTAGGTGTGGTTATAAAGAGCAGAAATGTCACAAATATTACATTAAACAGTTCTTGTCCTGTGAATGTTGAACAAGATGTTAATGTGTATCTCGCAACTTACCCCGTATCATATATATCATGTCATATTTATAATTTAAACAGTGCATCTCGAAGGTCGCGAGCTAGATAGAGAGGGGAACACTCTCATCCTATTGGAAGCTTTTGGTTACCTGAGCACCCGATTGGATAACAAAGTCCTCCCCTCTTTCCACTTCGTTAACCTGAAATGTCGCCCTGTTTAAATCGGAGTATATTTTGCGAGATCGAAAGGTTCCGATATGAGGCTGTCAGGCTGAATTTCGCAATCTTACGAGCAAAATAAAATCACTTTAATCACGTGCTTCATACACTATTGTTAGACGGCCTTACTGGCCTTCATTTTCCTAATTTAAAACGGGACAAATTCACATAACAAAAAGCAACATTGCACAATGTAGTAACCTTCACTTTTAAACATTAATGGAAATGATTAACACGAATTAAAAGAAAGCCCGCAATTTTAAATTTATTCCAAGTATTTATTTATAGAAATATTTATTTTTGTAAAAGCGGTACATTGCTTTAGAAGCAGACGCTTCGGATTATTACATTTTCCGGTAATGATATAACAGAGCGAAAACGATTTTCAACCTCAAATGACGCGATAGCTAATTTTTCCTTGCTAGAACCAGCACCGAATCTCTCTCTTCTTGACTTCAATAAGGGAACTTCTGTGAAACACTATTGTTACGCGATATATAAGAGTTTGATATACTCTAGGTTAGGTTTTTGTAAACTAAAATTTTTGATGGCACTTCATGCCGATTAGTTAGTCATAAAAACGGGACATTTTGGCGGCCCGTTTTCCTTTCAAAAAATACGGGACCATGACTCAAAAAAGGGGAAGTTCCGATTAATAGGGACCGCCTGGGCACCTCAGCTACAAAATTTACCTTTTTGCACGCTCCGTATGCCATTAAAGTAACCGCTTTTGGTATCTAAGAATGCTACTTTTAATTTTAAAGCAATGATTTACAAAATGAGGAATATTTGCGCAGGTCTACCGAGAAGGAATAAACATTTGAAACGCCTCCTGAAAAGGGCGTAGTATTTACAAACACCTCCTCCGGGACGACTAAGCTAATCATAGAATGAAGTGGGTAGACTGGTGCGCATCCTATCAGGCTTCAGCCAATGAGATTCAGACAGTGTTTGCGTCACAATATTAGCGGAAATTTCAAATGCAAGAATTATCAAACATCATCGAAACAGATATACGAAGCACTGTCTTTAAATATTGTCTTTTATTTCAAGTATACCTTCATCATGTGACTTTTGGTTGGTCACCGTTAAAAATTGTCACTTTACACCACTTTCAAAATGTTTCTCAACACTTCTGACCCTCTACGCAACATCTAGTCTAGCAATGTCTAGTCTGGCGTTTCAAAGGAACTGCTCGTATTGTGGTCACGTGGTTCGTGACGCAAACTTGTGCTGCGCAGAAAGTACAAAAATCGGTGCAACGGGGGAGGCCACCCATCTCCTTCCAACTTGGAGTAAATCGGAAACCCCCATCTATTCCTTCCCTCATACAGACAGTAAGAGTTCTTTTGTTTTGAAGGTCACTGTAGAACATTTCATTTAGATATTAAAAAATGTACGTTTGTATATAACAAACCAAAAACTTTTTGATTTATATAAGAGAAGATAATTTCAAACTATTGGTTCTACAGAATTGCACAGACTTTCTCATACTAGTTAGTTTTATCATTTTTTCAGTTTTGGTAATCGGTCTTGTCCCATCTTCTTGCCAGCTTCCATTTATCGCCTCCCAAAGTACTTTTTTTTGCGTATTTGTAGACGTAGCGGCGCGTATTTATAAACAACTGCCCGCGCCAACATTGAGCTAATCGCACGAGCTTCCCCACCTACCCGTTCTCTCTCCCTCTCACTCGCTCTTCTCTCTGGAGCTCCGAATCGTCCGAATCGCCTCGCTGATCCGCATTGTTCCCGCGCGGGCGCAGCACCGTCGCCGACGCTCTTCTGTTCGCGCACAAAGCGCGCCCAGTGGCCGGCGGGGGAGGCTGGCGCAGACATTCAAGGCAATCGCTGGCATCGCATAGCCGTCGCTGTTGCCGGATGCAGGGTTCTGGGTGGAGTGGCAACGTCTCCTTCTGTAGACGAGGCTTTGTTGGGCGAGGCGCCGCGCAGCGTCGAAATTTCCACTGACGGGTCAATACGTTCGGCGTTATTGCACTGCATTCTGTATCTGCTTTTTTTTCTGTCATACTACTTATGTGTTACGGAGAAAGCATTGAAATGATGCAACGCGAAACAACGAAATTTCGAAATCTTTGATTGTTAAGGTGACTAATCGTTCTCCTTTAGGGAGGACAGTCCTTTTGTAGGTTCGGTCCTTTTCGAAAAAGAGTCCTCCTACCTGTCTTCATTTTCGATATTTTAAAATACTGAGTTAATCTAGTGTTAATTTGGTAACCTATTCAATTAAGTAAAAACTCACGATTGAATGTTGATTCTCTACCTGTAGCACTTACTGTAAAATCCCATATGAAATGTATTTCTTGGTCCAAAATGTCCAATATATAGTTAGAAAGTAATATATTGACAAAATAATTCATTAAATGCAAAACTACTCGTTTAATTAAATAATTAAAAGGGGTGTAAGCATAATTAGTGCATTTTTTAGATATTAAAATATTTAATTTTTTGTCGTACTTTTTTCTTAAATATTTCCCTCCTCCTTTTCATTAAAAAGAATTGGTTAGCTTACATGCAAAAAAAGAACAGCTGTAGTATACCTGATTCATGATACTGTAACAAGGGAATTAATGATAATATAGGCCCAACAAGGTTCACGGTTACTTTTTCGTGACGGAGATTGTTGGAACGAAAAGTTGCATCGTGAAGGATGCCTTGTTGCACACCTCTGAATGCAGATTGTTGGAAGTGCAGGGCTAGGAGTTGCCGAGCTCAAGCAACCTTTATGGAGGAGCAGGCTACCTAGTCGGCGTAAGCGAGCACCACATTTTGGAGCGTCCAGCCTACCGTCATGACGTATCCGGGCGATACTGATAGGAGGAGTAGGCCTGCGGAGTCGGCGCATAGAGCAATACAGGTTGTAGGATCCAGCCGTCCATGTTGCCTTATTTAAGCATCCTTTATTGGTGTAACAAGTTACTGATTGTTGGCAGACTTAGGAATGAATGTCAATAGGAATGGGTTATACGTAGTACTAGCTATTAATAGTATATTCATAGGTATTTATTTCTGATACAACAACAATCTGTATATTTACCTACAGGAATATACAACGAAATACAACGAAAAAACTGGAAATTTCAAACTAATGACGCATTTTGTGATAATTTAATTTTACAATAAATTGCACGAAATGCATCAGAAGATTTTAAATTTTGCAGTCTGATTGTTATTAGGGTAGGTATACATACATCAATAATACGTGCACTGTTGTGTAATAAAACAAGTTTATATAATGAATATACTAACATAGCATGTACACAGAAACAAAATATTGGAATTTAACATTAAAATATTTATTTATTAAAGTCAAATGTGTAAACTATAACATCATTCATAATAAAATAGAATATATTGACATAAACTTGATTACTATACAAATGATAATGTAACATAGATTAATACACTTAATGCGATTGGGTGGATTGAACATGTAAGGAGACTATGCGCATGCTTAGGGACACCAGTAATTACTTCAAAACTACTTTAAAATTGGTTCGTAAATACATCCAAGTAGCAAATTTTATTATTGATCCTAATAAATACAAATTTAATTTTTTTTGTATGTAAAAACGCCAAGATGTTTAAATTATGGGTAAAAATTTAAATGAAAATTATTTTCATATGCATTTTTTTGTATATTTCTTTGATTGGTTTTCATTTTATTGGACAAGTCCAATAAAAAAGACTTAAATTTGGACTCTCTCCATTCACCATTTTATTTAATGCAGACCATTCTGAATCATCAACAAAATTTAGGAATATATTCTTCGAATATTGATAATTTTCACACCCAGAAAAATCCTGATAGCAACTCTGATTGTAATACATATACTATAATATAATTAATAATGCTTCACAAATTATTACAATTTAATATTCACATGATTTATGTAGCCAAGAAAAACAGTAAAACATGACCAACTATACGCAATACATGTGTATACATCAGTTTGACACCTATTAGCATAGCCTTTAGATAGTTTTTCGGAAAATTCATATATAGGGCAGCCAAGTACTGAATAAAACAATCAATCCATATATATATATATATATATATATATATATATATATATATATATATATATATATATATATATATCACCACCACCAAGTGTTATAATCCAATACAAATTGAATTTTTCGTTATATACATTATTTCATGTGAAAATCTATGCACGATAATTCTAGAATTGTCAACTCTAAAGATTTTCTCCTATTATTTGTGATTTTCTCCTATTATTTGTGATTTTCTGAAAGGTGAAGTAAAGAACCCAGTTATAATATTTCCTACCTCAAATTATTGGTTTGATGGATGTACGTAACACAGATAAAACAATATTCTTTAAGTAATGTTGGCAAGAATTATTGTCATTAATGGCGTAATTAAAATGTTATGTCATAAATATACATGTATCTTGAAATTAGTGTTTGCACATGTGAGTATGAGAGGAAAAATTGTGCCCCTTGCCTGACCATATGTGCCCCTTGCATATAGTAGTTTTAGTGAAAACCGCATCTCAGTATCTGCAACGGTTCAGGAGAAAATTGAAGGGAACATCTTAGGTGGGCCACACAGTACAGAGTAAATACTTTTCCTTGGCACTTACTTTCGTTTATCTGTATGTGCCATTTTTCTGCTCAATCAGAAAATACCAAGATCTGATTCTGAAAATCCTCAATTGATGTTTGTTGTTGTTTGATGTTTGTTGATTGTGTGCCTACAGACTGTCTACTCTTCTATGTGAATCAAGTTCTCATTTTCCACGTCGATGGATACCAGGTGCTTGTTTGCACACGTGCATTGACGCCTTTACAGCGGCGAGGCAAACGGCAAACACAGTTAGGATAAGATTGAGTCATCATTCCTGTAATTGTAGTGCATACTATTATCACTAGAGGTGGCGGTTTTCTTTCCCCGATGAATAGTGAAATTCGGCGCCGAGACATACGTCGGCTAGCGGAGTTGTCCCCAATCTAAGTATCTCCCACCAGCGCGGACACCAATTCAGCTCTAACTTACCGTCTCATTGTCATTACTCTCCTGTCATGCACCTATTTTCGAATTTCAGCCAATTTGAAGGTTGCAAAAACCTTTACTGTTACATGAATTTACATCACACAAGTGGCCTGCAGGAGCAAAAATTGCTGCTGAACAAAAAAAAATGTTTTTGTTAAATTAACTCTTGAGAACTACACTGCATTTCATTTTTATTTATAACAAAATACATATACATAAACTCTTATTGAACGTCTTTGACGGTCTTTTACAAAACACTACATTGCTGCACAGTAAGACAAAAGGACGAATGAATATAATCATCCGTTTACATACCAAAAACAGATGACGACAGTGTCGGCGCGTTCACAAACCTCTATCTCTCAATATAGAGTACATTTCCAATAATATACTAGACGCAGATGGCGACACTGTCGACATGTTCACAAACTTCAACCTTACAATATAAATGTATATTTCCAACACGCCTCCTTACATTTATATACATACTATCTTAAATTCAGTTAATATTCATCATATTCCTAAAATACACAAACTTGTCTTTACACAAAGCTTTCGTGAAAATATCTGCCATGTTATCATCAGTATTTACTTTGACTATATCAATTAAACCATTCATATACAACTCGTTGACAAAATGATAATGGACTTCAATATGTTTTGAGTTTTTTGTAAAGTTACCATATTTAGCGATACTCAATGCTCCTGAGTTGTCTTCATACATTACAATCGGTTCATCAAAATTCAAATCAAAAATTTTCATTACATCTTTTAGAAATTTCACTTCACTCACAGCATCTGATAGCGCAACATACTCTGCATACGTCGAAGCTTTTGTTACACTTGATTGTTTGCGAGACTTCCAAAATACAACATTGTCAAACATACGGATCACATAACCTGTCGTAGATTTACGATCTATATTGTCACCTGCCCAATCTGAATCTACATAACAATCAAGAACTTTTGCATTTTCGTTTCTACAATAATTCAATTTCAGGTTTCTTGTCAAATACAGATATTTTAAGATTCTCAGACAATACTTATAGTGTGTGCCGTCATAACAATTCTGAAACCTGCTCAAATAATTAACAGAATAACTGATATCTGGCCTTGTTCCTGAACTAATATATAACAACGCACCAATCAAATTTCTATACTTTATATCATTACGCAATTCCTGAGTTGGTTCTAATTTCAAGTTAACTTCCATCGGTGTAGCATATAATTTTGAGTCTTTAATCTTGTATTTTTCGGCTAATGAATTAATATAATTTTCCTGACTCAAGCTCATTTTGTTTTTCTTGTATTCGTAATTTATATCAATTCCTAAATAACTTTTAACCTCACCTAAATCTTTCATACTAAATCTATTTGACAACAAATTTTTGATTTCTTTAATTCGACTTTTCTTTACACAACAAATGAGCAAGTCGTCAAAAAAAAATTATCAAGTAAATCAGGACATTACTTTTTCGCAAAACATAAAGGCAATAATCATATTCACTTCTTTGGAATCCTAAACTTTTCAAGAAAGTATCTAAACACTCATACCAAGCTCTCGGACTTTCTCGTAAACCGTACAGTGCTTTCATCAATTTGCACACTCGATTTGTGCCGTCTTCGTAGCCTTCAGGTTGTTTAACATAAACTTCTGACATGATTTCGCCATTTAAAAAGGCTGTTTCTACATCCATTTGTTCAATAATTAAACCAAAATGACAACAGTATGACAGTAAAATCTTCAAAGTTTGCATTTTAGCTACTGGTGCATATATATCATCAACACATTCCTTTTGTTGAAATCCCCTAACAACTAATCTTGCTTTGTACCTATTATCAAACTTTTTAGTAAAAACCCATTTAACATCTATAAGATCTTTGCCCTCTGGCTTACTAACTAACTCCCATGTGTCATTTTTCTTCAAACATTCAATTTCCCTATCCATAGCTTGACTCCAGCTTTTCGATTCATTGCTATTAATCGCCTCCTCAAAACTAACCGGGCTATCTGCACTACATACGTTAATATAAATAAAGTTACTTGTATTATCATCCCTATAGCGTTGTGGAGTTTTAACCACTCTACCCGACCTTGTTGTTTTTTCCTTTAGCGCTGCTTTTGGAGATTCGATTTCGACTAACCTTTCTTCGTCCTCGCTGTTATCTTCAGACCCAGTTTCCCAATTTTCACACCCAGATTCATCTAATCTTTTACTCACGGAACCATTATCCTTTAAACCTACACATCTAATATTTTCTTCAACAACCTCTACATGCCTGGCCACAACAATTTTATTATTTATGAGTACCCTATATCCAACGTCACTGTAACCTAACAGAACTCCCAAATCTGCTTTTCTATCCCATTTTGACTTTCTCAATTGTTCTGGCACCCTTACAAAGACTCTACTTCCATACAATTTTAAATGTGTGACATTAGGCTTTTCTCCAAAAAATATTTCATAAGGAGTTTTCAATTCTGCGGTATTTGCAAGACATCTATTTTTCAGATACGCGGCAGCACAAACTACTTCTGGCCAAAACCTATTGTTAACTTTTGCTTCGGCTAATAAACATCTTGACATGTCCATGATTGACCTATTGAACCTCTCAGCAGTTCCATTCAACTCATGCACATATGGCGGGCACGCATTTAAAACAATCCCCTTTTCCTTGATGTATTGATATATATTATTATTCATGTATTCTTTTCCATTATCACACCGCAATTTCTTAATCCTTTTCCCAGTAAGATTTTCAACCTCATTTACATACCCAACTAAACAATCATATAATTGGTCTTTAGTTTTAATTGTGTAAACGCGTGCAAGTTTACTATAATCATCAATAAAAGAAACAAAGTATCTTTCACCATGCATACCTACTGTTGAATGTGGCCCATTTAGATCTGTGTGAACAATTTCTAGGATTTCTTTAGCCTTATTTCTGTTGTTTTTAAAAGGAACATTATGCATTTTATTTTCTATGCACAGTTTACATTTCATAGGTTCAGACTCGACGTTTTGAGGGATTCCATCTACTAATTGATGTTTGCAAATTTTATCTAAATAATTGAAATTTACGTGCCCCAGTATCCTATGCCACTTTTCCTTTATTGTCATATTTTCTTTATTGCAGAAGTTTACGTTAAATTCCCCTTTGTTGATCACACTTGTCACTTTATATAACCTATCTTGTTTCCATGCAACTGCAATTAAACCCCTATCTTTACTAAAAACTTTTGCGCTGATGCCTTTTGCAATAATATCATGTTTCTCTGTGACTCTTGAAAAACTAATTAAATTCCTATCTAGATCTTTAATGTAAAATACATTTTTCATTTCAACTCGTTCTAATCTGTCAAACACTAAAAAATCGCTAATTACATTACCAACTTTAGTTGCCGTTAAAATCTTTCCGTTCGCGATTTTTACATTAATCGGTTCTTTTAACGTTACGCATTTAGAAAAATATTCCTCGTTATTAATTATATGATCTGTACAACCGCTATCTAACAACCAATTAATTTCAATCTGACCTGAATCCTGTGTTACACTGTTTACTTCCTTGGCGAAGACCTCTGTCACGAAACTGCTTGCGCCACTTACATTCTGATAAAACTGTTGTTCTCCACGGTTCCTACCACCATGGTCGTCCTGTCGGTAATGTCGGTCTCCTTGCTCGTTCTGTCGGTAAGATCGGTCGTGACCATAGCGACCGCCTCTGGACCCACGTGGTCCTCCTCTGCCTCCGCGATGTCCATTTTCATAACTTTGGTTGACATAACCTCCATAGTTACCTCGTGCTCTTCCGCCACGTCCCCGGGAACCTCGATGATTCTCAGTTTGTCGACATTCCCTCTTGAAGTGTCCTGGTTTACCACATCCGTAGCACACTTTTTGGCCGCTCGCACTAGGTCTCTTCTCCGAGATGAATGCATTTGATTTTACGCCCTCACTGTCCTGGTTCTCCTTGATGCTCTTCATCCTTATTTTTGCCTTCACGTACTCCGCAGTCCGGTCTTCCTTCTTCAAAACATCCACTAGATCTCCGATATAACTTAGTGACTCGGGCAGCGTTTTGAGCATGTAATTTAGTTTCTCTTCTTCGCTTACCTTGGCCCCGGCTGACTTCAGTTCGTTTATGTATTTCTCAAACACAGTGAAGAATTCATTTATGTCGCTGTAATTCTTTAATCTGAGTCCATCTAGTTTGTTCCTGCAGACAATCTGCAACGCTGTTGACTCTTTGGAGTATAGCTCGTCAAACTTCTTCATAACCTCGAAAGCACTTACTTTATCATTCACGAACTCTAGCTGCTTGTTAGTAATTGCACTAAAAATGCAATGCATCGCCTTCAGGTTCTGTTCTTCCCATTCTACGTCCTTGTCTTCTTCTCGCTTCGACCTCGTGGTCACCTCATGGAATTTTTTTAATTTCAAATAGATAGTTAACCTCGTTTTCCAGTTTGCGTAGTCCTCTCCATCAAAAGCTGGAATGTTCAGGTCGTCCATGTCGCAAACTTCCTCGAATCGACGGACACTGGGCTGAACTCCAATATAACCTCTTCAGCAATTCATCTGCATCCGGAAACCACGCTCTGCTACCATGTTAAATTAACTCTTGAGAACTACACTGCATTTCACTTTTATTTATAACAAAATACATATACATAAACTCTTATTGAACGTCTTTGACGGTCTTTTACAAAACACTACATTGCTGCACAGTAAGACAAAAGGACGAATGAATATGATCATCCGTTTACATACCAAAAACAGATGACGACAGTGTCGGCGCGTTCACAAACCTCTATCTCTCAATATAGAGTACATTTCCAATAATATACTAGACGCAGATGGCGACACTGTCGACATGTTCACAAACTTCAACCTTACAATATAAATGTATATTTCCAACAGTTTTACATCAGCATGCCGAATGCTCAAGTACATAAAATAAAACACACTCCTATAACCCTGCAGTTTGTGTTGTATTTTAACAAAACGTAAAGAATACTGTTTTAATGCAAGATGGTATACACGCAGTACAACTGTTATTTACAAACCAAGAATATAAAAATATATTGTTTCGTAGCGCATGTAAACGGTAAATATTCGATGGAGGTCAGCCTCTTTCTTGGAGCCTTGCTGTGGCATGTCGTCAGCTTTGTCGTAAGTACAGACGAGTATGAGAATTCAGTCCGTACGAGCAGTGTATATATATATATATATATATATATATATATATATATATATATATATATATATATATATATATATTCGAATATTTATTTATGATTTTCAGTTTGAGAAGAAGATATTACGAAAAGTATTGAACGACACACTGCCGATAGCACAAACAACGTACTCGGTTGGTATTTTATGCTTATCGGCCTAATGATGATCATTATTATAAAGGTGGTATATGAAATTTCAGAGATGCAGTACACAAGTCTGCAGATGGTTTGATAGTATCTGTATAGTAGAATTGCTTGCTTCTCCTTCATATATCTTCCGCAGCCATCAAAACAACAGAAGGTTCGCCAAATTTTACGTTAGGAGGATATAACAGTATGAGTATTTCAAAGAGTGGTCACTGATAACCAGTATTACCTTCTCCTCCTTTACAAGTTACAAGTTACAAGATCCAAGTGGAACATTAAGATCCACAATCTCAATATGGCCAGAACACATTGCTCCTTTCTAGCTACCAAGCAACTTGCGTGCACGGCGACATTCATTTGTTGTCCAACATTGCACCGGTACATCGATGCAAAATACTGCCGTCATTTATCACTTTTATGCACTCCATTTACATATAAAGTAACCTCCCGCGTCTGGAAACGCACTGTATCTTACAGAAGCAGCACATTAAGGAGGTAAACAAAGCTAATTTATTACGGGAGAGAACACCCGTTGTGTTACACCCTAAAATTTATCACGGCCTTGTGAACGCTTCAATTCATTTCCTGATAAAGGGGCTGAGAGGAAAGGTGGGCGTTGTCAATATTGACGCTGGCGTAATCTGGACCACGTATCAAACACGTAAATTTGAGTTTCTCTTAAGCAGTCTTTCGATGATCGATTGTCGAATCGAGCTGTCATTTCCGCTAATCGCGCCAAGAAACAAAGCTTAAACAGATGAGGTACATTACAGATATACGTAAGATGACATAACTTAACACAAACAGCTAGCATAATGCGCTGAATGCATGTTGTACTATAAGAACAACCAATTGAAAATAATAAAAAAGACTGTAATAATTTGTTAAATTATAAGCACTAGATATTGCACTGATACTACCTATAAACTTAGTAGCATATATATAGTAAACCTTAAAAGTAAAACGTATTTTCCATTTCAACAATAACCCCGATATTAATCCCTATACAGAGTGACTCAGTCCTTGTTACTAATACGCCGGGACCTTATCCCATACGTAGTGTACAGACTAAATGACCCAAAATTGGATACTTGTCGTCGTTTAGTTTTGTAAATAATTAACGTTGAACTTTGACTGTTCACTTGCGCTCGTGTAACATGGGCTACAGCAAGTGAGCAAGCGGCTTCACCTTGCTTCAGAGCTCTCCATTTCTCGGGAAAACTCAGTTGCTAATATTGCTAATACTATCCGAGAAGGCCCGGAAGCGAGCACGAGGCAAAAAGCGCGCGAGGTTAAGACATCAAAGTGTCTCGTATCGCGAACAATTCATGCGGTGAGATTACTATTCTATTTTCAGCAAATGCAGCATCTGCGTAATAGACACAATATAGTTTTCAATTCTCTAAGCATTTCCTGCGCAAATACGAAAAAAAAGCATGTAAGTTCGTTCTTTAGTCAGGTGAAGCGTGTTTTACAAGAATTGTCACAACTAATGTGCTATTAGTGTAGCTCATCAACAGCGATTGTCTGTAAATGTCTCGGTTGGCATTGTGGATGAATTTATCCTTAATCCTCACTTTTTACCTCAACGTTTAAGAGGCGTTTTGTGTCTGAATTTTAAAACTCAGGTACTCCCAACGCTTTTGGAGCTGGGGGTAAATGAAAGATCGCGTTTATGCCAACGAAGTCGAAGATAGTGATGATCGTCTTCGGCGCATTGAAAGCTTGGCGACAGAAATAATGACCCAACTTGTCTAAGTTTTTCGCGTCACGGAGGTCGTGCGGCACCTTGCCTTCACGCAGGAGGAGGCCATTTCGAACACTTGTAGAGCCCCTTTTACTTAAATTTTGCCTGCAAACACAAAAATTATAAAGTATCGTAAATAACACTTAAATAATAGTATTTTCCTCTCCTTTCATATTCGTTAGATAAGAAAGCAATAGGGAACAATATGTAAAGTAAAATTTCGGGTATCTTTTTTGCAAAAACAACTGATTACAAAAACCTATTTTTTTTAAATTTTGAATAGGTTTGACACTATTTGCGTTTGCACTCATGAATAACTAAGTGTACTCTATCATGTTCTGTGTGAGCAACGAGGACTGAATCATTCTATATAGGGTTCGAGTAACTGTGAGTGTCCGTGCATTCATTCGTTCGTCCGTCCGTCCGTCCGTCCGTCCGTCCGTCCGTCCGTCCGTCCGTCCGTCCGTGTGTTCGTCACTCACAGTTAAACCTCTTCTTCTGCATCAATCCAGACAGATAAACCGTCAATCGACGCGTCTCGGTCTCATAGTGGGGAACTGATATTTTATTTTTTGGATCCGGTCAGATTCCATGAAATGAAAACTGCAATTAATTTTTTCTCCTATTTTACTGCAGAGAGGGTGTTTCCTTGCACATTATTTGTCTACATTCAATGCAATTACGCCATCGGATAGGAAATGCTACGAAAGAAAGCGTTGTTTGGTTAACGTCGTCGTAGATATTGTGCACCGTCGATTGGACTTCTTCCTCAGACTTGAACCTCTACTCTCTACGTTGCTCATTAATGGACCAAAGGTGCCAAATCTTGCGAGTATGGCAGATCTGAAAGGCACATTAAGCGTAGGGGGTCGATTATTTACTAGGCTGTCCCGGTGACGCCGCGTCCATGGCGAAGGTGCCGACCATTCGGTCGCCATTCTGCGACCTTCCTCAGGGCGTACTGCATTGCAGCGTCACCCGGACAGCCAAGTAAATACTGACTCCGGCCGAGGAAGCCTACGCTCTCAGGTGGTCGATTGTTTTCATAGTTGCATGCGAGCTGAATGTGGACGGGCGTTATCATATTGAAAGAGACACCTGCACTCAGCACACACTCCTTCACATTGTGCCTATTTCTGACATCAAATTGTTCTTGACAAGGTCGGAGTAGTTGTCTCTCGTCTCTGAGGTACCTTTCTAGCATACCTTTTCCAGCAGAAGTTGGTATAAAGCTCTCTGTCACCACTCAATGAGCCTGACCCGGACGTAGAGCATCACTTAAAAAGCGTACGTTTTCTGAATTTCTTACATCACTTGCCGCTTTGACAGACACGTGCCCATACTTCGTCTTCATTTTCTGGTGAATATCAACCCGTAACATATCTTCACTCCATAAAAAACTAATAACTACACAGTGTTGCTCCTTGGTGCTTCTGCGTAAGGGTGCTGCCTTCTTGAATCAGTTGTTATCCAACCACGTCTACTGACACTGCCTCATACTACCAGCTTAGTGACTCATCAAGAACTGTGCTTGAAAATTTCCAAACAACTAAAGAAAATAAAAAGGTTTTTAATTACTCTTTTGTGGTTTTCATTTGATTTTCCTATGTACAAAGGAAACATATGCAGCAAATGTAATTACTTTAAACGAATACAATCTTTAAAAGAATTGTAATTTACTTGTGACATTATTTATTCAAATTAACTTTGATGATCCTCCGTTGGTCGAGTCTCCCAGACGTACGCGTTTGGTCGTCGGTTAAGCCTGGTCTTGACTTAAAGTGGCTCGAGCCTACAACGACTGAACGTCTACTAAACGAAATTAATAATCTGAAGAAATCTGTAATATAACTTCATTCACTTAATTCTCAATCGTATGTTGCGAATGTAGATATAAAAAGTAAAGCTTCGTATATGTTGCTGTAGTTTATGCCACTCTTTATAGATTTAGGACTAATTGACTGTAAACAGTGCTTTAGAAGCACCTCTAAATGTGTTAGTACAAAATCAACAGTTTATATTTCGAGGCTGAAATGCTCCAGTTTTTTAACAATATTGGTTTATATCAGAGTCCAAAAATACTTTGAACAAGAAAAAAAACTTTTTTATACACTTTCCTAAATCTTAATGTACGTTTTGTTCTCTAAGTAAACTATAACAAAAACATCCTGTCAAGGTACCTACTTCTTGTTTGTATACGAAATGTAAACATGTTCCTTATCTTTTGTATTGCTGATTGTACACCAGATGATCGTTAGTTGTCATAGACTATTGAATAGTCTCCTGCATGTTACTATTCATTTTTATCACGCTAACCCGCTAAATACTTTCCAGATGACTAGTCTGAGAAACCTTGACTTAATAAACAGTCGAACATTATGCCCAGTATCCTCGCTTCTCATAAAAGTACTTGCATGTTCTATATTCCAGTTGCCAATTAAAAGGTAATCAAATTATATACATGTTTTGTATGAAATTACTGAAACAAAAGAGGTACAGTCACTTCTTTTCATATGTAATAGGAATTTTGAAAGAACATATTTGATACTTAAAAACAATTCAGCGGTAGCTGTGTGTGAACACATGGCAAATAATTGCTGCTTTCATTCTGCCACTTGGAATTTTTGTACACACCTCGTGAAAAGGAAATAATTTATGTAATTGATCACCAAAATAATGGGAGACTCATTTGTTGCAATATGTATCTCTTCGCTTACCCATTTCCTGTATCATGAACATGTGTTGAAACTTTTTAACGAGCTTCGTAATTTGGCATTGCATAAAATGGGTGTTTCACTTTCATTTTTATTCAGCAATAATTAATAATGTATATATTTAGTCACTTTTGCATTGTTTTTATCATTGGCTCGCAAAAGACTTTTCGACACTGAATCTAAAATTAATTTTGCACTCCATCACCGTTGTACACTGGATAAATATATTTTCTGGTTCCTTATTTTTCTCCAAAATATCCTGAAGAATTTTCTTCTCTTCTCGCACTTCTCTCTCTCTCTCTCTTTCTCTCTCTTTCTCTCTCTTTCTCTCTCTTTCTCTCTCTTTCTCTCTCTTTCTCTCTCTCACACACACACACACGCATACATATGCACAAACATTACACTGTCAGGAAATAAGTGCCTCAAAAAACGTTACATACTGAAGCAGCGTCCGTGGATTGGCAGGTCAGCTTTAACCTTTTACTTCAATGCGTACTGTGGTCGCAATGCCAAAAATAACTGCAATAAGAAAACACTTAAAATATAAAAACTTGCAGATGTTATCTTCCCACAACAAACAGTTATTTCGTTAGTATTCATACACATTAAATTAAAATTAATTAGTTAAATTAAATTTCAAAAATTAAAATACGTGGAACTGTCTCAAAAAATTATACTTTTGTTGGCATTTTCAGATATGAAAAAGAAATTTAAGATTCTTGCAGATTCATTGGTTTATAGCCATCGGTTTTTTAAGAATATTTAGACCATAAGCAGTTATTAAGCATTTCGAGCAATTTAATCTCACTTATATTGATATAAAAATTAAAAACGTTTGTCGCATTGGATGTTAATGTCTGTCTGTCTGTCTGTCTGTCTGTCTGTCTGGCCTCGCGACAGACCGCGAACGGGCTAGGGCTTTGTATCAGCAGCCTTCCGGTTCCGCAGCCGTGAGTTAAGGGGCTCGGGTGGTTAGCACCAGGACATCCCTATGCCGTATTTTGGACTTCTCAACCTGAAAAGTGAGTTTTCCCATCGACACGCAGCAACATATACTGAAACATTGTAAGGAAAACACACACTACAATCTTGCTCGACCAGGAGTCGAACCGTGGGTTGCGTCATGGGAAGCGAGCATGCTGACGAATGAGCGGGTATTAATGCACAATGCAGAAATTCTAAAGAATTTTTAACAACATTGAGACGTGAATCTGAAATTAAATGTTTGTTGTCACTTAACACGAACTGATAAATATTGCCAAAAAATGGACCTGTTAATAATGTGGCAAATGTAAAGAAATTTAACACAAAAAAATTGGAGTGGTTTTTTTGAGAAAAAAACCTTGTTTCTATCGCATATGCCGTAAAAACTACTGTTTTTTCAAAAAACTGTACATAATATTGTTTAAAGAGCTAATTTTAAACAACAGAAGAAAAATCTCTATCGCCAGTTTTGAAGTTTAAATTATTTTTCCAATTTACGAACAATAGGGGATATTAACGAAAGTGAGACCTTCACACGTAAGCTGCCGCGGCTCAAACCTACTACCAGAACCAGCACCTAACACCACCACTACTACTACCTACTACCAGTTAGTTTGAAAGACTGCAAATAAAATTAGAAAGACCTATACTCCCATTCTTCCTGCAGTGAATTTTGTATTAAACTTATATAAAAGCAATCAAGAACAAATGTTTGAACTTAGTTTTTATAAAGTTATATTTTATTATTGTAATACTCATTTTGCTTAAGTTTGGGATCATAAATTATATCACATTTATCTGATATTTATTCCATTAAAACACGAGTCCTAGTAATCACACATCACTGGTTGCCACATATGGTCCCTAGTAATCACTCGTCTTTTCCCTTTCATTCAACAAGCAAAATCGGCGTGATGGAAAATACGTTCTCCCTAGAACAATTAATCACAAACAAATGTATCAAAATTGAATTATTCATTAGAGAAAATAAAGTATCTCAGGAAAGTGTCATTATCTTAAGTACTGAAGACAGTTAGCACTTCCAGAAGAGAAAAGATCTTCAGCTGTGTTCGTTAAAAAGAAACACGAACCCCTTAAAATCCGGCGCATCCGGAGAAAAGTAAAGATAATTATCTGAAACGGGATCGCCCGGCTTCCATCTGTACGCGAACTGAAAGGAAAGTAACTTCATTTAGAGAACGAATTGCGGCGAGAAAGGGAGATTGCTCACGCCCTATTTGAATTCCTTTTTCAATGCGTTGAAAAGAGGCACTAAAAAATGTGGAAATCTCACCATTTTTTTTTCAGACTAGAGAAGTATTTATCAGTGTGTGTGTGTGTGTGTATGTGCGGGTGGTGAGTGTACGCGATGGTTATATCAAGGTTATTAGTATAAAAAAGGAGTTACAAGCCTGTATATATTAGAGTAATTGATAGAGTAATGATAGTATCTCATAGCAGGAGTGAACAAGAATACGTTCGTCACAATAGACAATTTCATAGGTTGAATAATAAAACTGTTTTGTTTCGGATATTTTTACTCGTAGTTATAAATTTTAATGGATGAAACTGTTGTGTTAAAGTATTTATTGATCTTCTGTAAAGTACTAACTCAGTGGTTACGTGATTCTCACGAAAAATACTTGAACAGTCATTCATTCCCGATCAGACCGTTTGACAAGACTTTTATTTTTATCACGGAATTGGTCAAAACCTTGAAATTTTATTCAACACAAAAAATGAGATTATGCGAAATTTAAAAAGACGCATTATCACCAAAAACATGAAACTGATTACAGGGGATTCAAGATAATCAGAATGTATAAGTAAAATCTAATATCGAAAGGTACTATACACTCTCACGTTTCATGCAATTTAGAAAAGTAATGCTCACTTGATCATCACCCAAAATTAGATGTGAGGCAGGGTGGGTGACTAAGGGAGCCCATTTTCAGCTCACGATGTACTAACCATTTCTTGAGTGATCAATATAGGCTTGGGTTGAGGGCATCGACATGATGTCACTGACACCTCTGACAGGGAGGTGCTAATGTTAGAGTTCCAAAAGTGGCAATTTTTGACACTAGCCACATAGATAGTTCGAGTTCTGTCACAGTCCAAAGGAGAATCAGTGGCGATAGTTTTTCGTAGTTTCTCCGGTCAACACCAGGCAAATGCCGGGGCAGTATCCTAACAAACGGGCCACGGACCGCGCGAGATCTTTTCTTCATCTTCCTTCTTCTATCCTCATTCCTTGCTGACATACTTACATGCACTACGTTACCACACATGCGAGGAGACCAGTCGCAGCTTAGAGTTTGTCCCGGGTGGGGCAGTGCCCTACGGTGGGAGACACCTTGAAAGAGATACCTGGATGTGGAAAACCCCGCAAGCCGACGGGTATATCGGCACCGGATTTCGCCCTCAAGCAGAGAAACAGCATTGCCTTTTTCAACACAAAAATCACTTACTACATGGATTCATCAATCAATTAATCAATGGTGTAATCCACAGAATTAAGTATCAGCATGTTACTTTGTTGTGTTCGTTTCAGACAGCGCATTTCAAACTTTTCAGGGATGGTTTACACTTGGTCTCTTTACAATTTTAAAATTGGTCGTAAATCCTTTCAAATAAGCTTCAATTACCAGTATTGTTAGTAAAACATTTTTGATCCACAAACTACTGGATTATATGATACCATACTTCTTCAAACTTGTTAAAGCAAATACTACATACGTCAAATAGTATCTGTATTGTTAAAATATAATTTGTACTACTGTCGGAACCTTCATAAACTAGTTTCAAAATTCTTCTTTCAAGTTTGGGAATGGCAGTTAATGGCCCCATTTAGATCATCTGCACCGGCACCCCACCGGATAACATGGCTACACATATGGAGAAACTTATTTCATTACCCCAGCCAGTGGATTGCACGTGCAGCCCTTTGAACACCTGTTTCAGGATATATCAATACTTTAAACTCAAGTACTTTGGAAGGAATAGTTGGCAGCCGGTGACACAAAATCTGGCCCCAGAGCGAGCGAATGGACCCCAAGTTACGTAATCGCCTTAGTGGAGGAAAACTACTCCACATCCGACGCAGGCAGCTTGCTGATTATTGGTTTCGGAAGTTCTCGGGGCAAAAAAACGCAAGAGAACCGTCATCAAACTGCGTTGGCCCTGGCTGCCATGCAGAGCCAATATTGGGAAGCTGGTGCCACGACGAAACTTGCTCAGCATCGACGAAAAGGAAAACTGAGGTGCAAAAAATTCAAAATAATATCGAATTAAACTTCGAAAAGGTTTCCCCAATCTTTACAATTTCGAAATTTTGAAACTTTCTTTTATAACAGAATTATTGGTTCATTGAAGTTTACGCATTTTTTTGTGTTATTTTCCTAGAGATATTTGTTACACCGCGGAATCCATTGATTAATTGATTTATTGATTTTCATGTTTCCGTAAACACCAACTTTTATGGTCATTAGTACAGTCAGTTTAGTTAATATATTAGTTTGGAAGGCGGCGGTGTTCCTGACTTCTGTATGGTGAGATGCGGAACCGATCTACATGTCGGCATGCAGGATAATTTCTTTCTCCAGGTACTACGTCTCCGCTGCGGGGACAAAATCAAAGTTCCCAACAGCGTCGAGCGTATAAGTGTGTGCTTGTGGTGTGAGTAAATGGAGAGGTTAGGACAAGCAGGTGGGAGGATAAATTTTGTTATGCCCTCGGCTCGTTTGATAGGGTACTGCTCCGGTATTAGCCTGGTAATGATAAAAAACTACGGGAAACTACCGATCTGAGTAGATGATCACTAGAATATTTCTTTAGATTGATTAGTGTAGTGCATGTTTTTTATTGCGTGGGATGGCGGAGATCGTAGTCCGCTAGATGGTGAGACCGGCGCCGACCTTTCCGTCGGCTTGCCGGGATTTCCCGAACAAAGTACCTCCCACCATCTTTGCCCCACCTCAGTCGGAACAAGTTTTAAGCTCTTGGCTAGTCTCTCTACACTATGTGATCAAAAGTATCTGGATAAGTGGCTGAAATTGACTTACCAGTTCGTGGCGCCCTCCCTCGGTAATGTTGGAATTCAATAAGGTGTTGGCCCACCCTTGCCTTGATGACAGCTGTCACTCTTGCAGGCATACTTTCAATCAGATGCTGGAAGTTTTTTTGGGGGATGACAGCCTATTCTTCACGGAATGCTGGACTGAGTGGAGATATCGATGTAGGTCGGTGAGGTCCTGGCACGAAGTGGGCGTTTCAGAACATCCGAAAGGTGTTCGATAGGATTCACGTCAGGACTCTGTGCAGGCATTTTCTTTACAGGGATGTTATTGTCGTGTAACCACTCCCCCACAGGCCGTGCAGTATGAACAGGTGCTCGATCGTTTGGAAGATGCAATCGCCATCCCCGAATTGCACTTCAACAGTGGGAGGCAAGAAAATGTTTAACGCATCAACGTAGGCTTGTGCCGTGATAGTGCCACACAAAACAACAAGGTGTGCAAGCCCCCTCTATGAAAAATATGACTATACCATAACACCATTTTGAACGTGTCCGAATACTTTTGATCACATAGTGTAAATGTGTGGTAGTGTAATGCTTCTAACGTAAACGTAATACGTTTGTCGAATTAAGGGGTGAGGTTGAGATAAGGAAGGGAAAAGAAAGATCGCACACGGTTCTTTGCCCGTTTGTTAGAGTACTGCTCATCCAGAATCTTCGAGATTCTCTGTCTGCAATAGAAGTTCATCTTGAAAAAAATATGTTAACTATTTGATGAAAATTAATGATTCTCTGTCTGCAATAGAAGTTCATCTTGAAAAAAATATGTTAACTATTTGATGAAAATTAATAAGTGGTATTAAGTAATCTATAAACGTGCTTATTGAATTTTAAAGTCTGTCCTGTTTCGGTTTTATGTTAATATTTTTAAACCTTCGGGTGCAAAGCGTTAGGAAAAGAACGTAGTTCATTAATATGCAACAAGGAAAGAATTTAAAATTTGTAAAAATCCGTGAAATAGATATATTCTTCAGAAAGTCATAAATTAGAAAATCCTAATATTTCCTAGGATGATCTGACATATTTTTAACTATGTCGTTTTGTGTCCTGTTTTATTTGACAGGGTCCTGTTTTATTTGACGTCTAGCAATCTATCATATTATTATTTGTTGTTTTGACATTTGAGAATAGAGTAAATGATATACAAGTTGATTATTCGTCTACAACAGGAGCCCTTGAAAAGTGTATTGAAATGTATACTTGTTGTGCTCTCAATGTTTTACTTAAAAATGGGTCGGAAAACTAAAAATGTATTTTCTGTTGCAGGAAACAGCCCCCACTGTATTGACTACAACGATAGATTATGTAAGTATCTTTAAGTTTCGTTAAGAAAGAAATGTTGGAGATTTGAATGTTTTTGTAGCCATATGTCATTTGGAATATTGCTCTTAATCCAAAAGACCCCAATGAAATGAGGTAACAAATAATTAATTTACGAAAGAGAACTTCTTTCATACAATGCAACCATTAATTAATGATTGAGGGAGTACTACTTTATACGTAGAGAATATGCGAAGTACACATACAAAAAATAGCCATGTTGGTAGTGTGTAATGTATTATGAAGAAAGTACCTATATTTAAAACAAATATATTTGCTCGTGGTAACAACATTCACCGGTCCAGAATCTAGGATTTCTATGATAATCGTTTGAAAACTCTCCTCTTATCCATTTACCTAGACTTCCACAAACCGTTTAAATAATTCACAATAATTCACAATAATTCGCATGTTCTCGTTCTAAATTTCTGCAATGTAATCTTATTTGAATAATGTAACTTGTCAAAGAAACCCTGTAAAGTTATTTCAAATGCATTGAATGCGAAGCAAGAGAATGGGGAACAATGCATTAAATTTCATGTGAAGTAAATTGCTTGTTTTAAATGCTGAGATACGACTGACTAGACGTCTTTCCCTTGACATGTGCTTTATGTATATCAAGGATGCAAGAATGAAATATTCAACAACCCAGTGACACAAAGCTATTTCTGCGTCCCCCATGAACGGACGTTGTATCAAAATAGTATTTTGCAAGTCTTATGAATGCTAAAACATGAATACAGCACAAATGTGACAACTACAATAATTGTTGACTTTTCAGTAATCCACCTATGATAAAATTTAGCATTTCACAGGCCATTAAATATTGATAGGAAACAATAAAGTTCTTTGGAGAGATCCCTATTCCGGCCAAAATAGTAAGCCTTTTGTGAAAAGTATTAATTTAGTAAATAATTACTAAATTATTGCGTGCAGACGGAATCCGCAAGAGGCTCTAGCACACCACTATCGTTCATAACTCAAAGATGATGCATTTTAGAGCCTCCACACTAGACAATTCAGAAAATAATGCATTTTGCACGTTTTATTTCAAGTTTAGCACTAAGAGATATTACACTTCATATTTACATTTTGTAAGTGAAAATCATTTTATTAAAAATAGTAATATTTATTGTAATAATAATTTTAGCACATATACGATACTAATTTTAAAAACGTTCGTAGTGATAATGTATTTTTTTCACTTTGCATATCATTGCTCAAGAACAGAGGCGTACTGAAGGCATTCTTGGACAGAGGTATTTCACTTTTGAAGTACGTTACACTGTTGAGGGAACTGGCGTGAGTAGTTTCTGTTCCATTTTTCTGCCAATTGAGAAGAAAAAGAAGCCTACTTATCCCTCAGTTGGTACACCATTGATCTTAATTCGAAATAATGTGTTATAATAATACAAAACAAACGTTTTCTGTCGAAAATTAGCCGTTTTTCGGGAGCCCGATAACAATACTTTCTCTTCTTATATTCGTAAAGGCGAAAAAGTAAAAATCACGCATTGTTTTAAAGCTGATCCTATGCATTTCAAGGTTTAATATATGTATTAAACCTGTAAAGTGTTACACACGAATGGAATGTATGCATAAAAATGATTTACATAGTATTTCAGTTTCGTGGGCACAAATTCGCGAAATTTTCTTACGGGTTTTGCTAGCTGAATGTATTGCTGGACAGGGTAGAAGTGAGTACAGGATGCGAATGAACGCGGAGCCTGACTTACTATGTCACGTCAACAAGGTATTTGACAATATTGCTAATATCTGGAACGGAAGGTGTAGAGTAGAGACAGAATCGGGGATGGGGTGGGGCCGGAGCGAGAGTAGGGGTAGTGTCTCGGACCGGGGAAGAGAGCGATACCGATCCACGCCCACGTGTCCGCCCCCGTTCCATATTCCGCTTACGCCCCCCCCCACGTCCCCACACCTGTTCCCTCCCGCACTCCGTTCCACCCGTCTCCCCCCCCCCCGTACGTTCCTGCTCCTGCCCCTTCCGACTTCGCTCGTGAACCCATTTCTCCTGTTCCAGCCCCGCCGCCGCTTCTGCTCGCATCCTCGCTCCAATCCCGCCCTCGCCCACCTCTCGCCTCGCCCCCGCTCCCGACCCTGCTCTTGTTCCCGATCCCTCACCCCTCGCTCCTCCCCGCTCCAGCCCCGCCCTCCCCCAACACGTCTTCCGCCCCTCCTGCCACCGCTCTGGCCCCCTCTGCTCCTTCACGTGTTCCAGCCCCGCCCCCTTTCCGCTCGCGTCCCTCCACCTCTTCCTTCCGCAGCCCTGCCTCACGCTCCCGCCATTTCCAGCCACCCCCCCGCTCCCCTTGCCCCTGTTTCAGCCCCACCGGCGCTCTCGCCCCCGTTCCGCCTTCGGTCCCCGCTCCTACTCCGTTTTCCATCGCCCCATCCCGCCCCGCATCCACCGCCCCCGCTGTCGCCCCACTTACATTGTTACGGCAGTTCAGAGCACCCAGTGCAAAGAGGGCAGAAGGACTGCGAGTGCGGCCTCGAAATGCCTAAGGCGGGGTAGACCAACTGGCGACCCGCGCTGCTATTTATTGTTTTTAGGTTTTTAGGTCATAGGTTTTTAGGTCGATAGGTTTTTAGTCAAAAGTAAAAGTCGCTTGCATACACAACGGGTGAGAACATTGCGGGCCTTGAATACGCACTCTGCCGGGGTCAACACCTTCATGTAAAAATTGATTAAATTTAGATTTAAGAACTGGTTTCCTAGTAAATTCAGAAATTCGAAATCATGCCAATGAGTTTCACCGCTTTATGAATTATACGGCCTGATATCACGAATGGTTCCATACCCCCTCCCCGTTTCAGAGCTGTCAGCAAAATGACGAAATCAACAATACAGGGAAGTTAAGTGTGGATTGCCTGATGATTTATGTATAGTGGCGCCTCAAGGTCACGATCTGGAAGGAGAGAGGGACATTGTCATCCAATCGGTAGCTCCAATACCAACAATTTAAATCGTAACGAAGCTCTCGATTGGATGACAGTGTCCTCTCCATCCAGCTCGTGGCCACTGTATTTAAATCGGGGTATGTGGTCAACAACCGTGTTAAAGTATTTACTAGGCTTTCCGGGTGACGCCACGTCCATGGCGAAGGTGCCAACGTTTCGGTCGCCATTCTGCGACCTTCCTCAGAGCGACATGTGCTGTGCACGACGGGCATCTCCGCGCATTACGCCCTGAGGAAGGTCGCAGAATGGCGACCGAAACGTCGGCACCTTCGCCATGGACGCGGCGTCACCCGGAAAGCCTAGTAAATACTGACTCCGGCCGCGGAAGCCTACGCTCTCACGTGTTAAAGTAGTTGTGGTCATTGAAGTCTCGCAAGTTGGCCACCCCTGGCCCAAGGTGTAGGGACGACGCCGGCGGTGGGTGACGTCACGCGTCAGCGCGTGCTCCGGGAAGGGACCGCGCAGGACGACCCTGCGGTCGGCGCAGCTCGTTCATCACCTGACGCTGCTCAAGGGCTTCGGGCGCAGGGCGAAGGGCAGAGGGCGAAGGCCCGCCGCGGCGCCCGCAAGATCATCGCAAGACTTAGGGCGGAGCTATAAAGAAAAGCAGACACCTCCGAACAACGAGGGTGGGGTGGGGCATTTCTAACACCGGTCGCGTACGTACAGGGGTGGACAGGAAGTCCTGCCCCCTCCTCCACATCGAAAATTTGAAGTTGATGTTTGATGATGATTTGAAGTTGAAGAGTTTGAATTTGAGTTACACTGTAGCCCTACGTAATATTTTTTTCCCAAGGGCTTATGTCAAGCCGACAGTCGGATACCCTTTACAATCCGACGAGACGCACATTTGATCGTACTGTAGACACCAACACTCTTGCAGGCTGTACTGCTCTGGTGTCGGCGGAACGCGACGCCCTCTGCAACAACGCATACATGAGAGACATGCCGCGACAACCATGCGCAAGGTGGGACTCGAACCCGTGACCCTTTGTGCGCTGGGTCGATGCACGCTTTTAACCATCTCGGCCATCCAGGTCGGCACGAAATATTTTATTTCCGTAAAAAATATGAAAAAAATATTTTGTTTTCTCCTTTTAATCTGGCAATTTGGAAATTTAACACGTCACGTTAGAGAAAGAGGCTCATCAAACTTGACGACAACCTGCAAATGTCCTAACGTTACCGGTGCTAATACAGTACTTTCTCGCTTGAATTTTTAAGCAAAATGACGGCAAATGTACTGGAATTTTCGAAAAATAATACGTGACTTTATTTCAAAATCTTTAAGGAACAGATTTAATTAAAGGAAAACTCTCTGTCTTTAGTATTTTAGCTGCAAGAAAACACCAAACAAATTTTGAATTTTTGCAATTTCCAAAAAAAAAACGTTTTCAACGGAAATGACTCCTGCACCATTCTTTTGAGCGTCCTTCATACTATGCAAAAACGAAATTTAATTAAAAATTATGGAGCCTTTTTTTAAATTTTGAAAATGTCCCAGGGAATTCATGAAAAGTACCCTCGAAAATTTTAATATCTGTTTTAAATTGAAGAGGTCATCACATCAGTCAGAGCGATTCGGGAATATCAATTTTGGAGAAAATCGGCTGAACGGTTTAGCAGCTAGTTGTTCATAGACGGACAAGAAGACACAGACATACGCACGGACGGACAGTCGTTTTTCCGTCATTCGATTTTCTGTATCAAGGATGTACAAAACAGATTCTGGCACGTGTGAAAGGATTTGTTTTCTAAACCTAGAAACTGGATTTGTATAATTTTTTCGTTACCAGGGCCCTGTGATAAGAGTTTTTCTGCCAGAAATTCGCAATATTTTCGTGCAGCATTCGCTTTAAGCCATAATCTCACTCTCCTAGTCGCATGATTTATTTATTTTCTATCAAAACACGTCATAATAAAAAAGAAAAAAATATTAAATGAGAAAGGGAGCTCACAGGAGCTCAGAAATGCAGTTGACCCCTCCATCTTCTTTTAGCTTACGTTTACGCTGAACACCAAGTTCCGAATAAAATTACAAGTTCTCTGACACTTGCTTGTTGATGGCAATGCCGTTCCCAGCCTCTTAGTACGCAATCTACCGTATCACGATATAGTTTCTAGGATATTACATCAGATTACAAATAACAAAAACTTCACAACTTATTCTACTGAAAATTCTCTCACAGGTAATTGACTATAACATTATTGATCTCACGCGAAGGGATTCTGGAACTCAAGAAAACGTGCGCAGTTAATCTTCTCCCCCCTACGTCACGTTCACTGTTGTTGTTGTTGATGTTTTTTTTTGGCTAACTAAATCTAAATCTAAAAGGTCTTTAGGCACGTAAATCTATTGTTACCGCTCACGAGGTGGCAGTGTTCCCCCCGAAGTAGGGCTTGATATCCGCCGCCGTACTGCATGTCAGTTAGCGATCTCGTGCCACGTACCACATCTTTCGGAACAAATTCTAAGCTCCTGAATGGTCTCTCGTTGTGCGTGGTAGTGTAGTATGTGTTGGTCCAAGGGAGAGGAGGGGAAAAGATGGGAAAGGAAAGATTGCGCATGATTCGTGGATCATGTACTAAGGTACTGTTCCAGCACAGACGCGATCAAATCTTATCAGGGATTGTTTTTCATCTACGCAATGAGTTTTCGGGGCCTTTGAACTATTGAGATCAGTCAGATTCGTGATTGATTGATGTTTGATTATTTCGGGTTTCCGGGTACGTCAACTCTTGTGGTTATTAGTACCAAAGCATCGTAATGAACTTTGAATTAGTTCTTGAAGAATTTGTCATGGCCATTAGTTTGCCTGTGGAATGGTCCGCAAATAGAGGAAAAATTCAAAATATATTTGACCTGGCCGTTCCGCAAAAACTAGAAATACGTTTAGCCAACTCTGCAATCAAATAATTGTAATCAATTGCTAAATCCATTACTACATTAGTTCTTTAATATTGATTGCATAAGGATTCCGGGTGCGTCAACTGCTATGGCCTTATTAGTGTATGTTTGTATCTCAGCAGGTACCTGTGTTCTTCCATCATCTGGATGTCGACATCCGGCGACGACCCCCACGTTGGATGGGGATTTTCCTCATCCAGGTATCTCTCACCAAAGGGTCACCACTCCACACGGGACAAGCTCTAAGCTCCTCACCGACCTCCCGAAGTGGGTGGTAATGTAGTAATGTGGGTGTAAGGGATGATGATAGAACAAGGAAGAGGAAAGATAGATCGCGCGCGGTCCGTGACCAGTTCGCTAGGATTCTGCTCTGGCATTCACCCAGTATTGATGGGAGAAACAACAGAAAACTACCGATCAGAGCAACCAGCCACTAGCATTCTCCTCCAGAAGTTGCTGAATAACTAGATAGATGTGGTTGGTAAAGCTATGCAGCTAGTGTCGAAAATGTTGCCATCACCGGGACTCAACCCCTAGAACCCCCCGGTCTGAGGAGCTGCCGCAACATCAGCTGATGCCTTGATAATCAGGAGTGACTGTCAAACTTTGTCCATTCAAGTGCGAGGGTCCAATGGCCTTTTTAGGTCAACATGAAATTAAAAACCGGATGGTCTCATTTTTAGGGCAGCCCTAACTGGTTCTCAGAATTTTCCGACGTTTTTCCGAGAACATGTTACGTTCTTATACAAAGCTGTAGTGACATTTTCTCGGAAAGAAACCCCAAGCATACAAAAGACAATCCACTTGTATGACGTGTATCCTTTTAAACAAATGATGTTTAAGCCTTTTTTTAAGCAGAAAAAGTGTTAACGCCCAACGAATGGAGTGAGATTGAGTATATGTAAATAACCGGAAAGCTCGGTTTTCGCATTTCTCTCTAAATTTAAACAACTTTCTCTGTTTCAAATAGTTGTAAAAGTTTCATGAATATTAATTTTAAAAAGTTACTTGAGAAAATTTATGAAGAATATAACAGTTGTAAACACACACCATTCCGGTACTCGGAGAACGCCAATAGAGGGAGGGCCAAGAGTGGATCCCCGAATAAAATCAAAATAATTCAAAAAAATATTTTTAGATTTAAGAAACCGGGAGAGGTGGCTCAGGTAACGGATGTAACTGCAGTACCAGGAGGCCCTAGAGTTCGTTTCCACACGAATTCAGCCCCTGACTGGAGGAGAATTCTAGCGGTCGGTTGCTCTGATAGGTAGTTATCCGTGGTTTCTCTGATCAATAGCACGCGAATACCGGAGAAGTACCTTAACAAACGGGTCACGGAGAATTCTAGCGGTCGGTTGCTCTGATAGGTAGTTATCCGTGGTTTCTCTGATCAATAGCACGCGAATACCGGAGAAGTACCTTAACAAACGGGTCACGGAGAATTCTAGCGGTCGGTTGCTCTGATAGGTAGTTATCCGTGGTTTCTCTGATCAATAGCACGCGAATGCCGAAGTACCTTAACAAACGGGTCACGGAGCGTGCGCAATGTTTCCTCTTTTTTTCTTCTCCTATTTTCACACCCCGCTGGTGGCAGTTACATGGTTGGGGAAAATCCCGCTTGTCGACGGGTAGTCCGCCCATCTCACCATCCAGCGGGGTAAGTTTACCGCCACCTCCGGGATGAAATGATGCACTACATTTACGGGACAAATGACCTTAGCAGTTGAGGCGCCCGTAATTACTAAGCAATCAACAAATCAATATTTGAGAACTAATGTATTGATTTAGCAATAGATTAAAGTTACTTTACGACATAGTTGGCTAAAAGTATTTCTAGTTTTTGAGTAACGACAAGGTCAAATATATTTCCAACTTTTTCTGTATATGCGGACTATTCCGCAGGGACACAAATGGCCATGGAAAATTATTCAAAAACTAATTCAAAGTTAATTACGATGCTTCGATTCCACAATTGCCAGCTACATCGACTGATTCTAAAATAAGATGCGCAACCTGTTTGTGGTCAGCACGGACTGTAAGAGGTCTCTGAAGTTTCCACAAATCGATTCTTCGCAGGGCGGCGGCTTCTATTTTTTTTCTAAACATCCGATAAGCGTTGAAAAACAAAACTATCACTAAGAGTATTAATAAAGGTTCTAATAACTCAAGTCCTAAACGAATAAACAGTAACTCCTTTTCTAAACAAAGATCGAGGAAAAACCGCACAAGGGCCCTACGTTGAACCTACTACGGGCCTGTATAGAAATGCACTTGGAATATTTTTTTCATCAAACTTTATCAAATGACCACAATCAAATGTGACATTGAAGGAATGTTTCCTTGAATTCGTTGAACTCGCGTGTTATTTAAATACATCATTGTTTTAATACTCGCCCTGAAGGTTCCTATATACTTACAGGTTGCAGAAAGTTGCTGGGTAAATCAGACGATGAATTTTTCTCCCAGGCACATCGACTGGTGCGCCGCTTAAAATGCCTGGGAAGTGTGAGTTCAGAGACGCAAGTTATTGAATATGTACCGATAGCATCACTGAACCGAATATTGTAAGAATTAATACAAATCATGTCGAATAGCCAGTGAATATTAAAAGCATGCAGTTAAACCCACAATAGACCAACCTTCATTAAAAAAATAATTCGTGTAATTTTTTTAAATATAAATTTTGAAGAGCAATTTTCTTGATTTTTAGGAATATAAATGAATTGTTTTGATGCGAAAATTCTTCGGCTGGTAGAATGGCAAAATAATAAAACTAACAAGCCATGGGACGCGCACGATCTTTCCTTCCTCTTTCTTCTCATATTACCACCCATTACTTACACACAATTTACACTTACGTGCACTATACTACCACACATGCCGGGAGACCGGTAGGGAGCTGAGAGCTTGCCCCAGTGTGGGGAGGCACCCCGCTGCGGGAGATACCTGGTTAGGGAAAATCCCGCTACCTGACAGGTCCGGCGCCGTATCTCACCTTCCAGCGCGGGAAGATCATCGCCATCTCCCAAGAAAAATACACTACACTTACGGGACTAATGGCCTTAGGAGTTGGCGCGCCCGGAATCACTAATCAATCAATAATAGGGACACCAATTGGGAGCTTAGAAGTTGTCCCGGCTGGGACCGTTCCCCGCTGGTGGGTTGCCTGGTTGGGGAAGTGTAGGATCTCACTATCCAGCGGGGGAAATCACCGTCACCTCTCACGATGAAATGATACACTACACTTACGGGAATAATGGCCTTAGGAGTTGGCGCGCCCGGAATAACTAACCAATCAATAATAGGGACACCAATTGGGAGCTTAGAAGTTGTCCCGGCTGGGGCCGTTCCCCGCTGGTGGGTTGCCTGGTTGGGGGAAGTGTAGGATCTCGCTATCCAGAGGGGGAAATCACCGTCACCTCTCACGATGAAATGATACACTACACTTACGGGACTAATGGCCTTAGGAGTTGGCGCGCCCGGAATAACTAACCAATCAATAATAGGGACACCAATTGGGAGCTTAGAAGTTGTCCCGGCTGGGGCCGTTCCCCGCTGGTGGGTTGCCTGGTTGGGGGAAGTGTAGGATCTCGCTATCCAGAGGGGGAAATCACCGTCACCTCTCACGATGAAATGATACACTACACTTACGGGACTAATGGCCTTAGGAGTTGGCGCGCCCGGAATAACTAACCAATCAATAATAGGGACACCAATTGGGAGCTTAGAAGTTGTCCCGGCTGGGGCCGTTCCCCGCTGGTGGGTTGCCTGGTTGGGGGAAGTGTAGGATCTCGCTATCCAGAGGGGGAAATCACCGTCACCTCTCACGATGAAATGATACACTACACTTACGGGACTAATGGCCTTAGGAGTTGGCGCGCCCGGAATAACTAACCAATCAATAATAGGGACACCAATTGGGAGCTTAGAAGTTGTCCCGGTTGGGGCCGTTCCCCGCTGGTGGGTTGCCTGGTTGGGGGAAGTGTAGGATCTCGCTATCCAGCGGGGGAAATCACCGTCACTTCTCACGATGAAATGATACACTACACTTACGGGACTAATGGCCTTAGGAGTTGGCGCGCCCGGAATCACTAACCAATCAATAATAGGGACACCAATTGGGAGCTTAGAGGTTGTCCCGGCTGGGGCCGTTCCCCGCTGGTGGGTTGCCTGGTTGGGGGAAGTGTAGGATCTCGCTATCCAGCGGGGGAAATCACCGTCACCTCTCACGATGAAATGATACACTACACTTACGGGACTAATGGCCTTAGGAGTTGGCGCGCCCGGAATAACTAACCAATCAATAATAGGGACACCAATTGGGAGCTTAGAAGTTGTCCCGGCTGGGGCCGTTCCCCGCTGGTGGGTTGCCTGGTTGGGGGAAGTGTAGGATCTCGCTATCCAGAGGGGGAAATCACCGTCACCTCTCACGATGAAATGATACACTACACTTACGGGACTAATGGCCTTAGGAGTTGGCGCGCCCGGAATAACTAACCAATCAATAATAGGGACACCAATTGGGAGCTTAGAAGTTGTCCCGGCTGGGGCCGTTCCCCGCTGGTGGGTTGCCTGGTTGGGGGAAGTGTAGGATCTCGCTATCCAGTGGGGGAAATCACCGTCACCTCTCACGATGAAATGATACACTACATTTACGGGACTAATGGCCTTAGGAGTTGGCGCGCCCGGAATAACTAACCAATCAATAATAGGGACACCAATTGGGAGCTTAGAGGTTGTCCCGGCTGGGGCCGTTCCCCGCTGGTGGGTTGCCTGGTTGGGGGAAGTGTAGGATCTCGCTATCCAGCGGGGGAAATCACCGTCACCTCTCACGATGAAATGATACACTACACTTACGGGACTAATGGCCTTAGAAGTTGATGCGATCGGAATGACTAACCAATCAATAATAGGGACACCAATTGGGAGCTTAGAGGTTGTCCCGGCTGGGGCCGTTCCCCGCTGGGGGGTTGCCTGGTTGGGGGAAGTGTAGGATCTCGCTATCCAGCGGGGGAAATCACCGTCACCTCTCACGGTGAAATGATACACTATACTTACGGGACTAATGACCTTAGAAGTTGATGCGATCGGAATCACTAATCAATCAATCAATTCACTTCTGCCACACTTCACCAGCAGCGCCGCCGCCACTGCCATCTAGCGACTCCGACAACGAAACTTCGATGTTGCCAAACATCGATGTTTAAGATTAAAACATCGATGTTTTGAAGTAACTTTATTATTCTCTTCTCTTAATTTTTTGGGCAACAAATTTGATTTAACAGTTGCCGTGCACATTAATTTACAATAAAAATGTATTTGAAAACAAAGTTAAAAGCGCGAAACACTAGGCAAACCAACGTGAAAAAAAAATGAAGAAAGTACCAGGGCGTTAAAATCATCTTGGACAACGGAAAGAACTCTGCTCGAAGGTAATATAAACAACGGTCGAGAACAAACACAGTGGCACCATCAGTTACTAATTGGTATTTTAATTTTTACAAATATGGGATTAGGAGCATTTTTTCATTCGTCAACAAAACATCGATCCTAAAACATTGATGTTAAAAAAATATCGACTTCAATACAATGTTGTTTAAAACATCGATATTTTTATAGAAAGATCGATGTTTGGAAAACATCGACGTCGATGTCGCATCCGTACTGCCATCACCACCTCTGCCGCTGCTGCTGCAGCCACAACAGCCTTCCTTCCCAACACTGCTACTGCCACGCCCACCACCACCACCACGCTGACTGTCAACTCTTGCCCCACCTTCACCGCCCCCGTCACCACTTCCACCGCCGCGCCGCCGCAGCCGGCTGCGAAGTAACTCGATCCGTGTGCCGCTTGGGAGCGACGTGGCCGGGAGGAAGGGAGGGGGGGAAGGGAGGGGAGGTTCCGGCAGAGACAGATGAGTGGCGCGGCGCGACCTCGCCGCCTTCCGGTGCGACGCCGTCGCCGACGACGGGGGGGGGGGAGGGGGGATGTTGGACGAGGCCTCGCCAGCGCCCAACGACGCACGAAAGGACGAGAGGGGTGAGGGGGCAAGGGTGGGAGACAACATCCATATTGCGAGGATATGGGGAAAAGAACCAATTTTAACTTTCTTTGCGTTGTGTCAGGAATAATAATCTGTATTGAATTCCGCATTATTGTCCGATTTTCTTTAAAATGGGATGATTTGACAGCTACTGCTGGCAACACAACAGACGATTCTGTGATCGTTGTGCCTTGAACTTAGACTCTCCTTCCTCCATTCGTTCGTTTGCAGTTGGCTAACTTGTAAATAGTTCCCTGGCTGTAACGTCGTCGTCCGACGAAAATATAGTACGCCACGAGAAATAATTGAAATTAGGAAGTGCAGAGCTTTGTGCTCTTCTGTAAAAATTCTTTCTTTTTATGAAAATTACATTGAATTTAGTTTTTATGTGATAAGTATTATGTTTGTTTTAAAATCGAGTCTTGAATGTGAGATGCGTACTCGTCACGGTGCACGTGTTTACTTCTCTAAAGTGCACGTGTTGTTCACTTGTTTCGCGAACTGTCACTTTATTCCATTCTTAGGAAAATCGTTCTATACTATGGGGGCAATAAACGTCATTAAGCCATTGGAGAGCATGTAATGGACATACTTTGAAATATAAACCGAGCCGATAGACGACTTGTCTTGTTTTTGCGTAGTATGGTCGTAAAATTTTCTGCTGGGGCTTTTTTTTTAGCCGACAACCGGTTACCCGTCACGTCCTGATGGAACGCGTGTTCGACCATTCACTAGACACCAACACACCTGGAGTCAGCAGAATACGGTGCTCTCCGCGACAACACATTCATGAGCGACAAGGAACAAACAATCAAGCCCAACATGGCACTCGAACCCGCACTCCTTCGCACCCTAGGGCTGAGCCGATACACGCTTTTAGTCCCCACGGCCAACAAGATCGGCTCACAATAACAATATTGTAGTAAAATTACAGAAGCCATGTTTATTATTTTGATTGAATGGCATCTTAACACTTAAGATGTGATTTACAGTTCATGGGAGTAGTTTAATTCAAGAAATCCAAACTTTTGGTATAATTGTAAACAAATGAAGAAACACAATTTAATTAACTTACTGATATAATTGCTTCCCATGAATATTTATTAGATCCTTTTCATCCCTTACAAGAAGTGATACATTTCTTTTCTTTTTATGACACATTTCTTTTTCTCCGGTAATAAACCTGCCACCTAAAACCATAAATCAACCACTTAGTTTCACTGATTCTTTGCCTATTTCTCGCGAAACCTTTCTGCGTATCCAATCAATTACAACACTGTCGATTGGAGGCAATTGAAAACTATGTGGCAGGCAATTGAAAACAGTGACACTAGACTAGTCAAATCAGTTAAAAACACGCGAAACTACGGGACGGAAGCACCATAAAGTAGAGTTACCTGCCGTCACAGTCGGGAACAAATTCCATATAGCATGACCGAATGATCGATTATCATGTCATGCGCTGAATCCGGCGGAATTGCGGGGTCCGCTAACACTTCGAGTTCAGTTTCGAGTTGGCGCATGCACAGAGGCTCACAAATGCAGTTGATTACGGAACGCCAAGACTCCCTTCTGACAAGAACGCCTTCATGTGGAAGTGTCGATCGTGGAGGCTTTTCGACTAGCTACATACCTGGGTCAAATTCCACCTCTACTTGGAGAAGAATTCCAGTGGCCGGCTATGATCAGTAGTTTGCAATAGATTGATTGATTGTTAATTATTCCGGACGCGTCAAATGCAAGGTCATTAATCTCGTAAGTGTAGAGCTCGTTTTTTTTTCTCAAGGAAGATGGCGGTGGCATTCCTTCTTTGGATGGTGAGATGCGGCGCCGACCTTACCGTCGGGGTTTCCCCTCACCAAGTATCTCCCACCGTCCCAGACTGGCCACTCATGTGTAGGAAGGGATGGAGGATAGAAGAAGGAAGACGAAGGAAATATCGCGCGCGGCCAGCTGCTCTGTTCGGTAATTTTCCGTGATTTCTCAGAACAACGTCAGCTGAATGCGGAGCCCTAATAAATGGGTAACGAACCGAGTATGATCCTTGACCTGTCGTCACCTCTTACACACACTTATACGTACGTGCACTACACAACCACACATGCCGGGAGACCAGTCGGGAGCTTAGAGCTTGACGCGGCTGCAACGGTGCCCCTCTGTAGGGGGATATTTGGTTGGAGAAAACTCAACAAACCGACGTGTAGGCCGGCACCGGATCTCGCCTTCCAGTGGAGGAAGATCTCCATTACCTATCACGATAAAACCTTCATTGCACGAACGAGACTAATGACCTTAGCAGTTAACGCGCCAGGAAGTACTCATCATTGAATAAACTCCGTGAAGTCGTCTGCGTGTTGTGTGTTGTCGGCCCGCGAAGATGAGAACCAGCGTATCAATATGCGAATTTCCGAGGATTCCCGGCATTCACGGCGCAGTTCTCCGTCAATTTTCCCGCTTTCCCCCCTCCCTCGGCCCGTGTCTCATCCATCTTGCTTGCGGACTGCTTCCTGAGGGGAAAAGGGTGACGCCCATCCTAGCTAGTAGACTAATCTTTCGAGTAATTGGCCTTCCAAATGATGCCGTGGTGCATTCTTTTTTGTTTTTTTGTTTTTTTTGTTTTTTTTGTTTTTTTTGTTTTTTTGTTTTTTGTTTTTTTTTGTTTTTTTGTTTTTTGTAAAAATATATATTTGTTTTGGAATTCTGTACTAATATATCGACTTACTACAACCAAAAAGTAATGAAAAGCCACTCTCAACTGGCAGTGTTTGATAAAGATTTAATAGCCTGACAATCGAAACGTATATGTTGGGAATCAAAAAAAGATGGGTAAATGCACACTTATTTTAAAAAATGGTTTTCTTTTTTGAATGATTTTTTTCTGAGGAGAAGGTGATATTACATACATGTATGACACCCGACCGATAACAAAATTAGACATTCGGTTGGTAATTTGCTGTTTACCTGCCTCATGACTACACCTCGGAATTTGAAGCACACAAAAGTTATGGTTTAGTTTTCAAAAATGAGAAACTAAATTTCCGAAATTAGGCACTATAGGGTACGAAAAGTAACATTTTAGCCACTTAAAATTGGTTACAAAATGACTAAACCAGACAAAAAACATTAGACTTAAAAATTATGTTTCTGGCATCTAAAACTGTTAACGCCTTTTTTATGCAGGAAAGTCACATACTTTTACATTTATGTGAGAGACTACAAGCATATTCTTTTCACTTTCATAATTAGAATATAATCAATAATTTTCTACAATAAAGCTGTGTCGTATATCTGTTACAATCATTTTGAAAGTTAAAAACCTTTCCACTGACACAGATTCATAGAAGCAAACATACATTTAGTCACATTTCTAATGCCCACTTCTTCTTAAACTTCTTCACCCCCCACCCCCCAAAAATTGTACCACTCGACCCATTTAACCATTGGCAGTCCTTCATAAGCCATGTCCGTGATGGGCGTGAAACATCCTTTTTGTTGGCTTGCAGAGATCCTTCAGTTCGGTTTGTTGGGTGATAGATTTCGGTGCATAGTCAATTGTGTATTCGATCAGATAAAATTTGCTTTTCATAAAATTCTGGAAAGTATTTGTTTGTCGTAAAACAAATTTCAAAAATTAGCAGCCTAATTAAAACTTGGAAGTTATTCAAAATTACTTGTTATAGGCAAAACTATATTAAAATAGGTATCAACCTCACTTTTAGGGCATTTAGGCACTATTAGAAACTTTCAGTTAATCTATTTTTTCATGGTACGTGAACGTCTGCAATTATTTTCTTCAACATTCTAAAGAAACTAAATAATCATTTGTCCTACAATCCAAGGTCAACTGATGACGTTAATCACAATAACGTCAAAAAACTAGTGAGGATAAACCAGCACGTACTTTGTCATCTGTATTTTCAGGCAAAATTACACGAAAAGTTCTCAAATTTTCAAAAAATTGTATATGGTTTTCTTTCTTTCTTTGAGGAACAGACTTCATTAAACGAAATAATGTCTATCTTCATAACTGTAGTTGCAGGAAGACGCCGGAAAATTTTGAATTTTTGCGATTTGCAAAAAGTTAGAGATTTTAACGAAAATTATACCTGCACCATTTTCTTAAACGTCCTTCACACTATCCAACAACAAAATTTAATTGAGAATGTTGGAGACATTTTTTTAAAAATGTCCCATAGCCTTCATGTAAAGTTCCCCCCAAAACCAAACAGCCGGTTTTAAATGCAAGGGGCCAAGCCAGATTCATTGTGGAATATCATTTTTTTGTAAATCGGATGAACAGTCTAGCAGCGAGTTGTTCACAGACGTACAGATGGACTGTCAGACAAACAGGCGTTTTGCCGTCATTCGACTTTTCGGTATTAAAAACATGGATTCTGGGTACACCGCGGGTTAGAGGATTTTTTAAATACCAGGATTTTTGAAATACCAGGATTTATGAAAGACCAGGACTTTTTGAAAGACCAGGATTTTTGAAAGACCAGGATTTTTGAAAGACCAGGATTTTTGAAAGACCAGGATTTTTGAAAGACCAGGATTTTTGAAAGACCAGGATTTTTGAAAGACCAGGATTTTTGAAAGACCAGGATTTTTGAAAGACCAGGATTTTTGAAAGACCAGGATTTTTGAAAGACCAGGATTTTTGAAAGACCAGGATTTTTGAAAGACCAGGATTTTTGAAAGACCAGGATATTGAAAAAACAGGATTTTTGAAAGACCAGGATTTTTGAAAGACCAGGATTTTTGAAAGACCAGGATTTTTGAAAGACCAGGATTTTTGAAAGACCAGGATTTTTGAAAGACCAGGATTTTTGAAAGACCAGGATTTTTGAAAGACCAGGATTTTTGAAAGACCAGGATTTTTGAAAGACCAGGATTTTTGAAAGACCAGGATTTTTGAAAGACCAGGATTTTTGAAAGACCAGGATTTTTGAAAGACCAGGATTTTTGAAAGACCAGGAGCTGGGATTTACTACATTTACTCATCTGCCAACGCTGACCGCAACCATTCGGTAGAATCTGTCGGCGGTTCGCTTGGGAAATTTCCTCGGCAGAACACAAGTCCACTTTGGGCGTACCCCATTAAGGCTCCGAAAGAGCTTGGTTGAAAGTTTTGGGAGGGCATCGGAGAACGTACCACAGTCGACACATTAACCTCTTCGGTAAGCACTCAGTTTCTAAATACAATGAGAATGATCAATTTATGAAAACGTTTAAGAACTGCCGTGTGCTGAAAACGGTTCGATTAATTATCATCTGTACGTCGTTCATTTTACTACATAAGTTATGTTTCCAGACAGAACTTCCGAAAGTCAATGCTGCCTTGTAAACTGTGGTACGCCACCAACTACCGAAGAGAGTATATCATCCATCTCTCTAACCTTCGATAATTCACGAATCTTCTAAACTTTGATAGGTTATAAAACGTCTGCCTTCAAGCTCGAATATCTTTTATCGCAATAATCTGTCTTGTATCGCAACGACTAGTTTCAGTTCTCATACATCGATTTAGCAGAGACGCTGTCGTTTCTGGGAAACTCTGGCGCCTTATATTTAATTTGCGTGATGTCACCGCTGGTCTTTTTGTTGCTGCGTTCTGGTAAAAAAGCGACGAAACCTTTATTGTCTTGAAATGGGTCGATCGGCGAACCTCTATTACATCTTAATTAGTGCGATTTATGGAAAATTAAAAACTATCTTGAAAGTGTGAAAATTAAAAATGTCTAAGCATAGATTTGATTAGATCCAAAAAGAACCCGTAATTGGATTATAAGCTTGGCGACAAGTTTAAGGAACGCGAAAGCTTATATTTTATTAACATACCTTAGCAGCACATAGTCGTCAAGAATATTTAAATTTTGATTTCCAGGGCCTCGTAAACCGGTGTACCGAACAAGATTAGCATTTATGAAGGGGCGGCAATCAATTAGGCATTACTTGTAATATTAGCATTATTTTTTACATTTTTTAATTTATACGGAAAAACGTTTACCCTGTTATTTACAAATGTAAAACCTTTCTTTTAATGTTAATTTATGGATCAAAAAAATAAATACATTAGTATACAAGTAGAAAAGTAGGACGATTTTTCATCAAATTGGAATAATATAATATCGGTTACTTTTATTATCCATGCGTCACCTGTGATGTCGTCACAGGACTTAAGAGTCAAATATCTGTATAAGTTGAATATAATTTATGTAAGAAAATTCAAAACATTAAAACACAGGGACAGCAATAAAAAATTGCACAAAAGCACAATTTGCACAAATGACCTTGGGCGACCCTCTTCATGGTATTTAAACAAATACGCCTACAAAGTGCTCCCTTATATAAAGGATCAGGAAACTTCAGTCAAGTATGGAGAGGGTAGCTTAACAAGTTTCCGATACCGACTTCATCTGCCTCCAGAGGGCGACTGCATTTTTTGGCGAAAGAATGCATTGGAGATGCATCATGTGGCGGGGCTGGCATTCAACCTAAGTATGCGCTGGAGAATGTTCCACATAACGATTTTTGCGACCCCTTTAAAGGGGATCGCTTTTGCATTGCTTTCTCGTCCGAAAAGCGTACCTCCAAAGAGGAAGTAGAGTGAAATGTGAGGAATCTATTTGTATTTGTATTTAGTCATTACATGCCCCGTAAAGGGCAATCGGCCTCGGCACCGTTAGATCCCGGGTATCCCAGTCGGTCACCCAGCCAGGAACCCGCGATGTCTCGAATTCGCTTAAACTTCAGGACTTCGCTTAGTTTCGGCTAGCGAAGCCAATTTCGCGGTCGCGGGCTTTCAGTAGAACCACTCCAGCATTCACCAGGATTACAGACGAAAACCCCGGTCAGGACGGCTGGCACGGGGAAAGAACCGGGGTCTCCCGAACGCGAGGACAGCGCGCTACTCCCTGATGCCTCACTTGGTGTTCTCATTTAGTAACAGGATATAGTTTATATTTGTAATAAATTTCTTACTAAACAAACAAAAGGTTTAAAAAACGGATAAGAAAAACATTCAAGGGAAAATTCGAAATTTTAAACTCTTTTAAACTTTATTTCCTTTAAATATATGGATGTGTACCTACCAGCACGTATACGTACAACACTATTCTATACAACACGTTCTTTATAATCCAGATGTGAAATCCGGCATTAATAATTAATTTACGTGCCCTTCGTCGAGAACAGAATAGAAACTAGACTCAAACATTGAGCAAATAGCACTAAATTGAAACCCACGATACATCTAAAAAATGTCTGCTCAAAATAATGTCGTTTTAGAATAGAAGTAATTAGCAGATTCGGATTGAGAATTAATTCATCCTTGAATGTTTTGTTGGATTAAATCGAAACAAAACAGCTCATTCTTATCTATTGGGAGGAAATGAATTGTAAGTAATTGTTACATGTGAAATTAAGATACCTCTAAGGAAAAACAGTTTTAATGCATTTTTGCATTTCAAATCAGCAATCGCATGCTCCGTTGAAAATGAACAATATGCAATTAGCTGATTTTCAGGTAACAAAATTTCTAGGTCTCTCAATTCAGTCAAATCTAAAATGAAATGTACATATAACAAAATTAAATACTAAATTCAGTTCATTATGTTACGCATTGAGAATTCATTTAAATTATGTGAGTCTTCATGCAGCTCATTGCGTGTATTTTGCAATTATGCATTCCCGCCTGAGATACGGCATAAAAGTTTGGGGAAACTCATCATGTAGTACTTAGACCTTTAGATTGCAAAAGAATATTATTCAAATAATGAACAAATGCTATCCGCGTGATCCCTGCAAGCCTCTCTTCATTGAGCTTGGAATCTTAACATTGCCTTACCTATATATGTTAAATGTAAGCCAATATATGAAATAGTGTAAAATTGACGTTAATCCGATCCCGCAAATCCGAAATTTCGCATAGTCTGAACAAAATTCGGAATGACGGGAAAAAACAAAATAAATAAAATTCTTATTTGTAGTATAAAGACAGGATTCTATAATTACTGTAGGACGAAAAAACTAATTATTGAAGTTGTTGAAATGAAACGTTTATTGCACCTGTAACTACGACGTATAGCACAAGTAGCAATAATTTTCACATAGACGAACTTGCAAAATCGTAAATATTTTGCCAAAAGGAACTGAACTATCCCAATCAGGGATATTCCACAAGAAGGGCACCCCCAGCCGGGTATTGCTTCGTAGTACGAGCTATCACAGGCTCGGGTGGCTAAGGGCATCGACGAGAAGACCTAGTGTTCGAGTCCCGAGGGTTGCAGGATTTTCTAACTACCTAGATCGAGTTCATCCGCTATTCAGAGAAGAATTCGAGCGGTCTGCTGCTCTGGTCGGTGGTTTTCCATGGTCGCTGCGGTCAACACCAGACAAATGCCGGAGCAGTACCCTAACAAAGAGCACGTGATCATTCCTTCATCTTCCTCGTCCTATCTTGCTAACAATGCTCTCGTGGTTCAGTAGTGAAGTCGCTTGCATTGGCACCGCTGAGGTTCCGAGTTCGATTCCAGTAGAATCCCCGTAGAACCTCATGTTACTCCATTTGTTACGACAAAACGAGTTTGCATGTTTCACATGGGCTGGTCGAACGCCTGTGAAGTGTCCTAAACCGTACCCCAATCCTAATTCATCCCCGTAGCACCTCATGTGAAATTTGTTAGGAGAAAACGTGTTTGCATGCTCTACAGGGGCTGGTTTGGACCCTGTGAAGTATTCTAAACCCTACCCTAATCCTAATTCCTTCACAATTCTGACTGCTGAGTAGTGGCGCAGGCGCGCGTAGTAGGAGGCGCATACGCGGAGATGCTATCTGGCGGTCATCTTGACAACTGACTGCCACCACCACTACCACCACCTGCCGGGGAAAGACATTTAGTACGCTACCGGGAATGATGGCTTTAGCAGTTAACGTGTTCAGAGGCATTATCCAATGACTCGAAGAACTGTCGATGTTATCACGTATGAATGTGAATGTGATATTAACGTTGAAAGTTGAGGAATAAACAAATTGGAAAGTAGGATTTTCTTATTTTGCCTTTTCTCTTTTGTGCTACGGATCTGCATGTTCTCCAAACTTTATACATTACACTTTGGTAAATATTGTATCCATCCAATTTTATGTACTAACTTTCTTGCTAGGCAATATTATCATGGAAAAATAATAGTCACGATTCTCGTGCTTATCGTCGAATTTGGGGTCTCATCGTCACTGAAGTTGAATAAAGCCAAAATTAGTCACATCGTATTTTCGTAAGAAGTACGGACGATGAAGTTCATTAAAGGCAAAATCCGCGCCAATGGTCTGAAAAAAAGACGAAATGAAAACCGAAAGGATTGAAGAGAGAATTAAACGGATTAGCATCACCGTTCGTCTTTAAAAGCATCCGTTGGGATACATTAAAAGGATTTAAATACTCAGACACCTCAAGAACGTTTCTAAGAGTAAAGTGCACTTCAGGGCTCAGTAATATATTGCATTATTAAAGAAAGTGCTTCATTTTATATACTTGGAAGTAAAACTATTGTCAATCACTAACCTCTAATGAAAAAGGAAAATACTAATTTTTCGCTTCAGTAATAGCAAGCATTTGTGGCACGAGTCTCAGTGGTATTTCATAAATTCAAAATGTTGATAGTGTTGACACAAAATAAGAAAAGTAAAGTTATGCGTTTATTATGCTTTGCGAATTCATGAATTACATGTGACCTGTGGAGAATTGCGTTTTTAATCTTAAAGATAAGAACCTAAACTTTTGAAACATCTTGTAAAATAGTACTATATTCATCACGTTCTAGTACCAATAAGTGTAAAATATGGCACAATACATTATCGTAATGAATATTTGCAAGCTTGTTTATTTTATTTTAGCTTTGTTTATAAATCGATGATATGGGGAAGGAAATTCAAAGTTGAAAGTTATCACCTTCATTGTTATAAACTGACAAAGCGATTGATTACTTCTGATTAAAATTAAAAATCACTAGTTCCAATATTTGGCTTAATTATCTGAAAGACTAATTTGAGAATAATATTGTTCATCTCCATAAACTACAAGTACTGATTATTTCGGATATGGGAACCAAACAATTTTTAATTAGAAAAAAAATGATATTTGCAAACCAAAGACAAACGTCTACGTCTTATTTTAAACATTGAAGATTGTTTTATTGCTCCTAATATAGCATGTGCCAAAGAAGAGAATGCTAGACAAATTTAATTGAGAGACTTGGAAATATTCATTTTGTTTTAGTTTGTGTATGCTATAAAATGATGGGTTTCAAAATTAGCACAATTGCATGTTACAAATGTGCACGTTTTCACTGGATTTCGAGAGTACAAATGTGCGTGGCATTTAGTCAACGGCGACATACTTGTAGCAAAAACGCAAAATCTTCGTTACAGGACTGGGTCAGTAGTTTGAACATTCAATTGCAGTAGCTGACTGACGAGGTTTTGATGGTAATCGCATACCAGAAAGTACTACATATGAGCGCCATTTGTCAATACTAGTCCGAATCTACCATTTCTCATACATGGGAAGTGAAAGACAAACCACCATTGATAATCTGTCCAGGAAAAGGAAGAACATAATTTTTCTGACCTCCGTATGCTCAGTACATCACTCATCACGAAATTATTTGTGCCAAAATGTCAGTTAATTGTCGTTTTATTGAGTTGAATTGACTGTTTACAATAACGGTGCACAAAAACTGTCAGATAATATTTCCGTGTCACTCATAAGCAAATAATCATCAGGAAACTTCATACTTAGGATAAGTGTAGATAAACTTAAATTGTATAAGATTTCGGTACGACCTTACAGTTTACTATAGAAAGATAACCTTATTGAACTGATGGTTATAATCTCCTTGAAACATATATTTCTCTACGACAGTATTCCTATTGTTTGAGAGGGAGAGAGTAATTTAAATGTTGATGCAGGGGAGAGAAATGCGAAGGATGGATTACATATTGTAGTGCTGTGATTTTATTCAAGTATTTAGATACCAGAAATAACCTTAACGAGACGAACGCAAAAAATCGACGGGAAGAGGTGGCTCAGGGTATCAAATGATGTCACTGCAGTGCCTCTGACTGGGATATCTTACGCTCAAGTCCCGACGGTGGCAGGATTTTCGACACTAGCTTGTCAGCTAGGTCGAATTCACACTCTAGTGGAAGACAATACTAGCGGCCGGCTGCTCTGATCGGTAATTTTCCGTGGTTTCTCCTATTAACGCCAGGCGAATGCCGGAGCAGTACCCTAGCGAATGGGCCCCGGCTACGCGCGATCTTTCCTTCATCTTCCTTATCGTAGCCCCACCCCTTACTTACACTAACATGCACTACACGGCCACACATGCCGGGAGGCCCTTCGGGAGCTTAGAGTTGTGGTGGGAGATACCTGATTGGGGAAAATCCCGTTAGCCGACAATAGGTCAGTACCGAATCTCGTCATCCAGCTGGGGAGGACCACCGCCACCTCCCGAGGAATAAACGTGCACAACACTTACGGGACTAATGACCTTAGCAGTTGATACGCCCGGAATCACTAACAATTAAACAAACAATTACCGAATCGAAGACAACAACTTGTTATATCCAAAACTACTCAATATGTTGTCCAAACTTCGTCATTTGCTGCTCATTGTACTTAGTATAAGGAAGAAAAGTATTGTAATCACCTCAGCAATACGATATCGTATTGTCGGTCATAAAATCCGTGATTAAGTTCTTTTCATCAGTAATTTTGCACATACGTGAGGATTAATACACATACATACATAACACATACGTGAGGACCTGTTCTAAAGAAGTTTATATTTTTGTCGGCGGAGCAATTTTGTACTAAAAAATCGGGAAGTATACGATGGTGGTATAGATGGCGTAGTATATGGTGGAGAAAGTATGGATCGGCGGATTCTGACCAGCATTTCGGCATAACTTAATTAATTGTAGATCTTTCCATTATATCATGCACTCTTTTGAAAAAAATGTCAGTAATTATTGAGAAATATCACCAAGACGAGGAAATGATACAGTATGGGACACTATATTTCCTAACACATATATTAATATTTAATAATATACTTATAGTAGTGCAATCATAATATTATATAAATTATACTTTATAGATAAACTACTTTTATTCTAATTTACGTATGTTTTTAAGAAGACCCGTTTACTTTAATACTAAGATCGATAATGTTAAGGAGCCATTTATGTAATTCTATGCGAAGTTAGTAGTTGTTTATCTACGGACCTTTTTACGTTAATAAATTTCTGTATCTTTTCAAAACTTCATACCTTTCTCTAAGTAAATGGTTCGTATTCTCCCCGTTTCCGAACGAATCTTTGTTAAACAATACACAGATTCTTGAATTATATACCTTGAATTATAGATCACAACCAAAAAATACATCCATACGTCAAATGTATTTGTAACATTACAATAAATAGAATCCCATTTTTGAAAAAATTCAAAAATTTAATCACAAAAGTAAAATATTATGTACTTTAAACATACATTAAGAAAAAATGAAATATATTAGGAATAATGATGAGAAACACCCACACATACACACATTATTTATCGGTTACAATTTTATCATAAACAGATTCCCATAATTACTTTTAACGTTACTTTCTAATTATCCGCATATTCGTGGCAGATCGCGATGGAAATTACACTAATTAGCAATGCCACCCGAAATGACGTCAACTGCATATTAAACGGATTACCTGTAATGAAATTCACGGCCATAATGAGGGCCATTATGACGGGCAGCGGGGAAACGCGCGCCTATGCAGATCATCAGATGGAGTCCCAATGGAATTCGTGGGTCGTTATCACCGCCGGGTAAAGGGCAAGGGGGCGGGGTATAAGGTTTGGAAGAAGGATGTGGACGATGTAAGGGTAAAGGTGAAGCTTCGGGAGGTCTTTTAGTTGCGTACTTGTGAAAAGCGTATTCATATATTCGATAAGAGTTCAGCAACAATACCTTCATATAAAAAGCAACTTACCGTGGCTCATTCAATTAAATAAGACATATTAATGACATTACATATTATGTTTATTGTTAGTGATGAAAAACACATACATTCTCGCATTTCCTGTGATTTTTACAATTTTTGAAAATTGAAGTGAGTCCTGCGTCATTTTTAAGCGTCCTTTACTCTATCCGTGGAAACAACCATTAAACATAAAAATGGCGTTTCTTTTTAGGATTTTTTTCTAAATTTCTTAAACATCACGCAAAAATTATGTGAAAACTACTAGTTTTTCAAAGAATTCCATATGACATTTTTTGAAGATCTAAGTTTTTAGAAAAGACTTTCTAAAGGGAAAAACTCTTTCATCAGTATGTAACTTCCGAATTTTAATTCTTAGATATTTTCACAAATACAGAGAGTTTGCGAACTGACACGCCACCCCATTCAACACCAACCACCCTCTTAACTTCCCTTCTAGCTCCCTGAACTTCCTCGCCACACTCACTTCCATGTCACCTTCGAATCCCCGCAATCCGACATCCCTGACACTCTTACTTCCCAGACACTCTTACTTTCCCATCACCATCACTCCCCTGACATACTCACTTACCCCCGCTCTCACATCCCGCCACCCTCACGTCCACGACACCCTCACTTCTCCACCGTTCTCACTTTCCCACCACCACCACAATCCTCACTTCCCTCCCACCGTCACCCCCACTTATCCCCCAGTCATACTCCCCACCGCTGCACTTTCTTTCCAACCGGCCGTCCTGCCACCCCTTATCCTCACCACCTTCACCACCATCCCCCACTCCCCGCCAACGCCTCACGCGAAACGCTGTTTACTTATCGACAACCAGAAGGCGCACGCCCTCCCCCCCCCCCGCCCTCGCCAACCCGTTGCGGCTGGCGCGCCGCCGTGAGGCTTTCGCCGCAGGGCCGGCGTTAGATAACACGCGAGCCCTGGCCTGATACCCCAAGCGCCGCTTTGTGCGCGAAATGGATTGGGAGGCGGCGCCCAAGGCTTTAGGCCGCTCGCCGCTCGCGGAGCTGGAGCGCGCTTTGCACTCAGCCTCGCGTGGCCGCTGGCGGCGACGGGTGATGTAGACGTCCGGATGCCACTTCGGTGCCGATGTTTTCAAAGCGTCGATGTTTCTGTAAATACAAAGTGTGCAAAGAAGAAAGAACGAAACTTCGATAATAAGCCCATCAGTCAGTTTTAAGTAATTTTGTCTGATTTGGAATTTCTAATTTGTTTAAAAAATGTATTAACTAAAAAATTAAATTTTTTAAAAGTTAATAACTTTCTCTGACGTGGAAATTTCGAATGGTTAAAACGCAATATGCATTCAAAAGGTCATTTGAAAAGAGCGCTCTCTGTGCAAAAATTAGAACATCAGAAACATAAAAAGTTCAGAAATATGTAAATTTGACATTATTTACAAAATAATTGAATATGTTTGTCCACAAAGAGAAATTAACTCAGAATAAATAATAATCAATTAAATTGTGTAAATTACTTTTTTTTATTTCTGTGTTAGTTTTCCTTTGTAAACCAATATATTATTTTTTTTGTAAATAATAAACAATATAAGCACTTATACAAGCTAAAACAGTTGTGAATAAATGAAGGTTTAGGACAAAATTTCACATTAAATCTAACAAACTTTTGTGGATAAAACGTTGTACGATATTCGTGTCGTAACATCTAATTACAATACTCAATTAGTTACCAAACTCGGCTCAACGGCCTCGTTTGGCAATTTTCCAATCTCGTTTTGTATTTAGATGCAATACGGCATTTATATCGTATAAAACTGTTAAGTGTTTTGTTTACGGTTCCAGCACAATTAAGAAACGTGCTCTATGATCATGAATAAAACGATCAAAGTTAATATTAAAAACGTATACTTTTAGAATTTTTTTATGAAATATACATTACGCAAAGTAAATATCATAAGATGGAATTAAAGACGTATTATGTATTATTTGCGTTAGAAATTGTTTTATAGTTAGCATTGCTATGGTGAAAAATGGAAATTTTTGTTACAAAGATGAAAAAGAAATATGCGTAGAGTGCAAGAAAACATCTTAACCTTGAGCTTGACGTCATAAGACGCCATTACACAAAAAATGTTACACCAGAAAAAACCACCAAACAAGTGAATATAAGAAATTCAAAGCCAATTCCATTTGCTCGGACATGATTAAATTTTAAATGTTATTGATACAATGGTACGTGAGTACATCGTAGGATTATGTTTCTAAAAGGAACTCTGCGGTTTTGTATTTTCAAAGTCCTTCTCGAAAGAGAGGGACCATGGAATATTAATGACAATTGAAACGCGTTATTACAAACCAGTTTCCCGTGTGAATCGCCAGTCGCTTCCCTGCAAATTCTGGTAATTTACACAAATCCTCCGACAGCACATGTCGTAATTAATTTTACTCGCGTGACCATGTATACCCCATCCTCTTTTGTACGGGAGACCGAACAGATCCACAAGTGAAGCAGTAATGAGACGACACATTACATATTATTTAACTTTGTACCCTTCAGATGGATCCAATAATGACGAATTAATTTAATTATCATTACCAATGGGGTATTTTATAGGTATATACATCAGTACACAATATTAACAGAAGTACAGGACACAAAATATTAATATAAGATTTTCCCGAGTGTGAAAATTTGGGCCCTGAGGCGACCATAGAAAGATGGCGCTTGACCGTAACATTGAATAATAAGTATTTATTGTATAAGTGGCGAAAAGAAATGATACTGGTGTTTGACCTACATGTGACACAACGTTTTGCCTTAGCCAGCGGCTTTTTTTTAAAAATTTTGACATGATTTATAACTCTATGCATAACCCGTATACTAGAAATTAATGGTAAGATATTGATTACGGCAGAACGTGGTATTACATCGATTATAAAAATGGGACGTTTTATTTACTACAGGAAACTTCATTATCAATATTTAATAATGTACCTTCCACTCGGAACATGTAAAAAAATGTTCATAAAGAAGATCGTAATTTTTTTTTACTCGTGTAAAATTTTTACTCGCTAGAATCTTTCATTATTTTATCCATTACTGATAAGTAAACAAAAGTGAGAAAGGAACTTATCACTCATTCTTTAATAGGATTTTAATGAATGTACTGTAAACAAATTGACGTTATTTCGAACGCATTAAACCGTAAAATAAAATATGTAAATGGGAATAAACATTTTATATCCATTTAAGGCACAAGTACTAGATTCTCAAGAACATCGAAGCGAATGACGGTTTACATAGTTGAGTGTTTGCGCATAGGAGGGGGTAATTGTTCATACCTCAGGTTTTAACAAAATCATTATCTTATTTTCACCGCAACTGGTTAAAACATTAAAGAAAATTATTATTTTACTGAAACATATTGATACATATATAAGTACACTGAACACAAAATTTTAGTTTAATCATTAAAATGTTTATCAATTGTCTTTGAAGCCGGAAATTCATATTTATGTGTATTCATTGAATATGATTCTCTACAGCGCTGCATTTGGGTGTGATTTTAGCGTTTTCTACTATGTGCATCTCGATGATGGAACACTTCCGCTACACATTTAAATCAATTGTACATGAATAGTCGAGACTCCAGGCTTGGGAGTAGATATTAGCCACGCAACAAGATAAAATTGATATAATTATATGTTTCTAGTGGCGGTTGGCAACCCAATGACAATGTAATATTATAACACAATACAGTATTGTATGCAGTATCTTATAATGCGATATAATATTTTATGTTGATCACACGACTCTCAGAATTCTTTGAATTTTCAATTGTTTCTCTTGCCTTCTTCCCTGCTTTTTGGAAACCGTGTATACAGAATCGAGTATGAGCGGGTATTTGCAAAGGAGAAGTAATCTCAACCACGTGCTTACTAATGTTTCACAGACAAATACTTTTCACAGATCATTGTCTTAGCGCGTTGTTGGATTTGACGGGGAATGCATGCTCCCTTTAACCCCCTCACTCTCTGAGATTCATCACTGGTTGCACGGTTCCACAGTTCACGCACCAGTTCCAATTAAAGAACTTAGCACATATTAAGCACGAATTTTATATTTCGGACAAAACTCGTATTGTATATTACTTCAGTAGAGGTGCAATTTTCAGCTGATGTGAATTTATTTAAAAGCTGATCAGCGAAGTTTTGTATTCCAAAATTTGAAAATGTTTGTATGGAGATATTTCAAACAATATACTGAATTTTATTTTCCATTTTTTCTATTCTCCATTACGTATTTTGAACATAACAAAACATTTATATGTAGTACATGTTTTTTTTCTGATTACAATAAATTACGTAACCTACCATTAACAAAGAAATAATTGACTACGGAGAAAGTTGCTCCTTTGGATTTGCTATGAGGTAATAAAACTGATTTCAGTAAGTAAATGTTATGTTTGTTGTCTCAAATGTCTCACAAGTTAGGTACATTCCATGAAAATAATCATTATTTACATTAAAAGAGGAAAGTTACAGTTCAATTTTGAGTGAGAGAGGAATAATATATCGTTAATGAGGATAATGAAAAGAATTACAATAAACCCTCCTTAACGCGAATTCCAAGGAACCAAATAACAGGAGTTCATGTTATAAAAATTCGTGATATCCCGTTATTTTAAATGTCCATATTACTGTAATCCCTTACTAAGACCGAAGTTTTGTTCGTGTTACTGTGAAGCCCATGTTAAACGAGTTCGTGCTTCGGGTTTACTCTATTTGCCCGAAATTGCCTTTTTGGCTTTTTATTCCCCTTAAAATTTCCCACTCTTTGCACGCGTATGACCCATGCATCAATTGAGATTCCACACCATTTCGAAAAAACTAACAAAGGAAGTGAGAATGTACATCTGTACTTGGGGTGCGTCACAGCCAACTTCCGATGTCGGAATTGTATACTCTCTCTCTCTGAACTGTGTTCATGGTCAAATACGAGAGTTTAGTATAAAAAGTACCGATCCGGATTGCAGAGAACATTAGGCGTGGGCTTGGAAAGACCTTGGCTTGAAACCCACCTCGTGCGTGGAAGTTAGTGAATATTTATGTTATATTGGTTCTCTAATATAATAAATTATTACACATTCGTAATAGAAGTCAATTTATTCAACACGTTATTTCACGCATTTTCACGATACAAATTGTTCTCCAGTCCCTCATGTACAGTTACTATCATTTTTAGTAATATACTTATATATATATTATTATTATTATTATTATTATTATTATTATTATTATTATTATTATTATTAGCGTATTTTCCCAATAATGGAAAACGTTAAGCAAAAATTGACTCGTTTTGTGGAGTTCTAATTAGTTTTTGTTGAGTTCTTCTTAATTTTCCAATATTCTTTCATTCTGTTGGAGAATGCCAGTTTTCTTTCTTCAGACCATTTCGGTCTGTAGGGTTTTGATTTTGGTTGTTCTGCTTTGACTTCCCAGATGTTCACTTTGTTGCGGAAGGTGTTTTTGTCTGAGGTGTCAGTTATGTCGGCGTGTCGCAAGTCTTTTTTTGTTTCTTTCATCCATGGTGTTGTACTTTTAAGTGAGGATATATAGTTTAGCATTCTTTTAGTTAGTCGAGTATTTGGTAGCCTGTCTATGTGTCCGAAGAATTTCAGTCGTCTTTTCCTGATGTCGACTTCTATGTTCGAGTACTTTCCAGTTGTCTCAATAGATTGTAATCTGTATCCATCGGGAGTGAGTCTCGCGCCTAGTATCTTCCTAATGATTTTTCTTTCTTCTTTTTTGATTTCTTCCAGTTCATATTTCTTGCTGAGCGTGAGTGTTTCGCTAGCGTAAAGAGCTGCCGGTTTGATGACAGTATTATAATGTCGAATTTTGGTTTTCTTAGACATGCATTTTTTGTTGTACAGGTTTTGGATTAGTCCGAATGCTTTCTTGATTTTCTGGAGGCGGGATTGTTGTGAAATTCTTTCGGATCCGGTTGGTTCGATGAACTCACCCAGGTATTTGAAATGTGGTACCCTTTTGACCGTTCCATACCTTGTGTGCATGTTGTCACCTTTGTGGGATAGGACTTGAGTTTTCTCGAAAGAGATCTGTAATCCTACCCTTTCTGCACATTCTTTGAGTGTTTCTAATTGTTTGATAGCGGTCTCTTGGTTTTCAGACAGTATCGCTATATCGTCGTCAAAGGCAAGGTATGGTATGCAGAGGTTATTTTTGGGTATGCCGAGAGTGATAGGTTTCCAAGCATCTTGTCTTTGAAGTTCTTTTTCCCATTCTTCCATTACTTTGTCCAAGACTAGGTTGAACAGGAGAGGAGAGAGGCCATCTCCTTGTCTCACGCCTGTCCGAATTTCGAAAGGTTCTGAGATTTCTCCCATGAATTTCACTTTAGAATTTGTTTTTGTAAGTGTTTGCTCGATAAGTTTCCGTGTTTTGTGGTCTAGTCCTCTTTCTTCTAGGATCTGGAATAGTGATGGTCGATCGATAGAGTCGTAGGCCTTTTTGAAGTCGACAAATGTACATGTTACTGGTTTGTTTCGAATTGCTCGCATTTTGATTAATGTTTTTAGGTTGAAGATTTGTTCGGGACAGGATCGGTTTGGTCTGAATCCTGCTTGAAAATCTGATAATTTTGGTTCGAGTTGTTCTTGTGTTCGTTTCAGAAGACAGGCCGAGAGAATTTTGTAAATAACTGGAAGGAGGGAAATTCCTCTGTAGTTGTTTACATTTGACTTTTCTCCCTTTTTATGTAGTGGGTGAATGAGTGCGGTTTTCCAATCGTCCGGGATTTGTTCTGTTTGCCAAATTTCTTGGACGATCTGTGTGATTTCTTTGAGTGAGTTGGGTCCAAGGTTTTTGAGCAATTCTGCTGTAATTCCATCTTCACCTGATGCCTTGTTGTTTTTGAGTCTTTTGATGTGGGAGTGGATTTCGTCTTGACTTGGTGGTGACGAGTCTTCATTTGTGTGGTCAGGTTGTTTCTTTGGGAATCTCCTTGTAGGTTCCGGACAATTCAAAAGTTGTGAGAAGTATTTAGCCAACTCTTGGCAATTTTACTTGTTCGTTAATGCCAATTTTCCATCTTGCTTTCTGAAACATAAGTTGTGTGGCGTGTATCCCTTCATTTGGTTGGCGAATACCTTGTAGAAGTCGTGCGTGTTATTGTTTCGAAAGTTATCTTCGATCGACGTCAGTTGGTCATTGATGTATATCCGTTTGATTTGTCTTAAGGTTTTGGATGTCTCTTTTCGTACTTCGAGGAAGATCTTGTGGTTTTTTTCAGATTTGTTACTGTTGTAATTTTGGAAAGCGTTTTTTCTGTTATTGAGGGCAACTTCGCATTCTTTATTCCACCAGGGATGTTTCGGTCTTTTGGTGAGGGGAATCAAGGATTTGGCAGTCTCTATGATTTTGTCCTTGAAATTTTCCCAGTTTTTTGCGGGTTGTTCTTCCCATTTTTCAGCAATTTTGGAGTCTTGTATTTTGTGTGTGTCGAATTTCGGAATCGTTGGAGGTTTCTTGTTGAATTTTCTCTTGGGGGTAAATTTGATCTTGATTCGGGAAAGGTAATGGTCGGAATCTATGTTTGCTCCTTTGCGGACTTGTACATCGTGAATTTCTTTCTGGTAGAAGTAAGAGATTGCAACATGGTCGATTTGGAATTCTCCTAATTGTTGGATGGGGGAGCGCCATGTTTTCTGTTTCTTGGGGGATTTTCGTAGTGAGGTTGACATAATTTTCAGGTTGTTCTGTTGGCATAACTCGATGAGCCGGGTGCCATTTTTATTAGTGAATTTGTGTGCAGGGTAATTGCCTACTGTTTTTTTGTATCTGTATTCTCTGCCAATTTGTGCATTAAAATCTCCGAGGAGAATTTTAACGTCGTCTTGTGGAATTTTGGACATTTCATTTCCGAGTTCTTCCCAGAATTTGTCAGTCTTTTCGGGTTATTTTTTGTTGTCTGCATTTGTGGGCGCGTGAACATTGATGAAAGTGTAATTCTTATTCGTATGTTTGATCCTCATGGTCATGAGTCGGTTATTGATGGGTTTCACGTCTTTTACTGAATCTAGGACCTTTTTGTCTACAACAAAGACCATGCCGAATAGAGGTGTTCCTTTGCAAACCTTTTTCTTAGTTCCACTTTTGAAGATCCTGTAGTTGTTGTAGTCGATTGTTTCTGAGTCAGTGAAGCGTGTTTCTTGTAGGGCGAGAATTTGGATTTTCTGTTTGGTAAGTTCTGTTGTGAGATTATGTAGTTTACCGGTTTGAATCAGCGTTCGAATGTTGAATGTGCCAATGTATGTGTGATTCTTTCGTGGAAGTTTACCAGAGCACTCCCACTCGCTCTCTCGTACAGGTCCAAGCTCCCCAGAATCTGAATGCTTGGTTGCCGTCTGTTGACGGGTGGATCGTCCACCTGGGGTACTTTTGTTTTTGCTTGTACGAATCATTGTTGCTTGTGATTGGTATCCAGCTGATGCTGGTTGGGTAGAACCAAGGATTGTTAGTTCCTGGAGCAGTAGTTGCAGCCGCATCCTCTGGATGAACAGACGCTGACCAAGTTGCCGGTGGTTTCCACTACAGACGCCTCTTGGATTTTCTTCGCTTAGTTTTGGTCCGCCCTGAGTATTTTATTTCCTCAGTACCCGCCATATCTGGTGAGCATTCCCCTATCCGCCACCTGGGGAGGCGCCCGATGGGAGACTAGAAACTCCGCACAATATATATATTATTATTATTATTTTCGTTTCGGCCGACTAGGACCACGCAGGGCAAGCAACCTGCATTTACCGTGGCTCAGTTTTTCATTTAATATCACGGTGGTAGGTGCTTGCGAACACTTCTTTGGGGGGACCAGCATTTAAGCTGGATCCGATTTTTATCCCCCAGGGTTGTTAGTCCTGGGGGTATGAAAGATGAAATGATGATGATAATGAGGGGTGAAAGGACGACACACCCACAAATACACCCATGCCCGAGGCGGGACTCGAACCCGCGATCTTCTGGTCCGAGACCACTCCGGCACTACTGCCTTAGCGATCTCGGCCATCTGATCGGTATGTATGTATGTATATATATATATATATATATATATATATATATATATATATATATATATATATATATTGTGACATACCTGGTGATGCCTCCACTGGGACGTACCTATCAGTGCAATACACTGTTCGGGCGCCAGCTGTGACATACCTGATGATGCCTGGTATTTCACTGCAATATAACACTAGAGGAGGGTATCTTTTCCGTGAATGGGTCCCTGGATAAGTTGGTATAACATTGGTAAAATTAATCAGGAATAGAAATACAATCATGAACAAGGTTTATTTGCAAATCAAATTTGTTAATTACATGATCTGACAATCTTTGCACACTCTGCCTTGGTACCAAGATTTATTATAACAGGCATTTATTATACCTTCGGGGCCCCGACCAAATACCTTTGATGCTCGTAGAACAGCTCGCATCGACAGGGTTGCCGACCTCTACAGCAGCTGCGGGCCGTCGGAGGCTGATAGTGTGGCGGTCGTCCTGGGCTGGTGACCTTGCGGCTCCTCCCCGACTCGGATCTTGATACCGCGGCGTTGCACTCCTCTCGAATCACCTTCCGTCGATGGATTTCATTACTCAACCTGCACCTATAATGCGTGCTGGTTCTAATTCCGTACCACACGGTTTCGGTAAGGTTTCCACTAAGCAAACTAACACGAACGCGATCGAATGTTCTATTAACGCGAATCTTATATTCTACTGATACTTTCAATGTCTTATTCACGTGTCTACTATGTTCCAGTCGCTAGTAGTTCATTAACAATACCGCATGTTCTCTTTGTCCATGCACTACCGGCGAGATTTTCGCCACACGTCCGACTCTCCGCCGCTCCGCTACCGTCTGTCTTCTTCGCAACTTTCTTAACGACTGCCCGCACGTGCTCGCTGCCCCGCTTGTAGCCGGCGTTCTCACGCTGGCCTCCCGGCGGTGGCACCGGTGGCGGTAGCAACCGTCGCTAGCTCCCCTCGCTGCTCGCAGCGCCCGGCGCACGCACCGCGCAGTCCAAAATATATATTGATTTCTTACACTAATGTTTAATTAGTGTAATGAAACATATTATTTGTTTCAATATATATATATATATATATATATATATATATATATATATATATATATATGCACAATATGTGATCAAAAGTGTTCGGGCACGTCCAAAACGGTATTATCATGTGGTCGTGTTTTTAATGGAGGGGGCTGTCACCCCTTTTTGTTTTGTGTGGCACTATCACGGCACAGAATTACGTTGATGTTTTAAGCACTTTCTTGCTTCTCACTGTTGAAGAGCAATTCGGGGATGGCGATTGCATTTTTCAACACGATCGAGCACCTGTTCATACTGCACGGCCTGTGGCTGAGTTGTTACACAACAATAACATCCTTGTAATGAACTGGCATGCACGGAGTTCTGACTTGAATCCTATCGAACTCCTTTGGGATGTTTTGGAACGCCGACCCAGTCGTGCCAGCCCTCACATACCTACATCGATACCTCTCCTCAGTGCAACACTGTGAAGAATGGGCTGCCATCCCCCAACAAACCTTCCCGCACCGGATTGAAAGTAAGCCTGCGAGAGTGGCAGCTGTCATCAAGGCAAGGGTGGGCCAACACACTATTCAATTCCACTATTACCGATGGAGGGCGTCACAAACTGGTAAGTCATTTTCCGCCATGTTTACATCAGTTTCAGCCATGTGTCCGGATACTTTTGTTCACATAGTGTATCTCTCTCTTGTTCTCTCTCCCTCTCTGTCTCTCCCTCTCTGTCTCTCTCTCTGTGTCTCTCTCTGTGTCTCTCTCTGTGTCTCTCTGTCTCTCTCTGTCTCTCTCTGTGTCTCTCTCTGTCTCTCTCTTTGTCTCTCTCCCTCTCTTTCCCTCTCCCTCCCTCTCTCTCCCTCCCTCTCTCTCTCCCTCTCTCTCCCTCTCTCTTTTGTTTCACACTTTCTCTCACCTATGTTTCTGTTTCTCTCCCCCAATTTTTCTCCTGTCTCTCTCTCTGTCCCTTTCTCTTTCCTTTCCCCTCTCTTTCAACCTCTTTCTTTCCGTCCCTATTTTTCCCCTCTCCCCTCCTCAGAAAATGTTTCTCCCGAACGTCCTGCAAGAGAGCACCATTCACTGACTGTGCGGCGAGGCTGTCGAAGCGTCCTTTGGGGGGAGGGGGGGAGCAGGGGTGGCGGGGAGAGGTCCGCGCGAGGACGCACGTCGCGCGCATGCGTCACGTGGCCGCAACATCCTCCGCTTTGAAAGCGATGCGCCTCTGCAATTGACTGTTTGTGCGAGCGTTCCCCGTTTCCTCCGGCGGACCATAACACTCCGCCCGGCCCTTTCCTGCCCCGCCGGCCCCCTCCCCCCGGTCATTTCGTACGTACACATCGCCCCTCTCGCTCCGGACTAGCAGCGCCTCCCCCTCCCCCTCCCCCTCCCCCTCCCTCCTTCCCGAAGCAGGACTCAACCGCCCTTGTTGTCGCTGTGCTACCCCAGTTGGCCCTCGCCGCCTCAGCCAACTGCCCCTGCCATCTCTCTCAAATACACCTCCTACGATGGTTCAGTGGCAACACAGTTGCCTCTGTAGTAGTGACGTCCTACGGTTCGATCCTTGGCGGTGTCGGATAGGCGACACTAGCTGAATGGAAGGCAGCCGCTGTCTAGGGGAGACGCATAGCGACTGTTTATACCCTTTTCGGTTGTATTCTGTGGTTTTTCCAAGCGATGCACAGTGAATGACTGAGTAGTAGTCTAACAAACGCCCGATATTTTCGCTTTCGTTCTTGTATCCACCTCTCACTTTACTCACACAAACACATTCACTATTTCATGCAATGCACTACAAATACGTCGGGAGATCAATCGGAAAGCCTTAGTTAGTCCTGGCTGGGCTGGTATCCTCTGCCAGAAATGCCGCAATCCGACGGAAATGACAGAGTCGAATTTCTCATTCAAACTGCGAATATAAGGTGCACTATATTTACAGGATTCTAATTAGCTAAAGCGCGTGGGAAGAGTAGAAAATAACCGCACAACTTTTCTTGACTGATGGCTTGGAGAAATGTGTATAGAGTGGAGATATTCATTACGAAATGGGCCACTAGATTTTATGAAGCTGTGCTAATCTCTCGAGTATTAATTATGCCTTCGCAACGTTCTCGGTAATTCCCTTTTATTAACTTTCTCCTGAGTTTGAGGTACCTCCCGTGATGAATTTGAATGTGCTTTAGCCATTTCTTTACATTTTTTTTTTCGAGAAAAACCTGCATTAACTTCAATAGCAAATAGTTTTTATAACTCGCCAACGACCATGTGTGTGGAATATTGTCATCAGTCCTTTGTCGCGAGCGTTTACCTTTAATTGTTTATTGTGCCAGGGAGAGGAAAGATAGGCTATCGGCCAAGAAAAGTAGCACGGGTAATACCCACTCTCGCTTCCACCGCTACATCCTCTGATTCTGTCATCGGCAACGAGCCCCTGAATAGAAGTTTTCTTTATTTAAACATTTTGGTTTGATACAAATATAATTATTTTTAGACAGACACTAGTGTAAGCGGATCTTTCAGGACATACATAGCGTGCTAAGGGTTCAATTTCTAGCCCTAGTGCCAAAAGGGAGACGAGTCTCGAGTGTTCAGATAAATTTGTGAATACCACAAAGAAACTGACTCCATCACCGTAATTCACTTTAATCGAGAGTTCACAATATCCGAGTTCACTATAACTGGAGTCGAGTGTATTATGTGCTCTCACTATCAAAATATAATGATGGGGAAAAAACTGAAATTTAACATGCAAAATTTCAAGCACACTAGTAGTTAAATTTATTATATCTATTGCTTTTCAATGCCTGGAACAGTAACCTGATTAATTATGTTTAAATCACTAAATGTAACTTGAAAAATAATTATATAAAATGATCACTGGATTTTGCGTTTTTTTTTTTTTTTGAAAGAAAAATCACTAGAAATCACGTTTTGAGTAATATACCATTATTATTTAAAACATATCTCCACTGCAAAATATAATTTTAATGATGCAACAATAACGAATTTTGCAATGATGACGATTTTCCATTAAGCGATGAACAATTTTCCACTCGGCTGCTCAACATTTTGATCAACAACAGAATGTTTACATTTCTCTCTTACGGAAGTAGTTTCCTTGTTATTTGAATTTCAGGAGACTATTGTTGCAGTTCGTTTTTGGTAGTTCCTGGTTCACTGTATGTTTTCTAAAATGGTTAGAGGTTTGTTGAGCGGATTGTTTTATTAAAACAATAACTGTAACGCTCCAAGATAAGATATTAAGCGTTTACTTATTTTTGCTTCAATATGTGAACATTCCGAGTCTCAATAAAATAAATAATCCAGGAAGACATATTTAGAAAATGATAATGAAGTTGAAACAATAGTGATTGCTTGCTGTGTAACTGACAGCAAGGTCTAAAAACTGTTAGTGAAATGTGATGTACATGTAGTTAGTGTTTTTCACGAGATTTTATTTAGTTTTGAGAAGAAGAATATTCTGGAAACAATATTGAAGTGAGAAAAGGCGTGGGGTTCGTGAAGTTAAAGAGAGAGAAAGCATTCAAACTTTAAGGTTAGTATTAGGTTTCCTCACATTTCATTGAGTGTGCCTTTTTATTTGAAGATGTAATAATGATTAATTATGTTTAAAGCACAAAATGTAACTTTAAAAATAATTATATGAAACGATATATTTACAAACTGTTGTTAGTAAAACATGCATTATAAACAATAACAAAAAATTATTTAATTTCTCTTGCGATTAAAATGGTCAATTTGATCCTGTGTAAGTACGACTATTATTGATGATGGATAGTCTTAAGAAGGAAAGTATAGTTATCTCTAATATTAAACATTTCCATTCACTTTTCATGTTGAATTCGGTAAGTGAATCAGTCAGGAGGGGTTACGGAGATTATAAAATATTGATTCTTTCATTTTACTCCAAAATAAATAACCCCACCTGCAGTGTTGGTTTCACAATTCTTTGCAATATTCAGATGATGAATATCGATCTAAATTATCTCAATATAACGGTAAACTAAAAATGTAGTTGTATTATTGAAATCTATACTGAAGATAATAACACACACTTTACTTGTCTATAACGTATTGTTAATTTATATTTGCATAATACATCTATCAACTATATACAATCAAAGCTATATTCCTCTTTGATCAATTCTTCGAACGATAAATATATATAAACGACTATAAAAGAGAAACAATGAGATGTTTTTGTCAGTCTTTGTTTAAATCTCAGTACAAATTTTAAACAATGGAATTATTAAGCATGTTTAAATAATTATTTCTATTTTCCATACTTTTAAATATACAATTTAACATTCAGAGCTAAAAACACATAATGTCTTCACAGAGACAAGAGAGAGAGGTATCGAAGTTAAGTTGAAGATCTATTCCAGTTGGAATATAAAGGTAAAATATTTGTGGGAAATATTTATATTACAACAGACTTTATAGAGTGGCCTCATATTGCTAGTCAGCGACTAGTCAGTGACAGTCTCAGTCTGTGTCAGGATCAGACACCTGAAAAATACAAATTCAAAATCACAATTAACATTTTAGTACAAGAAAATGTTGTGTTCATTTCTATTTATAATTTGTTGACTGACATCTTTTAAACTGTAAGTTCATTCAGAGGAATCCTTTGGACCCTTCCTGATGCATGTCTGAGAATTCAGTCTGTTCGCATAGTATGGGAATTGGCGAAATATCACAATTAAATGTTTGAATTTTTCAAACCAAGTCGAAAATGATTCTTTGTTTTTGGATGTATTTGGGTATCCAAGAAAACGTAGACACCTCTGTAATGACAGAAGGCTGAATAGTTTTCTTTCAATTGGAAATTTCTTTTGGAAATTAGAACTACCGGTCAAATGTTTTGGGCGCTAATAATGATTGAATCGTTTATTTCAGATTTCCGTCGAACGCCAAATTCCTTATTTCAAGAAAACTGACCAAAAGTCTCCCAATTTTTCTGATTTCAAAATATTTTTATTTCTTAAAGCAGTTTATAAACGATTATATTTCGCATAAAAATGCACTATACGATGTGTCTTTCTTCTTGGAACAATAAACCGCCGATAATGTGTGTTGCGTTATTTTTTGACTTTTGACGGGTTTCTAAAATAAACGATTCAATTTGAAAAGAAAATAGATTGAATGTTGAAAGTAATAATACACTTATAAACCGTGGCCATTGACTATTATATTATCCACATATCTTACACCAAAAATATATATTTAACATAAAACGAAACACTTTAACTTACAAAATTAATTTGTTAAACTATCTCTCTATAAAGAAAGGAATTTTGGCATCTTATTCATTACTTTCACACAAACAATAATAATTATTTGCTTTAATGAATTCTTTTTCAAAACCTGTTGTTTGAGGATTTTTTTTCAGTCCTGAACAACTATGAATTAGTAACCGTGGTGTACTTGTAGACCGAACTCCGCAGCACATGACAGTAAACTGTGGCTTTCACAGCTACCTAACACTTTTCATCAATGAATACTCTTGAATGGGAATGTAAGGATCACGAGATAAATTGAGACAGACTCTACTTCAGTGCCATAGGTTTGGGTGGTACCATTACGGTCAAATACAGCGCTACGAGATTAAACAACTACTTTAATGGGGATCCAAAATATTTCGCCCAGCTGTGTCATCGGCAATGAGATGTAACGAGTATATGTGGTCCCAAAGGAGACCATTGTCGGACCTTAGACATGATGAATTACCGAGAGCGTTCAGTTGCGAATAAGCAGAGAGCGTTCAGTTGCCAACGTGCGACAGCACCTTAAATCTGCAGGGAGGGGTGTAATGAAGAGACGGCGGGGAGGGGTTTGATGGTGTAATACATTACACCGAAATTGATATTTCACAATCGATCAGACTGATGTCGCGGCTCCTTGAACTCGAAACCCATATTTTAATTTTGCGAGGTACTTTATATATAAAGCCCAGGGATATTTTCAAAATTTTCAAATGGGATGCTAAACTATTTCCTCTTCCAAAAATAAATTGTAATACTATTAATCATACATAGTTAGAAACCATGCCTTAATTTCTTGTTTATTGCGTTGAATGGATTCAAGTTAAGTCGACGGGAGAGAAGGTGGGTGGGGAGAGAGGACACGCAATGGCGTCATGCGATCGCAACATCCTCCACTTTGGAAGCCTTAGCAGCTGACTGTGTTAGATTCCCCGTTTCCTTTGGTGGACCACAACAGTCCGCCCGGCTCTTTCCTGCCCTGCCCCACCTCTCAAGTGGCTGGTGGTATTCCTTTCAAGTCCCAAAACATGAAAACAATTGAATTGAATTAATGCCTTATTTTACGTGGCGAGACTCAGGCCATGATGACTGCTCTTCCGTCTGACCACGCAAATTTCGCTACGCTCCTTTCACCAACTAGCAGAGAAAAGAATATATTTCTTGAGCGAGAAACAGGCGATTTGAATTTAGCTCAGAGGCGTCATTTGGACTTAAGGATCTTTTACATGCAAGTAAATCTACTAACATGGGACAGCCGGCTTTACTTCCCCTCCGAAGGAAGGCGTACGAAGGATTTTTTTGCCCTTAAAAATCCACGGCTTTGATTGGGTTTGAACCCGCCAATTGGGGTACAACAGTCCTGTACGCGCAATGTATTGTTAGTTGTGAATATGCTTAAATTATATCCAACGATAACATTTTAAACAAAATAAATAGATGTATGGAGTAACTTTCCCGACTTTGTAAATAAATACAGTTATTTGCTAAAACACTGAAATACTAAATTACTTAATTTACTAAAAAAATCACTAAAACAATATAAATAAAAAACGTGAAAATTACCGTTTTTTCTGCCATAAAAGTTACGGTTTCTTATTCGCTACCAACAGTGTGCATTTTATAGACATGTAATCAGTTTCTGTTCCTGAAATTGGAAGATATGTCAATAATAATAATAATAATAATAATAGTAATAATAATAATAATAATAATATTAATAATAATAATAGGCACGTTCTATGTATTTAGATTTGTCAATTTTGCGCCAACACTTCAAGTTCACAATTTATTATCTGTCCCTTTTGGAAAATATCTATTCGAAGCTACTGCATTTTTTTTTTATTTTCCCGCTCTAGAGAACCACTAGTATTTTCAAAAATCGTTAAGACACATTGAGTTTCCTGTCTAACAAGAGTTTCGACGCTCAACACCTAGGGTGCAGCACACAATGGAATCGGACACAGGGTTTTCTACCATTTTATTCGTTTGTAAATTCCTGAAATTCAGAGTACTGCTTGTCTAAGGTATTGCTGCATAACAAAACTCAGCTTTGCTCGTGATTGTGGAGAAGACGTTTTACTTTCTCGCTACGGCTTACGCAGTAGAGAGAAAGTTATGTAATGCTGCGCGAAAAAAACGGTGAATTTTCTGCAGAAGACTTGTTACAGAACACTACTAACGAAAAAGTGGATAAATCCAGTTTCTAAATTTAGAAAAAAGTCACCTAACACGTGGTGTAGCCAGAATTCATGTTTTGTGGGTCCTTGATACCGAAAAGTCGATTGACGACAAAACGTCTGTCCGTCCGTTTGCCTGTCCGTTCATCCGTCTGTCTGTGAACAACGCAACGTCTAAACCGCTCGGCCGGTTTTCTTAAAAATTGATGTTCCACAATCAATCAGACTGATGGCGCGGCCTCTTGAATTTCAAACTGATATTCTAGTTTTAAGGGCACTTAACATGAAACTCCTGGGATGATAAAAGAAGATGGCTTCATTGATTGTTTCTGATTAAATGTTGGTGTTGGATAGTGTGCAGGACATGTAAGAGAATGGTGCAGGTCTCGTATTCGTTAAAAACTCTAATTTTTCGAAAATTGAAAAAAAACAATTTTTTCCGGCGTCTTCCTACAATTATGAAGATCGAGATATTTCCCTTAACGAAATCTATTCCTTAAATATAGATATTAAAATCTGGTCATGTAAAATGTTTCGAAAATTGAGTACTTTTCGCGTAATTTTGCGTGAAACAACGGGCGAGAAAGTATGTCCTGTTTTAGCGTCACTACTTTGCCTTGTGTCAAGAGTATTATCACGCGTTATCGTGTTTACAAATCGGTGCGTTATTGAAAGCCTGATTTCCGTGATACACGCTTTTTGCATTCTCTGTTTTCGCAACAGGTGGAAGCAGGCCAAGTTCAGTAGTCGAGGGCTTCAGTTGAAACTTGTAAACTGAATTCTTGCTTATTCTTGATATTATTAGTGCTTGTAACAAGATGTCAATGTGTTTATATTCTGACCAACATTTTTGATATATGGGGAAATTTTGGGAGGCGAAATTGCTTGCATCGCTAGCCGAATTTCTTATCTACACTCTGTGAAATTATTGACGTTATACAAATAGAAACATCACGGGTTTTTCGATAAGTGACCGTCTGGGACCTCAGGGAATCTAATGGTGCCGAATCCCTGGCTGAAAGGATAAAAGGACTTGACTGTCACTGACAATGACTGTCTAGGGCCTATTGGTCAGTGGATAAGCGTTTTTAGATTTCAGAGTTTCACAGAAACTACTCGTATTTAAAAAAATGGAACGAACTTATTTGAAGGTCTAAATTCAAGGAACAGATTAACTAACATATTCAATATTACAATTGTAGCAAACCGCTAAAATATTGCACTTTTGCAATTTTCGTAAAATTAGAGATTTTAACGAATATGAGAGAGGGAACATTCTTTACGCTATCCCAGGACAAAGCTTAATCCAAAACTTTGGTGTAAATTTTTAAAATGGAAAAATGTTTGTTTCATATAAAGTAGCCTCAAAAATCAATATATCCTTTTCAAATTTCCAAAGTCTTGAGTTAGTTAAGATAGATTGGCAAATATTGATTTTGAAGAAAATCTGCTGAACGATTTAGGCGCTAGCGTTGATTACAGACGGACACACAGACGTTTTGTCGCCATTCGATTTTTTGGAATCGAGGACCCACAAAATATGTATCCTGATAACACCACGTGTTAGAAGAAGCAATTTTCCAGCAACAGGATTTATCCATTTTTTTCGTTTCTAGTACCTATCGATAAGAGATGTCTGCGAAAAATTCGCCTTTTCCCGCGCACGATTACATTACTGTCTCTTCTTGCAAAGTAAGAGCGAGAAAGTAAAAAGCAATTTTTGCAAAAACTCTATTTCCTATTGTTAATAGTTCAAAAGGATTCGAGCCAAATTTAATGAAATTACGTCAGTGGTTTTAAAATTTGTCACAAGAAATACTCTTCGGAAATATTTTCTTCTGAATCGCCATCCACATTTACCATATGGCATTGTTGTTACCAAACTTCTCAAATAGCTTGTTTGATTTGTATAGAACTACAAATGCTCTAAAGAAAATAGTTTCCATTAATTAACTGATTAATACACGTTAACTAATTTAAGAAATAATATGAACTACGCAAAATTCCTGTTTTCGACACATATTTTGTGATATCAACGAAATTGAATAAGATTTCATTCATTTTATAAACTTACTTTGCCTGTTATCATTTCTAATATCACGGAGCTTTCTCGATTCCTCGGAAATGCACAAATCAACTACAACACTGTATCAAGTTCAAGTTCATTAATCTATGGTTACTGGAATTATTAGTTTATTAAGGTTTTTAATAAATTTACTGAAATGCGAAAATACTCGTGCAATGTAAATTTCGATGAACCATAATTGGCAATGAAGTTTTCCAATAGTTTCCTCTTTAAATGCATTTCATGTAATTAATGCAGTAACAAAATCTGTATTGCTACGGGACATGATCTCCTCAAAAACTCTAAGTAACAGAGTCATTTCCATTCTAGCTACAGTTTCTGAATATTTTCTCTTGTATAGAAAATACTACAGCCAAGGTTATTAGTTTACAACACTCTCATCAAATATGATTTTCACAACATAACCAATACTCAGTCTCTGAACTATAGAGATCAAACTAAAGTAGGAAATACTCTATGTGTGTATTTTATTCTTCTCCACCCCCAGGTATCATGGATGAAACCTGGTAATTTGATTTGATTTTTTTAAATTTGGCGGCCTGAACTATCTGTAGTTAAGGGGGACAGTGGTATAATACTCAAGAAACAATACTCAAGGAAGTTGGCATTCATCTGTTTATTAGTACGTACTAGATATTGTCTGTTGAGGTTAGGTGTAGACAAATTCGATTGCCACATTTTCACCAAACGTTCCTACAGAATGAATCGAAGATGATCCCACCTGTCAACCAGTAAAAGTCATTTGATTGCTTTCAACAGGAAGAACCCGAGATTTTTCAATCAGTTGCAGAATGTCCTAATATTAAAGGTGTAGAAGATACTGAAAGGTCACTTGGAACTAATGCAAGTGAAATATTTTTTGGTTTATACAATGCTAGAAACCACTACATTCACGGTTAAAAATATTTTGGTCACGAAATTCCAGAACTCCAATGATAGCTGATAACATTTTCAGAAATAGATTTTTGAATTTTAAACAAATCAAGATGTTATTGCTACCTCTGTTCCTGATAAGATCAAATAACATGATCGTTTCTGGAAAGTAAGACCAGTGCTAAACAAAGTACGTGAATCTGGTCTGAAGACAACAGGAACACAAAACGCAAGTACCCATGAACAAGCATATGATACATTTTGTAAACACTTCTGTACTAGGCAGTATGTTCACGGAAAATTGGTTTAGGAATACGCTTATTGTTATAGCATCATCATATGGTCTCCGAAAGAATTTTGTAATATGCCAAGGAAAGGAGCATCATATCACACTGAAAAAATCGTGACCTGGAAGTCATTACAAAGTTGTTCATGTAGATGAAAAAGGGATACTCAAAGGGGGTGTAGTAATAACGCAATGTATGTGGCTACATCTTCGTTCAGCGTTAAACGAAAAAAACAACATTGTAAAAGAAGATGGCCGAAGAATGAGAAAACATCAAAAACGGTTATGCTCAATTGAAGTGATACAATACACATTCTTGAAAAGTGCATATTTACTATACAGTGATACAGCATATTACGCGATTAGAATAAGAACAAAAACACTATGTGATCAAACGTATGCGGTGGCTTAAAAAGCCTTGCCAGTTCGTGGCGCCCTCCATCGATAATGCTGGAACTCAATAGGATGTTGACCCATCCTTGACAACTTCCATTCTCGCAAGCATACTTTCAATCAGGTACTGCAAAGTTTCTTTGAGATTGGCAGCCCATTCTTCACGGAATGCTGCACTGACGAGAGGTATCGATGTAGGTCGGTGAGGCCTGGCAGGAAGTCGGCCTTCCAAAACATCCCAAAGGTGTTCGATAGGATTCAAGTCCGAACTCTGTGCATGCCAGTCCACTTTAGGGATGTTATTGTCGTGTAATCACTCAGCCACAGGCCGTGCAATATGAACATATGCAGTTTGATCGCCTTGAAAGATACAATCGCCATCCCTGAATTGCTCTTCAACGGTGGGAAAGAAGAAGGTGTTTAAAAACATAACGTATGCCTATACCGTGATAGTGCCACACAAAACCATAAGGAGTGCAAGCCCCTCCATGAAAAACACGATCACACCATAACACCGTTTTGGACATGTCCGGATACTTTTAATCACATAGTGTGTATTTTAAACCCTTTGTTCTGAAGCAAATCCCTTTCTCCTGATTGATTAAGTCAAATTGACTTCTACCACTGGCATTTTCAACTCACGCATACGCTCATATTGTTTCGCAACTTCTTATGCACATGGGTTGGGCAGGTCACCCCATGGCAAGAGCACCCTGTGACAAGGGCACTCCATGAACCTGCCGAACACATGTGCATTAGAAGTTGTTTAAAAATTGAACGCAAAAGTCACATATGGAACTCCGTTATCTGAAATATTTCACTGCATCTTCATTGGCAAAAATAGTTACTTACAATGGCGTTATAAGAACTCTAATGATCGAGCAGCGACAAAATGCCCGTGGACCTAGGGTCCGACGACTGAATCGTTCGTACCAGACCTCGGTCTTGCCCTTGATGCTTTCTAGATATCATTTGTATCTAATTTTAATGATTCAAATTACTTATTTATTTCCTAATTAACTAGTAGTTGACTTGACAAGGTATTTGTTTTCCATGTTTCCTTCCCACAATTCCCTTTTATAACTCCCTCCGTAAGAGAACATGTAGCATCATTTAACTGTTCATATTTCCATCGTAACTACGATTCTCTCGACCCAGGTAAGTTGTATGCAATGTATATCGAGCTCCTTATTGAAGGCAATAACGTATTAGTAAAAGATAAAAGTGATTATATTCGATCCCATTACATGACTTAGAACTTCCTAACAGGAAATATAAATGATCTTAGACAATCTGCATCGTGTGGTTCGTGGCTCGTCGTGAAGGGTGTGCGTGTTGTTCAGACAGATCGAGCCTTCCTAATTCGTTGGTGCTTGACGTTGCTGCAGCAGATGAGGGGCCAAAGGGGCGGCAGTTCTCCCGGTCCCGTCGCCGCCAGCGCCGCCGCCGCCGCCGCCGCCGGCAAAGGCCGGCGCGAATCGGGGAGGGGACTCAACTCTCCCGGCGCGACCGAGGCGGCGAAACATGCAAGTCTAATCTCTGCATTACTAGCGGAACCCGACAGACGTTGTTCTGCCTTTCATCTCTCTCTTTCTCTTTCTCTCTCTCTCTCTCTCTCTCTCTCTCTCTCTCTCTCTCTCTCTCTCTCTCTCTACCTCCCCCCGGCAAAAATGTAACAGAATGTTCTCATTCAAGAAAAATGTTATAGAATAGATCGCATCCTGTAGATTAAGAAGTGAAAAACGTTTCTTTGAGCCTTTTGACCTCAAAATTGTATTTTAAATGCCTTAAAACGCCTCGTTTAGAAGTTATTTAACGATATAGATCCAACAAATATCCTGTCGAGTGTGTAGCTGGTTGCATTTGACATGAATATTCTGTTTTGTTCTTTAGCGCCTTCTGGAGAATGTTTCCCGTTTTCCCATGCATTTTAGAGACCTAAAATCGTATGTTTGTGTCACGTATGACACGGGTTTTGTCCTCTAATCTAAAAAATGAGCTTTTTGCACGTTTTTTTATAAGCACAGTGTTTAGGAGAGTGATGCTATTCTCTATTAAGGCACGCGAGAAACATATTTGCTATGAGTATATTTGGATTTAGTGATCAGTTAGGGCCACGGGACCAGTTTTCGTTGCGTTCCCCACCCACGCGGAAGAGGAAGAATACGTAAGATCTTCCTGAGGGTGCGTCACTGATGATAATTCAAAATAATGTGATAAAATAATACGAAAAAACAATTACTCGCTTAAAGCTAATCCTTCTCAAAGTTCATTTAAAACTTTAAAATATCAATTAAATATTGAATGTAGGTTAAAAAATTATAGTATTTTAGTATCCTTTAAGTCTGAAATGTTTGCAGTGGGTCGGCTCGTATACATTTATTTTGGAAAGAATGAAAGCTTTTGAGTTGTAACATTATTCTATAAATCAGCCTAGTAATTGAAGTGCATTAGTGTGAATTATTTGGGAAAGTCGACTTAAATTACAGCTGTGTTCCATTAAACTGTAGTCATGCTAAAATACAAATAGAACACTATAGAAAAAATTCGACATATCTTTTCCACGGTTGATTTGATGATGATTTCTTCGGCAAAAGATGATGATGATGCTGATGATGCAGACTAAATACATAAAAGAAAATGCCTATTAAATAACGTAGTATTTGGCAGTGTCACTTAGCGGAAATTGGTATCGTTTTAGAGATGCGAATTGTTTCTATATTAAAAAAGTGACGGGTGGAAATCCTCCAAAACTTCACAATCCCAAATAAATCCACAAAAGTGATTGTTTTCTAGACCCCCCAAAAATTTAAATATTTTCTTTGTCTCCAAAGACACTAATATATTTAGATAAAAATAAATTAAATGAACTTTTTTGAATATTTTATTGAACAATCTGCAGGCCCCAAGCAACTTCTTATTTTGCTTCCGAGCAAGGGCAATTCACGTTTGCATTTCCCTTAACAATCGAATGCATTTCATGTCTGTAAAAATCTATTTCTAATACCCTTGTGCATTGAATTCCCCCTTCAGTAGATCAGCTGATTCAGGCGCTGATGTTTCGTAAGAGTTGCTGTTTCAAGTCCTGTGCGGTTGCAGATATCATGCAATAGTAGATATGACAATGGCACCAACAGCAATGGAAGACAATGACAATCCACTGTGCGGCTCATATAAAACAGAGACAGTTCAGAGGGTGCATATCATATTTTCATCAAATATTTATTGTTCTGGAGAGACAGTCGTACAATTGAAATACGAGCACAATACAAAATAACAAAACTATACTGAATGTATAAAAACAATTACATAGTATCGCGGTTAATATAACCCTACATCATAAGTAGTACGGTTAAGTTAACGTAATAACATAATATTTTTTTCCAAGTTGAAGAACTTCCAAGTTAAGGGCAAGACTCCAGCCGTCGAGCGTCTGGAATTAACATCATTCAGTTCTACCAATGCAAAATATTCAAAGAAGGGCCTTTTATCCTTTTAAGAGTTTGCTCTCTTCAAAACAAAATAGACTCCAGCAGCAATTGATGTCAGCGCAATGCCTATAACAGCTAGGTGTTAGGTCTTGAGTATCGACAGTGGCAAGAATTTTTACACTCGCTACATAGCTTGGTCGAATTCAGCCGCTGCCTGGAGAAGCATTCTAGAGGCCGGCTGCTCTAAGCCGTAGCTTCTCGCTGGGTTTTTTTTCGATCAACTCTAGGCGAATGCCGGTGCAGTACCTTAACAAAAGAGCTACGGGCTGCTCGCGATCTTTCCTTCTTCTTCCTTTCCTATCCTCACTACTTACACCCACGCTTACACTCACACGCACTACATTACTTCATTTGTCAGGAGACCGTTCAGGAGGCTTAGAGCTTGTCCCGGTTGGGTAGTACCCCGCTGAAGGGAGATACCTGGTTGGGGAATATCCCCGAAAATTCACGTCATCGCCACCACCCGTGATTAAAGGTCTATTCACAATGTAAACGTAAACATAAGCATAACGCAAAGACGTAAACATTAACATAAGGGATAAACTGAAGTATTATAATATAAACGTAAGCAAAATAAGAGTTTGTATTGTCAATGAGGCATTCTAGTTTACTCTTGGTTGGATGTGAAAATCGATTTTGAGATATCGACTGTGTCCATGGCCCATATGGCGTTAGTTCGTCTATCGACGTCGCTCCTCTTTCGATTCTCGATTTTAAGTTAACATACTGCGATTGATTCATTTCTTGTGTCTTACGTAAGCATAAGCACAGAAGCTTGAAGCTTTTAAGTTAACGCCTTACTTGTTATGCTTGTGCGGACGCTTATGGATGTAGTCTTAACTTTAATGTTAACGCCACGCTTATGCTTATGTTTGCATTGTGAATGGGCCTTAATACGTTGCAATACACTTACGTAACCAGTGACCATTGACGCTCCGGGCATCGCGAAATAACCCGCCGCCCTCGCGACCCGCGCGGCAGATGAAGGCGACGCGCGACAGCACCGTGCTGGAGCCGGCGGGGGGCGCGCGGCGCGCCGGGGGCAGCGAGGCGGGCGCGCCGCGGGAGGCCAGCCTGTCGGGGGCGGCGGCGCTGGGCGTGCCGGCCGCACTCTCCGTCACCTCGCTGCTGGGCTCGTTCGCCGCGACGGGCGCGCACAGCGCCGCGCAGGACCTGACGCGCGCCTCCATGGTGGGCGACGTGGAGCGGCTGCGCGCGCTGCTCGACGACGGCGTCGACGTCAACACGCGCGGCGCCGGCGGTACGCGTCTGCAGGACGGTGCGAAACGACGTTCTCTCGAAGTACATAAGCACATGCCGGACGTTGCGAAGTCAAGAAGAGATCCGGGGGACGCGGTTGGGAAAACTGAAAGATCGGTGCCACTGAGCGGGTCCACCGCGTGGCGCTTCTGCTGGTGAAGCATTGGTTTAAATGCAGGTATTCACCCGAGCCAGGCAGGGGTGCTTAGAGCTCCTTCACACGGAGTCACTGAGCAGAGATTACGCGGTTGCAGAAACTGAGGGCCCCATGCCGCTGAGTGGAGATTGTGAGTGCCACTGCTTCTGACAAGTCATCGGTTTAGGTGCATGTATTCGCTCGATCGAGACAATAGCGCTACTGTGGCGCTTAGAGCCCCTTCACATGGAGTTACTCTACTGGGATTCCGTGTGGCGCTGCCGCTGGTGAAGCATTAGCTTAGATGCAAATATTCACGCGGGGGAGGCAGTAGCGCCGCAGTAGTGACTTTAACGCGGAGTCGCTGACAAAGATTCTGAGTGGAGCTGCCGCTGGAGAAGCATTGGCCTTAGATGCAAGTAATAACACAGGGAGGCTGAAGCGCTGCTGTGGCGCATAGGGGTTCTTCACACAGTCACTGAGCAGGGATTCTGAGTAGCGCCGATGCTGGCGAAGCATTAGTTTAGATACACGTATGCACACTAACAAGGCAATGGCGAAGAGCCCCTTCACACGCGGCCACTGAGCAGGGAGATAAAGTAGCACTGATGCTGTCAATGCATTGGTTGAAATGGAGGTATTAACACAAACGCCGTAGGAGCATTGATGTGGGGCTTAGTGCTCCTTCACACGGAGAAACTGATCAGAGCTTCCGAGTGGCGCGTATGCTGGTAAAGCATTGCATTAAACAGAGGTATTAATACGATCGCGGCAATGGCGCTGCGGCGACGCTTAGGTCCTCTTCACACGGAGTTACTCAGTAGCGCTTCCAAGTGAAGCATCTGCTAGCAAAACATTGGTTGATATGGAATTTTTTATAAGAGCCAGGTTGAGACGCTGCTGTGGCGCGTAGGGCCCCTTTAAACGCAGACATTGAGTAGCGCTTCCGCTGCTGCTGGCCAAATATTAGTTTTAACGGAAATATTACCATGTGCGGGACAGTGGCGCTGCTGTGGCGGTTCGTTGCGCATTCCCGACACCAGCAGCAGGGGCGCGCTTCAGCGTTACCGCCAGGGTAAAACAATTCCAAAGGGCAGCCTTGACACTAGTCCTAACGGAAGCAAAAATGAACCTACGTTGACTTCCGTACAACCACCGGCGTCCTCATGGTGACTCGTCAATCCTCCTTTGCCGTAAGATGCTGATTTGCGTGAAGGGGCCCGGTGCATCTCGCAAACTCTGTCGAGGGGCCCACATGTGAAGGCAGTCTAAGCCTGTCTCTTGTAGAAATCCACGTCAACACATACCTCGGTAAGAATGACAGGGTATTACTAAAAATAGTATGTAAACTTTGGCGGTCGCGAATGTAGAAAACCAAAGCCACCTCAAGTAAGCGCTCACGTCAAAGCGAACGACAGAGCCGGAATGATAACGGTACAGTACACTTAACGGTACAGCTAGTTATGTAATGACGATGCCAGCTTTCATACTCACAGATGTATAAACTGTATATATTGCACGACTGTAATAGAAGCCGTGAGAATAAATGAAATGTCAATAAGAGGCGCTCATGACATGATTTCGCAATTTTCAGAAAAGGATGTCTCAAAGAGTCATCGATAGCAACGCACTCAACGCCAGTAGTATGACTTAGGTGATACATCATCGTAGCACGATACAGCGTGTTCCAAAAATACGTATATTTTAACGCGCGCGGCGCCATACGCGAGACGTTACGGAATGTTACAAAACGACGTTCTTGGCACTCAACATTCGGGGCATAAATGTAGATACTATCAATAAAGGATATTTCAAACGTATCTGCTTCACTGCGCGCTGCGCTGGCAGAACGAACAGTGCATGTTGTAACGAAAATACATCGATATTGACGCTCAGAACGGTAGCGTTGGGAACTAAACTTTACAATATACTAGAAATATGTAACTGCTAAACTTCTCTTCTTAGACAGAAGTTTCGGGTGTGTGTGTGTGTGTGTGTGTGTGTGTGTGTGTCTGACATAATGAAATGAGGATTTTGGACATTCAGAGCCAGGACGGGGCATATGAGGTTCAGGTATAACACAGCCACACAAACAAACTGTGATCGTGTCTGGGGATCAGACAATGTTTTTGTGGTTTGGGGGTCGCTAAATCCGAATCTAGTGTTCATTTTATTCCATCACATCATATTTTTTGCATAACCTCAAAAAAAGTTTTAAATACCTGGGTCTGCTTGGAGAGAAGGCTAGGGATCTGGCGCCAACAGTGTAGGCAATCTGCCGTACAATGACGTCATGAGTGTTGTCCCGTCAGGGGCGAATGTCACTTTGTCCAACAATTACAATTGATCTGAATTGAAAAGCTTATATGATGAAGTTGAATGGAGTTAAGATTCTGTTTCAGCGAGCCCAGAACATACCAGTAATATGTTATGACCCCTCGTTTAGAAATATCTTTAATTTTTTTTATATTTTTGGACGTTATGTCAAAAACCTGATGTGATGGTGGACACCGGATTAGGATTTAGTGACCCAAAAAGAGATAGAGCAGAGAGCAAATATAGGCAGACAGATAAGGAGGAGATATACAGTTAGGTAGAAACTGACAGATAGACCTAGAATCAGATAATGGAGCGCTAAAGATCCAAGGTTGGTCGAAGAGAGAGCGACAGAGACGCATGCACTGAGTGAAAGATGGATCGAGAGAGAGATTTTGGCAGAAAAAGGTTCCAAGTTAATCAAAAAGAAAGAGAATCATAGTGACAAAATCAGAGGAAAGAAAGAGAGATAAGAAAGGGTGAAAGTATATGTGGCTTGATATCTCTCCGATATTTACCTGTGCTGATCAGAGAAATCACAGACAGTTAGCAATCGACTGTTAGAATTCTCCTCGATTCAAATGCATCGGAGAAAATATTTACGTAGCTGCTAAGAAATTTCGATGATGCATGGAGCGTTGATGAGTGACTAACCGCATCGAGGTATGCGAAAATGTCTCCCGATTCCTGTGCGTCGCGATCCGCCAAAGCTAGGCCGATTGTTTATTTAAACAATGCGTGCTCACGGCGTCTTTTTTGCAATTGCCTCCCTTCTCATTAACCTTTCTTGGCGATGATTCTTCCGACAGGGCTAAACCCTGCTAGTAGCGTTGCGAAGCAGTTTAAAAGAGTTACTCTTAGAAATGCTTTTTTTCACTCTGAAACGATGTTCGCGGTTTTTTGAAGGAAAAATGAATTAATAATGTTGAACCACTTTTAAATGCACACTCTTGGCACTTAATTGACCGCTATGACGCCTTATAATTGTTTTATTTGAGAATAGGCGCCGAATTTGACTTTATTTCGGCGCTTATGGGTTAACAGCGGTAATACTGTCTCTGAGCCATGCACAGTCGGTGAGAAAGTGAGAAACAAAGGAAATAGAGAGAGAATGAAGTAGAAAGGGAGGAAAAATACGGAGAAGAAAATAGAAATAAAGAGAAGGGATAGAAAGATTCGCAGGTTCCTTCAAAAGTAGTGCACATGATTTTTTTAAATTTATTTCCTTCTCTATGTCTTTGCTCTTTACAGATTTCATTGAATAATTTTTCTCGCTGCAATTCAAATTTAATTTAGCCTCTTTTCTCGAGTGTTGCTCTCGTAGCACTAGTTTAAGATGGCAGCAGCATTAGATGTTTATCGGAAGCAACGTCTTGTGATAGAATTCCTGTGCTGTGTGAATGAGACAGTGACAAATATTCACAAGAGGTTATTAAATTATTACGAAAGTGGCTGTTTTTGATAGCAGTCGATGGGCTTCCAGACTATCTGGTGAATTACGGGAAGCGAATACTCAAGATCTCTCCCGCAGTGGCAGACCGCGTTCTTCTCGTTTTCCTGACAATGTGCAGCGCAATCACAACTTCAGTTTGGCTGACAAACGTGTAACTATGAAACACTTGTCAATGGATGTGGAATATTGAAAGAATTGTATTTGAAAAAGATTTGTGACTGGTGGTTTCTAGGGGATGACTCCATTGTGAGGGTTGCTAAAGAGTGACTCAGTCGTGCTGGCCCAGACTTCTAGAGTGTGGTTAAAGAGTGCGATCTAATTCCAAGGTGACGTAAAGCAGTAGAAATTGATGTAGATAATGTGGAGAGGAGACATTTGTTCTTCGAAGATCGATCAACGTATTGTAAAAATAGCACAGGTATAAATTGAATGTTTAAGAAAAAGTCGTGCAATACTTCTGGAGTAGCCATCGTAGATCGTAGATAGAAAGAGGAAGAAAGAGACAAAGAAGAAGAGGGAGAGAGAGAGGAAGAGAGAGAGAGAAAGGGAGAGGGAGAGAGAGAAAGGGAGAGGGAGAGAGAGAAAGGGAGAGGGGGAGAGAGAAAGGGAGAGGGAGAGAGAGAAATGGAGAGGGAGAGAGAGAAAGGGAGAGGGAGAGAGAGAAAGGGAGAGGGAGAGAGAGAAATGGAGAGAGAGTGAAGAGAGGGGACTTGTAGGCACGACGGCGCTGGTGCTGGCGGCGGGCAGCGGCGAGCGCGCGACGGTGGCGCTGCTGCTGGAGCGCGGCGCGGACGTGAACGCGGCCACGACCAAGGGGTGGACGGCGCTGCAGGCGGCGGCGGGCAGCTCGGCGGGCGACGTGGTGGCGCTGCTGCTGCGGAGCGGCGCCGACGTCAACACGCGCAGCACGGACGGGCGCACCGCCCTGCACAGGTGCCGAGCCCGCGCAGCCCTGTAACCTCTCCGCCACAGGCCGTGCAGTATGAACAGGTGCTAGATCGAGTTGAAAGACGAAATCGCCATCCCCTAACTGCTCTTCAACAGTGGGAAGCAAGAAGGAGTTTCAAACATCAACGTAGGCCTGAGCCGTGATAGTGCCTCCCAAATCAACTAGGGGTGCAATCTCCGTCCACGAAAAACACCACCACACCATAACACCATTTTGAACGTGTTCGGATACTTTGGATCACATAATGTACATGCTCGCAATTCGCAACTCGCCGCCCACCACTGGTGTGAAAGAAACGATGAGCGAACCATAACCGATAATCCACCACGTTCGCTGGGAATTACCGGGAATTACTTTGCGGGTACTTCACGAAGGACGCGCGTACGTTGGGGGGTGGGGTGCGTAGGGCGGCGGGTCGGGGCGCGGCGGACGTCGTGTCGCAGCTGGTCGAGAACGGCGCCGACGTGCATGCCAAGAGCGTCGACAAGTGGACGGCGCTGCACATGGCGGCCGACCGCGGGTTCGCCGACGTCGTCTCCACGCTGCTGGACAGCGGCGCCGACGTCGACGCCAAGAGCGACCACGGCTGGACGGCGTTGCACCGCGCCGCCAGCAGGGGCGCCGTCGACGTCGTCGCGCTGCTGCTCGACCAGGTGAAGTACTCACGGGCGCGAGTTTTGGACGTTTGCCGACGACGTGGATATACACTACATAGAGTGGCTGGCCCTCTCCCCCCTCTCCCCCTTCTCTCCCCTCTCCCCCCCTCTCTCTCCCCCTCTCTCTGCCTTTCTGTCTCTCTCTGTGTCTCTCTCTGTGTCTCTCTCTCTGTCTCTCTCTCTCTTTTTTAGTCAAATCAAAAGAGTGATGACTTGGGGTGGAATATAGAACTGTTGTTGTTCTGAATCAATGTATCATATTTCACTTGTATATTGCTTCGTTTAGGTATTTAATTTATATTAGAGGTTAAAATAATAATGTTGACGATGCCTTAAGTATTTTCAGCATTTGGAAGGGATGATATGCTCAGTGTTTTGTGGATTAACAGATGGAATCTGTTTCATACCATGATCCGTCATTCTTCCATTACTCGGATTCCTTACCTCACTAAGGACCACCACAAGTTGGAAGCTTGTTGAACTTATCAGCTGAAAAGCTAATTAATTGCAAGTTTGTCACCATCACTTGGAAATGAAACGATTCAGTGCAGTCAATGCACATATTTAAATCATTAAATTGTTACAAAGGCTAAGTGATAAATTTAGTATGATGTGTGAAAATATACTTCATTGCAATCCACTAATACAAATGATGCAGTTGAATGTTTGCATGTTGTGCCATGATTAATAGTCTATAAACAATTGAATAAAAACAATTGTGATGGATTTACATCGGAATAAATACGTAATCATGTAGATACAGACATGGAATTATGTGCGATGTCTAGAAGAACCGCTGTGCGAGCTGATGCACTAAGTAGATCACTTTCAGTGGTCCAGATGATGATTTCATGGTATCAACAGGGGTTTAATAGCCAGTTGGTAGGCGTGCCGTGCGCCTCAAAAGGTTGCCGCGTACGTTATGAGTGGAGTCGCATGTTCTAGCAAAAAGTGATTGATTGCGCAGTCACTGTTTAACCTGTTAGAGCCCAGCGTTACCACCTGGTAACGTAAATTCCGCCAACGGCGCAGGGACGTTGTCTGTTATAATTTGAGAATTTTATTTCTGCCACAGAAGTAGTCATTCATAATAAACATAAGCAATTTGTTTCACTCCTGAATGCCAGGTGCCGATTTAGCCGTGGTCATTCATTTAACGTTTTGCCAAGATCTACAAGTGCTGTGTACGTACTTGTGGAGGGATGTCAATGTACAGTGAAGGGTGAAGACGTGTCTTGTTAGGTTTTGTTTGTTTTTTATCTGTACCAGTATTTTTATTATTAGCCGTGATTCGGTGAAACAATTAAGTCAGCGTGTTCAGTCACGCCGATTTCTCAAGAGTAAACACCTTTCTTTATTTTTGTGACAATCACGTAAATAGAAAAGGTAACTCTCAAAGAAAATGTAATATTTTTTTCAAGTATTTTAAGGGGGTGTTGTGAATTGTTCGTAGGAATCTCTCAATAATACTGAATAAATCATTAGTTCAAGTTTATTTTTCATGTCAATTGCATTCTTTTTTATTTGATATTGTGTTAGTACGGCTCTTGATCCGTTCGTTTCTACTACGCGACCCCGGGACCGATTCCCTCTCGAGCCAAGAGTATAGTGTGCGTTTTCCTTGCAATGTCGCAGTATATGTTGCTGTGTGACGATGTAAAAATTGACTTCTCAGGTTGACAAGACCGGAATACGTCGTGAGGATGTCTACGTGCTAACCATACGTACCCCTTTAACCCATGGCCGCGAGGTAGGGACGTCGCCGGTAGGCCTAAGCCTGTTCACGGGCTGTCACGCCAAGTACATACATGCATATATACTCATCCAATGTTGTTTCCTGTCAGAACCAGTGTGCAAGTGATCACAGGCATGAATGTTTTGATACGTGCGAAACATGCTGAATTTTTATAGGAGAAATTCCAAAGTAATTGCGAGTATCGGGTTGAGCCTTAACGATTCATTTTCGTAAAACGTTACAATTTATCTCTTTAAGAATGCCTTTTGTACGCGCAGCAGCTTAGCGACACACTGATAAGGGACGGCATTGAGAGGGGGCCGTTTTGAGGCGGGGCGGCATCGCCAATACGCCAGGACGCCAATACGCCCTGGGCGTGACACGGGCGTTTGCGGGCGGGCAGGGCGCCCACGTGAACTCGGTGGGCAACGACGAGAAGACGGCGCTGCACTGGGCGGTGTTGAACGGCGAGGCGGCGGCCACCGAGATGCTGCTGCGCGGCGGCGCCGACGTGAACGCGCGCGAGAACGGCGGGCGGTCGGCGCTGCACCGCGCGGCCGGGCGCGGCGACGCGCGCACCGCGCAGCTGCTGCTGGCGCACGGCGCCAACGTGCACCACCGCGACGACGACGCCTGGACGCCGCTGCACTACGCCGCCGCCAAGGGTAACCCACCTCGCCACGATCGATCACACAACAATCGATCACGCAACAATCGGTCACGCAACAATCGATCTCGTGACAATCGAGTGTTGCGACAACCAGAACTCGCGACAATCGAAATAAGCCGCAATGGAACTCGTGGCAACCGATACTTCCCACAATCGATCTCCCGAGAATCGAAGATGCGAAAATCAAAGTTGCTTTATGACAATCGAGCTATTGACAATTGAAACTTGCGTCATTCGAAACTCGCGTCATTCGAAACTCGCGTCATTCGAAACTGGCGACATTCGCAATTGGCGACAATCGAAACTCGTGACAATCGATCTCGCCAAACTCAAACTCGCCATAACCGATCTCGGTGCAGTGGAACATAGCGACAATCGAAACTAGTGACCAACGAATGTAGCGACAATAGAAACTATCGACAATCCTGCTCTCGCCAATCGATCTCGAAGAAATCTACCTTGTGGTAATCTATGTCGTGACGAACTCGCGACAGTCGAAATCGCAACGATCGATCACGCAACCATCGAAACCGCAACAATAGAATATTCACCAAACATAAACCTATCGATCCTTGGACAATAAGGCCAAGGTAAACCCAACCCAATAGCGTCAGCACTATCGATCTGCGCGTGTGTAGATGCACTTACGTGGTTGCGAAACTTGAACTGAGCATGCGCATGCGATCGATATTGCTTTAACGATCGAGGTGGCATAAACTCACTCATGATGATTATGAATTCGATCAGTTTATTTGTACGAGATTTGTTCGACTTATAAAAAAAGTAAAGCGGGTAGAAGAGCAACGACAGAACGCAGTCCACTCGCAACAGTCGAAGATGTCACAATTAAACTCGTAACAATCGAACTCAGAAACAATGGAACTCGTAACAATTGAACTCGCAACAACCGAACTCGCAACAACCGAACTCGCAACAACCGAACTCGCAACAACCGAACTCGCAACAACCGAACTCGCAACAACCGAACTCGCAACAACCGAACTCGCAACAACCGAACTCGCAACAACCGAACTCGCAACAACCGAACTCGCAACAACCGAACTCGCAACAACCGAACTCGCAACAACCGAACTCGCAACAACCGAACTCGCAACAACCGAACTCGCAACAACCGAACTCGCAACAATCGAACTCGCAACAATCGAACTCGCAAAAATAATGTTTTTCCAAACGAACTTAAACCCTGGGCGATAGAGGATCCAAAACCTTGGAGGATCCTTGGACATTAAGGCCTACACTAATCAACAATGATGACTACGAATTAGGCTCGTCGACCGATTAGACTCCTGTGATCAGTTTATTTGGGCTAGATTTGTTCGACTTTGCGGAGCTCGGTGGGGGGGGGCGTGTGCAGGGGCGTCGGACGTGATCGCGCTGCTGGTGGAGCATGGCGCGAGCGTGGTGTCGCGCGACGAGGACGGGTGGACGGCGCTGCACCTGGCGGCGCTGGAGGGCGCGGGCGCGGCGGCGGCGCAGCTGCTGCGCCTGGGCGCGGACGCGCACGCCAAGACGAAGGACGCGCAGCGCACGCCCTTGCACTACGCCGCCGCCGCGGGCGCCCTCGACGTGGTGCAGGCGCTGCTGCGCGCCGGCGCCGACGCCAACGCCCGCGACGCGCGCGGCCGCACCGCGCTGCACGAGAGCGCCGCCCAGGCACGTGGCTCCGACACTGCACCTCGCAATGCGAGAGCTCGAGAAAAAAGGGCGGTTATTTACACACTTAAAATATATGTATCGAAGTTATGAAATTGGGCGTGAAAAGGGACTTTTTAGGCACTTAATGTATGTTACAATAATTAAATCCGTTCAAAGAATTGGTTGCCCCGTCTGGGATTTGGACCCAGGACCGCTGCTACCACTCAGCTACAACCTATATTGCTATTGTGAGAATGAAATCTCAGGGTCTTGGGGTGCTTATCAGAAAAATTGCCGGTTTGGCGGATTCACTTGAATTGTTGATCTGTACTGATTTTGAACAAATTTTTTACGTAATTTTTCTTTGTTTTTAAGGCATTTTAAAAACATTTTATTGATCATTTTTGACGCTGTTCAAGTCATCGAAATCTGCCCCTAGACACAAGTTATTGAGGTAAACAAGGAAATAAAGCTGGTTGTCCGTTGTGAAGGATTGTAGGTTTTACCCCTTTAAGAAGGAGCCACGCTTCGGACTGAAAAAAGCAGAAATACTCTTATACCTTAACTAAGGAATCGACGGCAGTCGATGTCTCAGGGCATCAATTTATGTCACTGCGCTGCCTCTGATCGGAAGGTTCTAGTTTTGATTCCCGACGGTGGGAGAATTTTTGACACTTCGATCGGATTCACCCTCTTTGTGGAAGGGATTTCAAGAGGGGAGAGTTGCTCGTATCGGTAGTTTTCCATGGTATCTCCAATCAATACTAGGTGAATTCCTTAGCAGGACCCTGACAAACGGACCACTGACATCGCTCGAACTTTACTTCCTCTTCGTTGTCCTATCCTTACCTCCTTCTTACACACATCACACATAAGCTTTAAATTCCGAAATGGTCGGGAGACCAGTGGTAATTCAGAGCTCATCCTGGCTGGGTCTGTGCTGCGCTGGAGGGAGATACCTGATTGGGGAAAACCCTTCTAGACGACGGTAGGTCGACGCTGGATCTCACCATCCAGCGGGGAAAGATAACCGCTCCTTCCCGTGGGGGAAAACATGCACTACACTAACGGGACAAATGACCTTAGCAAGACGCGCCCGGAATCACTAATCAATCAATCGAACAATAAGCCGATTCGATGGTGAAGCGGTTATCGTATCGGACTATCATACTCGAGTTCGCGGGCTCGAATCGTCTGATTTAAGACGTGGAAACGGTGAAAAAATCCTTCGTTGATCTTCCTTCGGAGATGAATTAAAGTCGGCTGCCAAAGTTGTAGATTTTCTGCAATAGAAAGGCCCTGAAGCTTAAAAGAAACCTCTGAATTAAATTGAAGATGCCTATTTCGGCATCCGAGTGATAGCGTATTTCTCTGCTAGATGGCAAAAGTGTAGCGAAATGTCTGTGGTGAGGCTGAAGAGCTGACCTGATGGACTGAGAGTATCCACATAAAATTAGTCGTCATTGGTTGATATGTAAGCCAAGCAAGAAAACAAAGCTAGTTGTCCGTTGTGAATGATTGTAGGTTTGAGCTTTATGAATGAGCCATAAGTAAGACAAGTAAGGAAGTAAAGCTGGTTGTTCCATGGTTTCAATTACTCAGTTAGTAAATAATTGTAATTTTTGTTGTTTTAAGAAAGAGAAATGAAGAAGAAATGCTGTTTGACCAACTGTTTCAATTGCTCCGGTCATGAATGATAGTCGTTTTTTGCGTCAAGGAGGAGCCATCAGGGAAGAAGTAAATAAAGCTGGTTGTTCTATCAGTTTTAACTGATTACTTCGTGAATCATTGTAGTTTTTGTTATCTTAAGAAAGTGCCGTAAGTAAGGGAGGAAAAAAGTACAGAAGGTTCTGCCATGTTTCAATTGCTCCGCTCGTGAGTAATTGAAGGTTTTTGGCTTTAAGAACCATAAGCAAGTGTGGAAATACCCACACAAAAAATCAATTTCTCTCACAAAATATGAGCACATTTTTTCTACAAATGAATAAAAATTATAATATAAGAAAAATGTTTGCAATTTTGTATTTGAATAAGCTAATAGATATCTCGAGAAATAGCCGAATATTATAATGGATCATGAAGACGTCAATATTCACAACTTTGTATTTTCATACGTGAAATCCTTTTTCCACATAACAACGTTCTTTCCTTGACAAATGTCTCTTTTAATGGAAATATTAAAAAATGATCTACTTCATGTGCGGATATATTTTTCCTTTTTTCTACAGCTGTATAAAAATACTCTTTTCCAACAATAAAGTTTCCTCGCGGCGCGTCTTCCTTCGGAAGAATAAAGTTTGAAAAAAGTAACAAAGGAATGTTCCTTTAGGTGCATTGACACCACTAAAATCCCGTATTTTTCTATAATTCTTTCATATTATGTTAATGGCAACCTGCTAAGAATTGTGTCAATTGATTTGTCTCGTTGAGAAGAATCGAAAGAGCTTTTGATCACCTCTTGCAAATAAAATGCACCTAGATAATTTTTCGTACTGATAAAATGCAAGTCTGAGATAAAATAAAATTACCATCACTAGATTTTCCGTTGTTAGCCTGATTTATTTTCCAACTTTCTACCCACCGATACTAAAAACTACTATAGTTTGCATGCACTTGTGTCTGATTACCTCAGTGCCCAAATAGTACTCGAGAGAAACTTTATTTGCCCTCTGCATACGAGAGCCTTTTAGCGACCAAAAAAGCCTTCAGCTCATCGACTGAGACTTCAAGCTACAAACAAGCCCGCTAGGCAGAATCGCACTAGTGAGGTAAATGTAATTTTGTAAAGAGCCCTCGATACACCTGAGGAATGTTCTACTTACTTTACAGCGAGAGGGTGGAGGAACCTGCTATCTAAAAAATAAAGCTATCTCATCCACATTGTTTCGGCGAACTTAAGCGCCCGAGAGTTCGAAAGAGAAGTTGTTCCGTGGCAGTGGCAACGCGTGAGTCTGTCATCCGGCCCCAACACTGCGGCAAATTTCCAGTAGATATTAAACCATTATTCTGGGTTTTCGCGTCGTTGTTCTGTCTGCCTCCCTCATGAGCATCCGCATCCACACGTACTCATTGAAAACTCACACACACAAATATATACACATACACACACACTTTCTCTTCCTCTGTCCCTCTCTTCTCTCTCTCTCTCTCTCTCTCTCTCTCTCTCTCTCTCTCTCTCTCTCTCTTTCTCTCTAATAAATTTGAATTTATCAAAAATAAATAATTACATAGAATTATTTCTAGATAACCAAACAGAAAAGGAACAAAGGAAGGCATTTCGAGACACATGTTAATATATTATTACGAAATATTACAAATAGTACATGTTTAAAACCATAAGTAATTTCCTAGAAAAAATATTTTTCCGGAGTCTGAGTTATTTTTTATAGTAATACCAATTTCAAAAGTAGTAAATACAAGGAATGCAACTGAATTTAGGTCAATAACTAAGCTACACATATTTGAAAAAATATTACAACAAATAGTCAAAAACAATCGAACGAGTACATAGAAACAAATAAAATTATAGAAAAAGAACAGTGAGTCTTTACAGAAAAACAGTCATACGGAACAGCGAAATAAGCAGTTTTAGACGATCGGAAGATTAATAGTGATGCACGAAAGAAAGTGGAAGTTATCTTCCTAGATCTCAAGAATGCTAAAGCTATTGACAAGATAATGCTTATGGAGAAAATGTATAAATACGGAAAATACAAGACAAAACACATAATATTGACTATAATTGAATTAATATACACATATTGAATGATCTGTAATGAACTGATTATTGGGCTTAACCAGAAGTTCTTTTTCACCTCTTCCATCTTCACCTTCTCCATGTTCATCTCCTTCTCTTTCACCACCATAGTCTTACTATTCTTCTCCTCTATCATCCCTATCTTCATCTTCTCATGTTCTTTTACAATTTTCTCCTTCTTCTCCTCTTCCTCCACCACATTCGCCTCCTACTACTACATCATCTTCCATCTCCCTCCATCTATATTCTGTCATCCGGCCATATTCTGTCATATTTTTGTCTTCATCCTCCTCTCCTTCCTTTTATCCTACTCCATCTTCTTTTTCATTATCTTATCTTCTTCCATTTTCTTCTATTCCGTTTCCTCGAGCTTCTTCATCTTCATGCAACTCTTCTTCCTGTTGATCTTCACCGCTGCCTTATCGACAACGGACAACCTCGTGTAAGGGGGAAGGATAAGACAAGGAATGGGAAGGAAAGATCGCGCGCGGTCCATGGCTCGTTTGTAAGTGTACTGCTCCGGCATTCCCCTGGTGTTGATCGGAGAAACCACGGAAAACTACCGATCAGAGCAACCCGGTCGCTATAATTCTCCTCCAGTCAGCGGCTGAATTCTACCTAGCAACGTAGCTAGTCTCGAAAACCCCACCACCGTCGGAGATGCCAACCTGGGACCTCTCGGTCCGAGGCACTGTCAGTGTCATCACTCAATGCCCTGAGCCACCTCTCCCGCTACTGCGAGTGTGAGCGAGCGAGCGAGCGAGCGGGTGGTTGGTGGCGCAGGGCCACGACCAGGTGGCGTCGGCGCTGCTGGCGGCGGGGGCCAACCACCGGGAGACGGACGGCGAGGGCAAGACGCCCGCCGCCTACGCCGCCAACGCGACCGTGCGACGCCTGCTGCAGGGCTGAACGGCTCGCCCTACGCTCACGTTGTCTCAGTACGGGCCCACGATGTCCACTCGACCGTCACTACCATCAGGCAATTTCAGGGATTTGCTCACAGTAGGAAAACAAACATTGTAATGCGCTCCAATAATGCGGTAGCAAACCATCTGCAATAATGCAATGGCAATGAAACTGCAAAGATGCAGAAGCAATGCTACTGCAGTAATGCGATAGCAATACTGCTAATATTTTAGTATCAATGTAGCGGCAATATTGAAATATAAAAGCATCTGCAAAAATGCAATAGTAAAGAAGCTTCAATAATGAGATAACTATGCAACTGCAGTCTAATACAACCTCAATATTGACTGTCGAATAAATATCAGGGGTCCATACTCAGATAATGTAACTATGACGCTCAAATTAAGAATTCTGTAGTAAAAACAACAGTTCTATGTTATCCTGGTAGAGATGACATATAAGTTGTACAATAACAATAGTGTGATCGTGCAAACATTCCCCTCTTTGTAAATCATTCTTGTAAATGTAAATGATATCTTCGTATTATAATATCTACTTCGAATAAGCCAGAGAATAGCGTTTAGGATGAAAAAATATACTGTTTTTGATTATGTCCATTGCTGGTGATGAACGAGTGATGTTCACAGTCGCATACAAGTGCTATGCCAACACCCAGGTAACTCCAGTGACGGAAGGGGCGGACCCCAGAAGAAATGGCCAATTATTTGCAGGAACATGCTTATACATTTAAATACTAATGATATAGCAATTAGCATTATATTAAAATTGTTTTTTACTGGTTTGTGTGAAAATATTTTCAGTTTTTGAGGTTTAGCAACTGTACATGTATACGAGACGTGTTTTTTATGTAAGTACCGTTTTGGAAAAATATTCATAAAATTTGTTTTTCAAAACAATATTTACTTTTACCTGAAAGAAAATTTCTTAAACTATTTTTCTACATGTTTGTTATCATTGTTCAGACATTTTACATAACGGGAAACCAACGTTTCTATTCCCTCTTCGTAGAAAGATGCCATCAGTACATAGCCACTTCTACCAGAGCAGCATCTGGGTTGACGTCTTAAAAGAAACAGGAAAGGTTATGGGGACTTTTGCAATGAAATGATGGTATTGCAGGAATGCAATGAATCCTGCAGAATTGCAGGATGGCAATGAAATGATGGTATGGCATGATCCGACCTGGAGGTCCTCGGATTCGAGTGCCGACTGTGGCAGAATTTTCAATACAAGCCAGACAGCTAAGTCAAATTCGGCCTCTGTCGCTTCTATCGGCCGGCTGCTCTTATAGATTCCATGGTTTCTCCGATCAAACCATGCGAATGCCGGAGCAGTACACTAACAAACGGGCCACGGAACGCACGCAATCTTTCCTTCCTCTTCGTGATCCATTACTTATGCACACTTAAGACTTGCATGCACTACACCACGGGAAACCAGTCGGGCACTTGTCCCGACTGAGGTGGCGAGCCGCCCAAGAAAGATACCTTGTTGGGGAAAACCCCGCAAGCCAACGAGTAGGTCTGTGCCGGATCGCACCATCCAGCGGGATAAAATAACCACCACTTTCCACGATAAAAGCATGCACTACACTTACGGATTGACTGATCTTAGCAGTTCATGCGCACGAAAACACTAATGAATTAATCAACGAAATGAAATACGTCTAATGGGTTGAAGTTTTCCAAGTGGTCTATGAAGAGGGGCAACTGATGAAAGTGCGTGGAAAGTGATAGATGGAGGCGAGGGGACAGTGTCGCGTGGGAAGTGAAATGCTCGGGCGGAACAGTAGCGAGTTGTGACAAGTGCGAAATGTGCCAGCGGGCATTCATAATCCTGGCTAATTAGAATGAACTCAATAGATCGCGTCCCGCACATTGACCCAGACAGTTATCGGCAGTTTGGCAGAGGCGCTGCCTTCATCAGCAAAGCCGTAGTGCGAGAGTTTCATATGACACCCCCCGATGGAAGGGGTTCCATAATCGGTTGGTGGTGATAGGTGTCTAGCGGTCAGTTATAATCATCATTCCCTCAAATTCACGTTTTTTAAGATAAACGTAGCACACTGTACTCTTACGCAGGTTACATTCTTTAATTGGAAATAGAAAGATAGAAAGAGAGAGAGAGAGAGAGAGAGAGAGAGAGAGAAAAGAGAATGAAAAGATAAGGCGAGATCGAAAGGGGGAGAATGTGAAAGGAAGGAGTATTTGTGATTGGAAGTGTGTGTGTGTGTGTTAGTGACAGAGAGAGAGAGAGAGAGAGAGAGAGAGAGAGAAAGAGAACAGAACAGAAAAGGCGGGCCTTATAAAAAACGAATACCAGCACGTAATACACGAAGCAAGAAGAAACGTTACGTGATTTGGAGAGAAAAATTGACACTCTTGTTGTTTCTCTTCAATAGCTGACTCATTAGAAGGGTAAATGCTGGGAGAAAATAGTTAGGGGTAGGGAAACGAAATGGACGGTGGATCGACCGAGATGTTGTAGAAGAGACGAGAGAGGAGAGGTACGTTGGGGAAAAGTGACATGGAAGAAGAGAGAGATGGAATAAAAATTCGACGAATTGGGAAAAGAGTGAGGAAATGACTAAAGTGAACAAATGAGAGTGGGAACTGGGAGGTGATAAGGCAGAAAGAGGAAAGAGATACGAAGGGAAAACAAACGAAGCGGTTGCAAATCAAACGTGTGGAGATGTAACATGTACAGATAAAAAGAGAAGAGAAAATGGCTAAAAATGAAGTAGAAGTATATGAAGTGGGGGGGGGAAGCGAAGTGAGAAGAGACGAAGTGGTACAAAATTAAGTCGAGAGTAATGAAGGTAAAATGAAAAAAAAGGCGGGAGAAACGGAGGCAGAAAGTAATAAGGAAGAAAAAAACGGAGATAAACTGTCTGCAAGAGCGACGGGGAGAGCTGATAGTCGGATAGTGAGTGAGAGATGAATTAAAGGAAAATGCAGGAATCAAAAGCGGCACGACTAGATGACGCGGGGTGAGCTGCAGTGGGAAGATTGATTGATTGATTGATTGATTCATCCAAACGTAGGCCTGTCCGTCCGTCTGCCCCGCCGCCGCCTGCCTGTCTGTCTGTCCGGCCGTCTCCCTGTGGGTCCGTCCATAGTCTGAGATCAACGCTAGCGCCTAAACACTTCGTAGAACATTTTGCCAAAATGTTTTCCCAATCATTTAGGACCGAGTGATTCAATTTTATTTCGCATTTTCGTGCGCGTCAACTTACACGCTCATTCGTTTCATAGATGTGTGACGGGAAGTAGCTACCATCATCCCCCGTTGTATAGTAATATCAGTCACCGACCTACGGCGGATTACAGGGATTTTCCTCAGCCAGGTATCTCCCACAAGCGGGGCAAGGGTACACGGCGGGGAAGCTCACGACTGGTCACCGTACATGTGTGGTAGTGCAGTGAATGTAAGTGTGAGTAAGGGATGGGGATAGAACAAGGAAGAAAAATAAAAGATTCCTGGCGATCCGAGGCCCGATTATTAGGGTATTATTCACAGAGTAACATCACCCGGTAAAGTAGAAAGAGTTGCGGTAAAATGAGATGGGGAATCGAAAGACTTGACCGGCCATTGCATTGCGTAGAATGGATGTTCGCGTGAGGGGGCGGTCTAGGCGAGGCGGAGTGCAGCTAAAAGGGGGGGGGGGCTGGCGCAGCGAGGATAGCCGGGTGAGGCAGGGCGTCGCGAGGCGTACCTGTGCGTGGCAGTGTGTAGGTTGGTGCTGCGTGGCAGGGCGAAACATACGTAGGCGGGACGGGACGGCCGTAGCAGTGCGTAGAATGGAGGTTCGCGTGAGGGGGCGGGCGCGGCGTGGCGGAGCGCAACTAAAAGGGGGGTCTGGCGCAGCAAGGCTAGCCGGGTGAGGCAGGGCGTCGCGAGGCGTGCCTGTGCGTGGCAGTGTGTAGCTTGGTGTTGCGTAGCAGGGCGAGACATACGCAGGCGGGACGGGACGGCCGTAGCAGTGCGTAGAATGGAGGTTCGTGGGCGTGGGCGGGCGGGGCGAGGCGGAGCGCAGCTAAAAGGGGGGTCTGGCGCAGCAAGGCTAGCCGGTGAGGCAGGGCGTCGAGAGGCGTGCCTGTGCGTGGCAGTGGGTAGCTTGGTGCTGCGTGGCAGGGCGAGACATACGCAGGCGGGACGGGCCGGCCGTAGCAGTGCGTAGAATGGAGGTTCGTGTGAGGGGGCCGACGGGGCAATGCTGGGTGCGGTGTAGGCGGGCGTGGAGTTGCGGGCGGAGGCGGACGGGGTGACGGTGTTTGCGCTGCCGGACGCCTTGGGACGCCACGCGCCCGCCTCTTGTTTGCGCCACCGTTGGTGTGTGTGGGAGGGGGGTGTTTGCGTGCGGGCTTCCTTCCGCCGCGCAGCGACACCGCCTTTTTAGTAGAGCACGCCGATCCCCTTCACCCCACTCACACCTCCGTTCCTACCACCGGCATTGCCGCTGCCTTTGTAGTGGTGTCTGGTGCAAATTCATTGGTTTCTTGTCCCAAAGGCGGCGAACACTAGCTGGATACCTAGCGAGATTTCAACCGCTTTCTGGGGGAGTCTTCTAGAGGCCGGCTGTTGTGATTGGTAGTTATGCATGGTCTTTCCGACCTCTGACCGGGAGGTCTTAGGTTTAATTCCCGACAGTGGTAGGGTTTTTGACACTAATTAGCAGGGTCTCAGCTCAGTCGCTGTATGAAGGAGAATTCTAGCGACCGGCTGTTCTGATCGGTAGTTTGAGGTGGTCTTTCCTGTCAATTTCGTCGAATGTTGGAGCAGTACCCTAAGAAACGGGCCACAGGCCATTTGCGATCTTTCTTTCCTCTTTCTTGTCCAACCTTTACCCCTTACACACACTCACACTACCACTCCAGGAGACCAATCGAAATGTTTGGATGGGGCTGTGCCCACCTGAAGGAGATGCCTAGAAGAGGAAACCTGCACTTGAGTGGATTATGTGAACGTCTTCGCCGGATCCTGTGTTTCGGTGGAAGAGAAACAATGCCCCTCTAGAAGTGTAACATGCACTACACTTACATGACTAATAGTAGTAGATAGTAGATAACGTGCCCGGAAATAAAATATTAAATTAATGAATCAATCGGGCTTTCTAGGAGCTTCATTAGGTACAGATATTGGGGCTTCCTTTTTTTACCTCAACGCATATTATCTAAAAATGGACGTTCTGCGTTTATCAAGAAAGTTTCGTTTTCGTCCTCAAAATGTCTAAAACTTTGGGGTGGGCTGTAGTAACTAGGTTTCCTAAATGAGCTCTGCAAGTGCATGAGGTACAGTCAGTCTGCCTGCAGTGAATCGCTACTGAAACCCATGAGACACTCAAGTTTCACTAGACTAGAGCCGATCGCTCCCAGAGAAATTCGCAGTTCGTCTGTTTCTCGTATGGCGAAGTGATGTCATAGCTACTTCTATTGATTTGTTTTTGAAATGGCTTTTGAGGGCGCGATAACAAAAGAAACTCACCACGAAAGAGCCCATTCATTTATTTCTAAATGGAAACTACTCGATTATTTTTTAGAAATATCTCCAGTGGTCCATGGTAAACGACGTTGACTTTTCTTGACATACAGAGTGTCAAGGGAAAAAATGTCGAAACGTCGAATATAAGCTCTTAAGACAATTTTTATGCATATTTTGTCTAATTAACTCCTTGGATATTCCGAATGTCTGAGCATGAAATGTTTTTCTATGCAAACATTTGCACTTAAAAAACATACAATCATTCCAGAAACCTGTAAATTATTTGTTATTTACAAAACAAATGAATATATTTGTTCAGAAAGAAAAATTAACACAGAAATTAAAAAAAGCACCAAATTTACACAATTCGATTGCTTTTTTATATCTGGATTAATTTTTCTTTGTGTGATTATTTCGCTAGTATTTAGCTAATATTTACGGGAAAGCGGACTGAGATATAAATGATTAATTGTTAAATTTTTCGCTCTTCATTGTTTGTCTACCCGGGCATAACAAAATATTCTTCTGAGTCTGCATACGAAATGAATAGGTCCTCAATGGCAGTATAATCATATTAACTTCAAATTAATTATTTGTAAATAATACTGAACCTTTTTTAATTTCTTGTTGTTCTCCACTCCTACATTGTACTCATACCTTTAATCAAAGCCAATAAAATGGTGAAATTAGTCATCTTTCTCTGAAAATAGATTTCATCTATCTTGAAATTATATGAAATTGAGTTTGCTTATGATATACGAATATTTTTGTCTCCTCTGTCACTTCTTATTTCTAATTCAGAGAGTAATACATTTAGAACCTAAATATAATACTCGGAAATATGGAAAGTTACAGTTAAATAAATTGCGTATGAGTTTTTAAAACAAGAAGATTGTACAAGAAGATTCGTTTCTGTGAAAGGTACTCGTACATTATTTTACAAATCACGAGGGCACAACATTTCAGTATTCAGTAGCGAGAAGCAACTTTTCATTAACTGATGGACCGATTGAAGTATAAGTAATAAAATAATAGGAAAGTGTTGGTATAACTTTTTAGTGTTGAATAATCACAACAGGTTTGTATGTTATGGAAATTGAAAATTTTGAAACACCTGAAATAGGTACATCGAGGCAATTCATTAAATCCTACTCTCAACGTACAAACTATTTGCTATGTCTGTAGCATTCATGAAACACAGTTGTTCATAAACAATTCTGATTAGTGCGCGTTGATCCGTACATCAAACACCAGGCAATAGAATTCAAGGATTGCATATTATTGACAACTAGTTATTCTGAGTGTACTGACTGCATTGAGGGCACAATAGCCATTGACTGGGAGGCTCCATTGACTTCTTATTGCCCTTTGACACCAAAACAATACCTTATTGATTCGTTCAAAGGTACCTTCCAGGGTCAAGTATATTAATATATCAAGGTTTCATAGGCCAGCGCGTCTTCAACGATACTCGAACGAGTTACAATAATGAGGATTTTTCTACTCTACAATCTCGTGTTCTTACGAATATTGTGGCCAGAACATTATATGTGTTTGCTCGTGGTAAATACAAGAGGTTTCTGATAGCATTCGAATTGTTTGAACGCAATCTTTGCTGATATTAAAAAAAACTGTGGCCGAAGTGTGAAAGTGAGGTTTGGTTCAGACAAACAACATACATTAACCAAATTTAATTCTTTTTTGTCAGTTAGTACCTAATAACCTACTACCTAATATTGTTAATACTGTGCCGCATATAACTACATTCTCAAATTCATAATCGAAGGTGAACTTTATATCAAGAGCTGTGGAGGCTGCGAAATATTTCTTAAATGAATTGAGAGAGCATAAGCAGAAACTGCAATGAACATCGCCTTCTACGTTGTCATCAGACGAGAGAGTTCTGGAAAAGAAACGACACATAATTGACAAAGATTATGACTTTGCCGAAAGAATGTATGAGTATAGTAGAGATTGTCATGGTTACCTCTCTAAGGTCAAAAATAGTTTTCCTTGCGATTTTCACACCTGGTGCTTATGCACCCCGTATTTTGGTGTTTGAAGTCACGTAAACTGTAGAAATGTGCTGGGAATTGCTTGGAAGCATGCCGAATCAAACTTTCCATGCGCAAAATATTCATTTTACTTTGCTTCTGTGCACGATCGCTACGAAACTGCTCGGGCTCCTCTGATTTTCATACAAAGCGAGCTCGTCGGGTCTGATGTGGAAAAAATTGGATTCCGGGAAATCTGACAATGGTTAAATTTTTCGGCGCGGCCGCTCAGGAGGTGTTGCGATCTTTTGGTGCCTCTTCGAACCAACAGAAAGCAGTTGACAATGGATTTCAAAGAACTTTGTACAAGTATTTGGTCAATTGGGAGGGAATTCGCGCGTCTTTTGAAAGCGGGAAGTTTCAAATGAATTATCTTTTCTTGTAAAACGCCTTCAAAGAGCAGAGAAACTGGGGTGTACGAAGCGAGGCGCCAAATTTTAATTCATACAGTGGTCCATATACAAACAAGAACCGTTCTCAGCGAAAGCATTTTCACAGTCACACATTATTAACCATTCTAAGCTTCCGTACCGGAAGAGGCTCTGGGCATCATTTGATGACAGTACATTCCCTCTGACAGGGTTCGAATCCTGACGGTTAAAGGATTTTCGACACTGACTAGATAGGTCGAATTTAGTCGCTGTCTGGAGATTGATTCTAGCCACCGGCTGCACTGATCTGTAGTTTTTCCGTAGTTTCTCATCAATACCAGATGAAGACCGGAGGAAAACACGAAGAAAGCGGCCTCTAACGACCTTCCTTTCTTTTTTCTTGTCCCATCCTCAACATTTAGCTACACACCACACACACAGACGTACATGCATTACACTACCACACATGTCAGGAGAGCAGACAGGAACTTACGATTTGTCGCGATTGAGACGCTTCCCCGGTGGATGGGAGATACCTTGGGAGGGAAACTCCTGCTCACCGCTTGGTAGGTCGGCGCCGGATTTCACCATACATCAAAACACGAAATATTGCAACCACCCCGTGAGACAAATGTATTAACTACACTTACGGTACAAACGACCATACCAAATGAAGCGCCCGGAAATACCAATAACACGGCCAAAAAAATCTACGGAAATACGAAAAAACCGGATTCGGATTTAGAGACTTCATATCACCTCTAGAAAGCATGGTCTGATCCCCAGACATGAACACGATTTGTGGGTGTGTGAATGTGTGGCTATGTAATCTCTCCCGTCTTCCCGTCTAGTAGAACTTTTAGCCGGCACTGATTTTCAGTACACAAGTTCCCGTAATTCGCTTGTCCACGCCATACCCGTCACGACACACGAGTCTGTGCCTAATCGTTGCCGTGAGCATCATCGGACCACGGTTTGACGTAACGCTGAGGATGGCTAACGCGGCTGATTTCCCGGTGATGTTTCGCAGCATTTTCCCTTGTGCCGCCGCAGGGCTTTTTCCGCCAGTGCTTCCGCCCCTGCGCGTTTCACCACCCCCGCCGCTCCGCGGAACCACCGTCGCCCCCTCCTCCACAGGCCATCCGCCGACCACGCTCCCTCCGTCGCCCCCTCCTCCACAGGCCATCCGCTCCCCAGTCTATCCACGCGACAACGCCCACTCCTCCACAGGCCATCCTCTCACCAACCCAGCCCCGCTGACCACGCTCCACCGTCGCCCCCCTCCTCCACACGCTCTTCACTTTCTCCCCCACTGTCCCCGCCCCTTCCTCCGCCTCGCACGCGTCGCCCTTCACTTCTTCCCCAACAGTCCCCGCCCCTTCCTCCGCCTCCCACGCGTCGCCCTTCACTTCTTCCCCAACAGTCCCCGCCCCCTCCTCCGCCTCGCACGCGTCGCCCTTCACTTCTTCCCCAACAGTCCCCGCCCCTTCCTCCACCTCCCACGCGTCGCTTTTCCCTTCCTCCCTAACTGTCCCCGCCACTTCCCCCATCTACCACATAGCACTCTTCACTTCCCCCCTAACTGTCCCCGCCAGTTCCCTCCATCTACCACGCGTCGACCTTCACTTCCTCCCCAAATGTCCCCGCCACTTCCCCCATCTACCACATAACACCCTTCACTTTCTCCCCCACTGTCCCCGCCCCTTCCCCCGCCTCCCACGCGTCGCCCTTCACTTTCTCCGCTGCCTGTCGCCTCTCCGCCCCCGCGTCCGTGGCCTCGTAAATTCGTTAAACGTCCGCGGGGTGCGTTGTAGCGCGCGCGTCGGCGCCGCTAATGAATATATGATTAAAATGCGTAATCCGCTAATCAGGCGGTGATTTACGCGCCCGCGTCACCGCCCGCGGCCCTTTGCCCCTCTCTTCCCTCTTTCGTTCGTATATTTTACCCCCTTTCCAATCCGACCCTGCTCCTCTACGTACGATTTTTTAGTCTAGGCTGTTTCCGTTACGTACTTGTTTTTGCTGGCCTTGGCGGGGCAGAGCGTTGACGGAGCGTAAAAGAATTAAGCTAAAGAAGACATGGCAAGGTCGTGGCCAATGGAACTAGCTTAGGGGTCATTTCATGCCGTGTGGTCGAGTTTTAAAGAAGTGATTTCCCCCTTCCGACGAGCCCATCTCGAACGGTGAGATACACTTGAGTGAATTTATATGGGGTACTTTTCTACACAACAAGGTTGAAATAAGCTATAGTTTCTTATTTTTCAGAATCAATAATTTCAAAATTACAATATATTTATAAAGAAATGGTACGATCTGTGAAGCTAAAATTAAAATTTTCAGAAACAATATAATGTTGTTATGTTGTGAGCTAAATTTATTTTATCTACTTAAATATAGGACGGAAATTTAAGTTAAAGTTTGTCGTGTTTTGTTGTTTTGTTATAGGTAATTTGTTTTGAAGACTTTACTTCAATGTACACTGTACACACTGTAAGTTGATACATGAAAAATTGACATTGGTTTCCTTGAATTCGATTCCTTTCCGATAATGTTGTACAAGTCAACTTAATGTTCAGTCTTTTTTAGTATTTCCTGAGAAGGAAATACAGAATTCTGAAATTGCAAAAATCATTTGTTTGCGCTTCCGCTCATCTGGACGCTGCTGAGCCGAGACTGACAAAAATACTTCTAATTATGATAGTGTTTCAAATTTATGTAGTTAAGAGAGTTCTGAGCATACCTGCGGGAAATTTGCATTTAACATATCTTACGATGGTTGCTATTCGTCTTAAGTTCGTTCTAAGAGCGCAAAGTGATGAGGGATGGGAATAATACTTTTGGGTATGCATTAACATATTATCAATTGTAAGTTCTTAATGTCTTTGATTGGTATGTGTGAACCAGGAAGCTTCATTGGTCTTTTCTAGGACTTTATTTTGACCAATCTGCAACCACTTTCTTGCGGCAGAACCAGTGGGCCACTTCTGGTCGAACTTTCTTTCTACCAAATACCGAGGTGAATTAACGACTTTGAGGCCTGTAGGAGGTAAAATAATTGCCACCTTTAAATTTTTTTCTTCAAATAACGCAGGCAAAATGTTTATATATATATATATATATATATATATATATATATATATATATATATTGAAACCCATAATATGTGTTTCATTACACTAATTAAATCATTAGTGTAAGAATTCAATAGCTATTTTGGACTGCGCGGTGCGAGCGCCGGGCGCTGCGAGCAGCGGGCAGCCAGCAACGGTCGCCGCCGCCACCGGTGCCCGCCGGGAGGCCATCGTGAGAACGGCGGGTACAAGTGTGGCAGCGCGCACGTGCAAAAGTTCGTTAGTTGGATTGAGGCGGCCGCCGCCGAAGGATGTGCCGACGTGCGGCCGGCGAAGCGGAGACGCTAGCGGGGCGGCGACGAATGCGGACGTGTCGCGAGAGCTCGCGAGTAATACATGGACACAGTCGACAGGCTACGCAACTGTGGAAATATCGAAAACTGTAGTAGATCACAAACGTGTAAATAGAACATTAGAAGTATCAGTATAGTGAAAGATTAGTGTTGGTAGAATAATTGATGTTGTTCTTATTAGTTGGCGCGGTGGAAACATTCTTGAAATCGTGCGGTACAGAACTGTGACCAGTATACAGAGTAGGCGCGGGTTGTGTAATTAAACTCACTGACGGACAGTGATTCGAGGAAGGTGCGAAGCCGAGGTGTCAAGATCCTGATCGGGGAAGAATTGTTGGAGCATCAGCCGTGGGCGATTACCACGCCACCCGACGCTGACGGCCCGCAGCAGTAGCAGAGGTCGACAATCCTGTCGGCACGAGCGGTTCTACGAACATCATAGGTATACGATCGGGGCCCCGCAGGTATGAGAAATGCATTTCACTCTTAATCTTGGTACCAAGGCAAAGTGTAAGAACGTTGTCTAATGATGTAAATAACAAATTTGATTTAAAATAAATCTTGTTTATAATTGTATTTCAATTTATGATTAACCACCCCAACGTTGCACCAACTTATCCAGGGACCCATTCACGTAGAAGATACCCTCTCTTAGTGTTGTATTGCAGTGAAAATACCCGGCACCACCAGGTATGTCACAATATATATATATATATATATATATATATATATATATATATATATATATATATATATATATATTGGACACTATATTAATGATTAAAATTAAATATAATTTAATTAATAATTTACGCGTGTTCATTGTTTTCTACGGCAGGTCAATTAATTTTTAAATCATATATTTTTATATATAGAAACATCTACATTCATTATGTTGTCGGTTTTTCGTACTTACGTATATTTATTGTTCTACCATTGTTTCACTTTTAATTCTTAAAATAACAAAATATCTACATTTGACACTAAAAAAATAGGAACGAAATTTGACTTCTTCAAATAGATTATAAAAATTTCACGCATTTAAATTCCTGTAGTTTGCAAAATTCAAAATATGAATAATTTAGCCAAGTCATAAATTTTAGAAATTATTACACAAATTTCGTCTACAATGTTTGCAGACTCTAAAGTTTTGCCGCCTAATGCACGTGCGTCCTGGCCCATGCGTAAACCGGCCCCCGCCGAATTCCAACCTGCTGGGGTCGCACACCAAGTAGCACATCAAGAGCGTTCGACGAAGCGATTTACAAATTCCCTCCGAAAACCTCTGGCTGAATCCTAGAATTCCGCCTCGATGCCCAGTTGAGCGATCAGCATAACGCCGCCTCCACCCCCACCCCTCCCCTCCCCCCACTCGCTTCCCCCTCACCGCGAAGCTCGTGCTCATTTCCCCACCCCTGCACCCCATCGATTTGGCGGCGCGGCGTGTTAATTACGTTAAGTGAAGCAAGGGGAGATCGGCGCGCTCCTCGTGGCCTGGATCTGAACTACGCCAACAGCGTTGCGGTCACCCCCTCCCCGTCTCCCTCACAGCCACCCTCGGGGGTTTGGCAGTTGCAGGACAGAGAGGTAAAAATAATGCTTGCGTAAGAGGAGCCTCGATCTCCGAACGAAGAGGTGTATTAATAAAAGAATCCAAGTTGTCTTAACCAAACGAACGTTCAACGGGAAAACGAAAAAAAAAACACATTTTTCTCAATCGCTTCGTATCTGTAAGGACACGTGTTTAGCAAATATAACCTCTGCTTAGTAAGAAAATTGCACAAAAACTATTTCTGAGAAAATGTAATGCACTTTCTTACAATTTAGCAAATTTCAAGCCGTTTGAATTCTCGAAAAAATAATATATAGTAAACCATCAATAAATAGTACAATTACTTAAACATTGAGATAATTTCATTACAAAAAATGGCAAAATGTTACTGTCGTTGCAGATCAGGCAGGGGCCTGATTGATCCACGGAAGTCCCTCGTTCCAAACAATACATTACCTCCTGCTTCCATTCATAAACAATTCATTTATCCAATCATAACAATTCATTTATCCAAGCATTTATCCAGTAATAACTAATTGCATTAAATTTGGATTAGAGATAACTCATTTTTTTATTTCTTTTGAATTAACAAATTTTCGGGGCCTCAATTAAGTCCTAAGTCTACTTGCCCAACTACTCGCCTTTCTTATCGCCCCTGATATCTTCCCGAATAATAATATATCTTCATTTTTTAATTTGTGTTCAAATAGAGCACAGTATGCTGTAAATAATGACGTAGGTCAAACATTTTGAAAACTGCACATGTTTATAATGTTTTAAATTATCTCTTACAAGTTCAATTCAGACCCTCTACAATCCATTTTGCATAATACCGTTTAATTGAATTAAATATATTGATAAATTCTCTCTAGCTTTAAAATTGGAGGTGTAAGATGGATTTGAAAATAAATTTGAACTACCTGAACGATAACGATCACATTGAAACTATCCCTCGCTAACCCTTCAGCTCGAAATCGTAACGCGAATGGTCGCCTGCTCTACAATTAGTCTATTAAACAGTTTTATTCCCTTTATTAACAATATTTATGCACCAAGAACGTTATAAAGGTTTTAATGACAGTGCGGCGATAAAATGCTCGAGGACCTTTCGCCCTCGTCCGAGAACATTTGAACGCCCGAGATAATTTGAACCAGTTAACGCCCGTGACACATAGATAATTTTATTCCTTATCTAATTTTAATGATTCAGATTTACTTATTTACTAACTAAATAGATGTTAACTTGACTCGGTTTGTCTTTTCATATTTCCCTCCCATAATTTCCTTTCTTTATTGCCCCCATAAGAGAACATGTAGCAACTTTACATTTTTTTGTTATTTACATCGGTAAACACAATCCTAGATCCTTAGCAAACAACCATTTAAACAACCCCTTAAGAGCGAGTCCATAGCGACGGCCGTTAAAATTCTCGACGGTCCATTAAAAATATTAAAGTAGTCTTCGGGTTGACATTTTACCAGTGCTCAGAAATCTTTGGATAAATATGTCCCTTTTGCCTCACTCTTCTCCTTGTTCTTTTAGTCACAATTCGGCCATTTCATCCCCATGTCCCCTTGTCCCATTTGTCTCTTTTACGGCTGTCCCTTGGCTCATTTTGTGCCCATGTCCCATTTCTCCCAATATCCACCTTGTCCTATTTTGTTCTGTTTGTCCCCATAGTCTAATTTATCCCCTTTCCTCTTTTGTCTTTTTCTTCCCTTTTTCCTATTTTCCCTTCCCCTCTTTGTCCTCATTTTTCCGCTTTGTCTCCGTTTGTCCTTATGGTCCTTCCACACACTGCAATTATTATTTTAAAACGGTACCAAGGCCCTGTACCAACAATCCTTGCTACAGAACATCGAGAGGAACGACACTATTCTTAAAGCATCAATGTGTGAAATGTTGAATAACTAGAAATAGCAAAAACCATTGTACATCTCAACAAGTCATCTATTAATCTTTAAGAACTCCGCCAGAAGGTTAACTAATCGGTTAACTATCGCTCCGCATCGCTGTTAACCTTCCGGCCTCATCCTTAAAGACTAATTTAAAGAACTTGTAAGATTAATAACTTTTTAGTTAATATTTAGACAGGTAAATATATCTAAATCAAGCATCAGTTGTAAATATTACATTATTTTTCACTTTTTGACGTATAATAAATTGAACAAAATGCTAAACAAAAGTAATATATATATATATATCATATTGTTTTTATAAATACATTTACTACGTGTAGATGTATCTTTGAAACATCTCGCGTTCTTTGTTTGGTTCATTTGTTAAATTTTATTCTTTTTACAAGAAAAAATACTGATTGCAAAAATTGTGAAACTTAGTGTTGCTATATTCTAAAAATGTTTCAATGTGTGCATCAGTTGAGCATCATACGCATATTTCTTCTGTGTGATCTGAACATGCGTACAGTAGGTATCCAATTTTCGCAGCTCTGTTGAGTGGTCTTGCATCATTACCTGATTTGTTTCAATCCAAGTTTCGTCAGTTTTCGGGACGTCAATGTGTGAGCGACTTTGATACATGGCACGATATTTAGAAAACTCGATAAATGATAACTATGTATTGAAGATATTGAATAGCGGAAGAAAATACTACCTGCAGAACGCACTGGAGAAATGTTATGGACAGGACAAAAACGCTCAACATTTTGTAACCATTGTACAAGAACGAAAATTAGAAAGAGCTTCGCTGAAGCGGTATACTTCGATTATTGAAAATCCCGATATTTATTAAAATGTTGGTTACGAAATTATATTAAAGACATTATGAGCCATTCTTTGTGTTAGAATTATGTGCTATGTTACAGAGAATAATGTGGTCGATGCAGCCGAAATTTCTTTTAAAAGGGATCGCAGGTAAAAAGGTTGTGAATCTCTGCTTTAAAGCATCGCTTACGATATCTGAGCATTTAGTTAATTTTAAAAAATTGGAAGCTATTTTTGAGAAAATGTTGAAAATGTTATAGTTTTATATAATGTACCGCACCAAAATCAAAATTACCTTTTCTAACTCAGAGTGCTTCGAGCTTATTTAAATAGATCGGGAGTATCAGTTTAACATCGGCTTAACGGTTTAGGTGCTAGCGTTGACCAAATTGTTGTGCGTTTTTGTTCTGTCCAGAACATTTCTCCCATGATAGACGTTTTGCCGTCAATAGATTTTTCGTAATCAGGGTCCCACAAAACAGTTTCGGGCAACGCAAAAGTGTTCATTTACATAGTAAATTATTTTCTCTATCACATTGTGCATATTTTTGCACTTTTCGAGTAAGAATCGTAAAATATTCTGAGCAAAACTTCCAGTTCTCCATCATTTAACACTGTACCACATTTCCGTTGATAACGAGTTTTCATCTTCTTTACGTGCAAATTGGTAGACAGTAAAATTTGCTCGTCCAGAAAACAATGGATACTTTGTTGAAGCGTTAGATTTTTTGGCAAGGAGCTTGGTAACCTTCGTTTGAACAACAATGTTATTTGCACGAGTACTTATCTTCACCGGCGGCGGTAATTTATTACAGTTACTGCCGTACTTGTCAACAACAGCCGTCTCGATACCGTAGTTCGCGAGTTACTGATAGCTTGCAGATAAATGTTTGGCTGCTTCCGGGGATATTTCGGACGCAGCGTTTGCGTTGGCTCTTCTGCACTACTCATCCGCACTGTGCCCGCGCATCTGTCAAGTGTCTGTCAGTGCCTGGTGTGTGATAGTGTGTGCAGGAGAACTGCATTCGAATGACATACGAGCCTAACATTGAATTATGCTGCTACAAAATAATACGGAAAAGTCTGTGCTAGTTTTCTATATCCTTTGGTCTCGATAGCTAAACGAAATTGCCACATACCATATCGCCGCCCCAAGTACATATTTTGAAATTTTCTTATTTTTTCAATTTCCTAATAAGAGAACGGAATCATTATTTTATGAATATTAAAGAACAGTAAAACTTCATCATAATTTGCAATTTTCTTTGAAACATTTGAAGTCCATTTTAAGAAAATAGCGCCTCTGTAAATTCGAAATTTAAAGTTTTTTCACACAATTTTTTGGGGATTTCGAAAAACTTCATTTGAAGTCATTTGAAGAACTTTAACTCACAAATACAGTAGTGTTTACAAATTGCTGGAAATTTGGTAACGTGCTGGAAATGTGACGTGAATTTGTGACATTTTTGACGAATAAAAAAATACCCCGAAATGAACTTTACGTCATATTAAAAAGTGCAATTATTATTATTAGCTCGAGAAGTTTGAAAAAAATGGAGCCGTTTTTTAAAAAGATGCATTTGAGCGTTTTTGAAAATGCGGAATTTTGAGCAAGGTTTCACACAAAACGGTTGAGTTCTTGAGAACCTTTATGTGAAATTATTTAAAGCACATGTACTCATAAATGTAATAATGTGAACAAATTTGACGCTAATGTAAATATTAACGACGTGAGAGACAAGTCAAAATAATACATTTTTGTAATTTTTGGAAAAACAAAAGGATAGACCAATATGCCTTTTATGTCGTCTTATAGAATGCATTTAGCACTATTTCTACCAAAAGTTTAAAGAAAAATTTTGATCCATTTTTGAGAAAATCTTGTTTTTGTAATTTTATAAAATTGCAAATATTTCACGAAAACTACTATAATTTTCAAAAAAATTTACAAGACCTGAAGGAAACTCACTATTGACAACAAATTATATGTAGGAAAACCACCTATCTTTAATTTTGTAGGAAGACGCGGAAAAATTCAAACTTTTGCAATTTTCGAAAATTTAGAGATGTGTAAATCGGACCTACTTCACCTTTATAAGTGTATTTTACTCTATTCTAACAAGAAATTTAAAGAAAAATTTTGGAGCGGTGTTTGAGAAAATTTTGAAAATGTTTGGATCGCTTCATGTAAAGTACGCCCATATGTTAAAGAATGTTTTTGAAAATGTCAAAGATTTGAATCGAAACAGATGTACAGGACATTCCTAAATTTGGAAAAAATCCCACACATGGTTAGGCACAAGTAGTGTTCACAGACGAACTGACGGACGGACGCACAGACTGACGGATAGAGAAACGTTATGAAAAGAAACATTTTTTCGGTATCAGGGGACCCCAAAACATGTATTTCCGTTGAAATCTCGACATTACAGCAGCATTACATAACGTTTCCTGAACTACGAATAGAACTCCGTACATACGCACGTATACGGGAATGTAAAAAATGGTTGATGACAAAATAGTGCCACCCCTCACATTGAACTATGTTGTCCCTATACAAATATTTTGTTATTAAAATTCTTGTGCTATTTTAAATTTCTATGTAAAAAATTGCATTTAAGTAGATTTAATATAAACTACAATTGTATATTTGTAGGTAATAAACAACTGTGTTACTTAAACAAAAACATGTAGTATTATTTTCCTACTTTTATGAGTAGTTCACTGTGTGGTTCATGAGATATAAGGTAGCTCAGTCGCTTAAACATTTGAAGACTCCTGATCTACGAATTATCTCGTTTATTTGCGTTATGACATATTTCATCGGAATAGATCCTATTAATTCGTCTTAATCTCTTATCTTTGTTTTCGGAAACGTCAATATCGTCAAAGGTTGCTCATAGCACCAACTGATATCACTGACTAGGAAGTCCTAGTGTTCGAGTCTCGGCTTGGCAGGATGTTTGACACAGAAATTTCAACTCTTTTTTTAAACAGTAAATCAATAAGATAAGATTACAAAAATAATCCAGGAGGCCGCTGCCAGATTAAAAGAAGAGCCGATGAAAAGCTACAAAAGTTTTACATATTCACTAAACGGAAAATCGAAAATTCCCAAAACAATGTCTCCAATCGATAAGTATTAAATTTTGAAAACTAATGAAATGAGGGCGGTTTAAAAACTAGTGGAACAATCAATCATTATTTGTGTCCGCCTCGGCGGGCACTTCAAAAAACCGCCAGCGGCCTGACGGGCCTTTTAGTGTCCCGAAACGGCGCTAGAGAGCAGCACGCACTAGCCCCGTCTTTACGCACGAGTGAAGTGGCGACGGAAAAGAGTCCCCTCCAGAGGGAGGGGGTTGCACCAGCCACCCCTCCCGTAGGGAGGGGCGACCTTTTAAGGAGCCGCCTTGCTCTGGTCATCCGCTCTCTTGAATTGACCTTGTTGTAGTTGAGATATTAGAAGATGTACCTTTCACTCCGGGCCATTCTAATTGACTATAGTAACAGTTCTCAGTACGACGACCTGGCAGTCCGTTTTTAGCATATCCTTGATATTGTGACCTCTGGCAAAGTTAAAGGCATAATTCTTTTCGTTTCTTAATTCTTTTTGGTACAACAATTGTGGTATTTCAGACCTTGCACTTGGAGTTTCCTATAGTACAAAACACTATTCATTGTGAACAAAGAGTTGAACACGTTTCTAATAATCTAATTGAAATGTTTTATATTTATCAAGATATGTTTTAAACTTACCGAGTAGTACTCGCTTCGGGTTTTTCTTGGAAGGAGTGAAATTGGCATTTGTCAGAACTCCATTAACTTCGTAATGGGAATTAGTGGGAATGCGCGGCATATGAAGACGTTTTCTACACTTTATGTCTCTAGTTCAATCTCAAACCTTGTATCTATTTTTAAGTGTATAGCAACATTTAAAGACCTAAAATTGAGAAATAAATTGCAGTGAGAAAGAAATCCCTGCGATTAATTGGAGGTGAGGAATAGATTCGAAAATAAATTTGAACTTTGCAATTTTAAAATTTTTGTAGGTCATAAAAGAAATCAGAATATACTTCTTTTATAAATACACTTTACTCTGTATATTCAGCAAACAAAATAAAGAAGAAAATTGTAACAGTTTGAAAATATTTTTAAAATATCACTGAGGCTTTGTGTAAAATACCTCTTCCTCTAATATTAAAATTCCTTAATGATATCTCGAACAGCTACCTATATCTTAGTCCTGACATACTTACCATGTTTCAGCTCAAAAACTTATAATTTTACAGTTATGCGTGACACTTTCATCTGTCCATCCATCCCCCCACCATCCTTCATTCATCGATCCATCCCGTTTTTCAGGCACATAATTTCATGTAGTACTTGCTCTACTCCGCACCAATCTTATTCATCTTTGGAACAGAGCAAGTAGATCATATTCCTCTGCAGTGTGGCTAGTTGCACATCGAAAGAAACGAAAAACCGGATTTTACGACCGAAAATTCAAGTTCGTATTATTAAAGTGATTCCATTACTTTTCCTTCCTTTGTATAAATTACGTAGTGAACCGACAGAAGTCACTGACATCAATCGCTGTTCTGCTGCTGTCGTCAAGTAATTAGTTTCTACTCCTTCATTCAACATCTATTCATCAATGAACAGTGTTGCGTAGTATTTAAATGATTGTATTTAAAATATGTTTTTAAACACATTTTGTATTAGAAAAATTGTATTTCTGAGTTTTTTGACATATATTTTAGAAACGTATTTAAATATTACATCAAATATCATATTGAAATAGAAATACTTAAATGCATATGAAGGAGAAGATAACCAGGATAGGTTCTGTTTGTTCGATTCCTCCAGTAAATGCTCTTGATTGAAACAAAAATAAAGGCTCCTTAAGTCATTTAATTAAGTTTTCTTCATTTACATGATTTTTAAATGACAAATATAAATCATTGCGCCAGATGAAAAATGGTTTTTCCACGCGGTTTTTATACTATGGGCCACTATGGTTTTATTTCCCGATGATTTATTTGAAAAATCAGTCGTTTGATAAGGAAATGTCGATTATATTGTGTTAGACATTTCTTACATTTTATATTTGAAATTGGTTAAATATATGTACAGAAAATTTTGTTATTTTTCAGAAATTTGTATAACTGAATTACTAATTTATTGTAATATACATTTACAATATATTGTTTCAATAAAAAATATACAAAAAGTATTATATTTACTGTATTTTAAGTATTTGAAGTACTTTAAATATGTTTGTACAAATATTTCAAGTATTTTAAAAACGTATGTATTTATCGAATCAAAACTTAATGCATTTTGAGTATTTAAGTACTTATTTACGAAGTACATCGGTGAAAAATGTAAATGCTATAAAAATACTTTTCCTAACCCTGTCAATGGTATTGCACGAAGTGTTAATTACGATAAAAATCCATACTGTACTACGGCAATAGTAGAACATCGTTAACGAACATTTCGGATTTTTGGCTATGGCAGGAAAAATTCAGCTTGTTCGTGCAACAATGAACCGACAGCAATATCTTCTTTGAGGCTAGAAAGGTCTGAAATGAAACGTCTTCAGGGACTGCTGAGGTGATGGAAGTAATTTCGTTCATTTGCCGCCTGAGCGATTTCGCCTTCTCTCGCGGTCCAAGTTTCTCGCTTCGATTCGCATTTTTTTTCTTTCTTCGCAAAAGATCTCCCGTCTACCGATTGATTCTCTCTTCGTTCAGTTCTTTTAGTCTTGTGATTCCCACACGCCACTTCATTTAGAAGAAGTTTCCAGGGTGAAACAAAAATGCCAAACGTTTGACCTCTCTAAACTACGTGTTCGTTAGGTTCTCTTGTCTTATATCCCCTCTAGAAAACAAAAAGAGCAAAGGTTTAAGGCAGGGAAAGCGTTTACAGTTTTAAAACTGGGATTTAATTTAAATAACAGGTATTTACGATACGAATGGTAAAAGTGACAAGTTATTGGGCGAGTACTAAAGGTTGCGACACGAGGGCGATAGACTGAATGGCGCAATCTCACGAGCAAAATAAAATCACTTTTACAACATGTGCCATACACTGTTAAAGTCTTTCTGGCTGTTATTTTACAGTATTTTCCGGTTATAGTGAACGTCTGGAGATTGACATTTTTGGTTTACTATATCAGTTGTTCGTTATATCCGATGATGTTGACATTAAATAGAATTTCTCGAGAATTATTGATTTTATGAATACAGAGAGACAATAAAATAGATTAAGAGATGAATTAAAATTATTTGACCTTAAAAAATCAATTATTGACGATTGTTTGCTTCGTACATTTTTTATTTCTAATTTCGTTAAATCCTTCTCCAAAGTTCCTGCTCTCTCTATGCTTGATTCTGCATTGTCCACTATAAGTATCGTATTTGCAGTTTTTACACCCGCCAATGCCTCTTGCACTGTTGTAACACCGTCCCAATCTCGGAAGGCCCTTTTACTCGCCTGATACCACCGAGATATTTTCCGTGGCGAGATGGCGCAAGTGGCCACTGAAACCGTTCGCTTTTCCGCGCGGCACGGCGGGTGGATGTGGGCTGTGAGGCTGTGGCAATCGCGCGCTTCCTGTCGTCTACGTAGAACACCACGCGCTTTGTCTCGCGGAATCTCAAATAACATCAAGCTTGAAACATGAAGCAAGCATTCAAGTGTCGCCGCCACCAGTTGTAGGCCACGCATCACGGCCATTGTTTTACGTAGAGAAACTGAGTGACTCAAGGCCCTCGCATCAACAGTAAGGTCCCTATTCCGGGTCCGCCAGCTCTACCTCAGGGGAGATGTTCCATTATGACCTATGGCCTAAGATATTTTTTCAAGCTGCCTAGTGTTGGAATGTATGTTCAAGTTTCAAAGCTGAGGTTCAAAGTTTACTATAATTATATCTTTTTGTGCTTATTTATAATGTAAGTGAAACAAGATCAGTGACTTATGTTTACTGTAACCGAGAGGTCACTTCATCGCAATTCACTACAAACGGAGTCGACTGTGTTTTAATTTAAGAATACAAATCACTTAATGATACATGAAGGTCAGTATTAGCTGATGCGGTCAGACGAAATTATGTTATGATTTACTAGTCCACTGCTGTGTGTTTACTTGCGTAACATTTATTAACACAACTACTTCGACGCAAGGGATTACGTTGCACAGACAATTAAATAGTCGATTTAATTATACCTAGATTTGGAGATTCTGTTCGTTTCAGGCCGTCCGCGCCTCGTAGTGAAGGTAGAATATACAATATGTGATCAAAAGTAAACGGACACGTAGCTGAAAATGATATACCACTTCATGTCGCCTTACGTCGGTAATGCTGGAATTCAATAGGATGTTGACCGACCCTTAGCCTTGATGACAGCTTCCACTTTCGCAGGCATACTTTTAATGAGGGGATGGAAGGTTTCTTGGGGAATGGCAGCCCATTCTTCACGGAGAGCTGCACTGAGGAAACTAATAAGAGAACGTCTGTGACGTTCTGTAGCACTATCACGATAAATTTCTCTCGTGCGTTGTAAAGACGTATCCCCAATCACACCAAATAAATGGTATTTGAATATTGTAAATATGTAAAATATTTGAGAGAGCTTCACTCGTGGGTAAACTATCTATTTCTTGATTAATTTCCCTTAATGAAGAATTTGCATGAACCCTTATATACTTCCTTTAAACTGTAGGTAGAACCCGCCCAATATGGAAAAATTTTTTGAATAATATGGAATGTATTTAAGTATTATAGAAAAAGAATTTAAAAATTAACAAAGTATGATTACGAGAGAAGACGGAAGCTGATAAATGATTAAAATTCTTGAAAGCCAGAACATTGCATTTTTTTAAATATTACACAAATATTTACTAACAAAGTCATTAAGCGCATTTTTTCCGTGAGCAAAGTAACTGAAAACTTTCTTTGAATAGTTTTAAAGTATGTATTACCTAAAATGAATGGTTTGGGGCTACACCATCGTAATAATGAACCCGCAATGTGAATGATGAATCCTCTGCAACCATTTTCTAAGGGCTGGGTAAACCATATATTGGGAACGAATGAGCTCAATATTGAATGAACTGTTTCAATTCGACTTGCTCGTAGATTATCTTCATCCCTCTTCCATTCAAATTGGCTTATCAGCTTCACACCATCGCCATCGACTCCCGCCGATTCAGCAATGTGTGAAAACAAACGAGAGCTTATCAGCTTCGCGCCGCCGGCACTAGATCGTGCGCGGGATGGCGACAAGGGCGCGCCGCGTGGTGGCGAATGGAACTTCTGACACGAGCCGCAAAAGGTGAATGCTATCAGCAATATGCACTCTGCTCGGGAGGATCGAGAACTGAATTTCCGATACAAAACAAAATGACGGTGGCGTTGACGTGTCCATTTTATGAATGATGAGACACAATGAATCGACGGGGCTCGAACCCAGAGATGCTCAACCTATGAAGTATTTAACGGCAATTAAATTTAAAACATGTCAGTGACCCACGGGGCCTCAGCCTCTCGCTCAGAAGCCAATGGTACATAATAAAAATGATATATTTTACTACATGATTTACTAACGAAAGTATGTAATTCAACAAATCAATTGTTAATGTATTACATATTAACTTCAAGTCAAAACATTAATATACATTTTAAATTCAGCCTAAATGACTATTTCTTTATAAAAACATTAAGTCTGGTATTAGAACATCACGTAGGTAGATACTACACAAGTAACTCTCGTCCCTTTTCAAAAAAAACCTTGTTGCGCCTCTTTTATTTCAGTGTCGTCACTACATCTTGAAATTTATAGCATTAAAAATTGACATTTTAGACAATCAAAAAAAGCACAAAATGATTAAATTAATCACGTTTTTAGATGAGAAAGTATGTTTATTATAAGAAATATTCTATTGAATGGGTCACGTGTATACTGTTACTTTAATTACCAAGATTTTCTAAGAATTATTTTCAGAGTGTTCTTTGCAGTTGTGTTTTTGTCTGTTAAAATCACTTCAAATGCGGAAAATGAAATCATACTGAACTGGTATTGTCACTGCAGTATTAAAAAGAGTTTTTTTAGTGTTAATTAGAACCTTGTAAAATGTAGGTGACCAAACGTAGTAGATTGTTCATTCAACAATGTTTGGGTAAAAAGTATTGCGTCTTTTGTTGTTGTTGTTGTTGTTGTTGTTGTTGTTGTGAAGACGAAGATTTGCTGCTTATGGAGTCACACATAAGAAAATCTATAATGCATATCACAAATTTACAATAGAGACGGATTCGCTTATCACCTACTATTTTCATTATTGTACGAGTTTAGTTCTGATACATAATTACTTTAGGCAGGCTAGTGAAAGTGAAACTGTGAATAACAAAGCCATCAATCACAATTTTAGAACGTCTGTTCAGGAAGACTGTATCTCTCTGCACGAAAATGCTTTAAAATAAAAACTGCATGGCCACGTAACATTACCATACCTAAAACTTACCTTTACCTAAACCATTTTTTTTCTCGATTTCAAGTCCCTAGACAGTATTTGAGCAATTCCAAGTGTGCGAATGTTCGGATGTGTGAATCCGTCACTCACGGCTAGACCACTTCCCGTATACGAATTGAGACATGAGGTGTGATTCGACGTGTCTTGGCCTCCTGATGGCGAACTGATGATTTGTTTTCTGATCCGGTCACAAGATTCAAAGAAATTTCAACAAAAAAAAAAAAATCGCGTTTTGACGATGATAATTTCAGTGATAATTCCATAAATGAAACCAACGCCTCCTAAACAGATCTATGTAGGTGGTGTTGATTATACTCCAGTACCCTAAGGCATTTTGCACTCAATACGCTATAATTTTCTTTCACGACGTTGACAACACTGATGTTAACATTTTTAAGTGAGCAATTGAATTACCGGGTGAATCGTGATGCAGATTTCATTTCAATTTTAATTCGAATTATCGTATTTAAAAAATAATTTATTTTACAAATACCTTACAAAAACAGTATTACCTCGAAACCTATTAAACTTGAAGAATTTCAAGTAAATAGAGTTTTTCAAGAATTTCAAGTACGGAGAAAAGAAAACTGTGCGTAATGCTAAAGAATGAACGAAGATACTTTTACGTTACATAAGTGTGAAAATACCGATTTTCAAATGAATATGACCCACCACTTATGATTATTAAACTTAACTAATACCTTATTCGCCTAACATACAAAACTGTCGCCTTCTCATGTTTATATAGATTCGCATACAAAACGATTAATAGAGCAATTGCAGAAGTAGTAGTGAACACCCATTAGACTAACTTCGTGAAGTTTTAATCTCTTCAAACATTAGGGGAGAAAAATAGGTAAGTCTTAAGGTAATGCGGGGAAGAATCAACTGTAGTTGTAAAATATGATGCGACACAATTTTCGGAACTAATTAGGAATTTTATGCATTTCTCATTTATCATTTGTGCTAATTCAAATGTGCTATGTGCATTTTTGTGTATGTTAACAAAAAAGAGTAAACAGTGTGGCTGTACAAAAATTTAGCTGTTAGCATTATAATTACGAAATTGTAATAAGGCTAGTTCATGTCCCGTATGGAGGTAACATACAATGCCGTTGGGTGTCGGATACTTTTGAACGAGAGTACAAAATTATCAGCTACTACGATTCATTGGTAAGTACAATGTCAGATACTGAAACAAAATATTTAAACAAAGTTGGGCATGAAAAAGTGAAGTGAGAAGAAAGTTTCAACAAATGAAACTATTTTTAAAACAGGTTACAACGTCGGCGACGTTGCATTTTAATGGTAATGGCTTTGAAATGTACAGAAAATGCCTCGCAACGAAGAGTTGATTCCGTTCACTTACTTACAAATATACTTTTTTCCATCAAACCGATTTTATAAAGCATAGAACAAAAATGAAATTTGACAATTCCTTTTTACAGCAAAAAACCGAGAAAGAATACAAAACTCAATCTGTTATCAGCCCTACGTTCAAGGTCCAATCCAAATGAAACCCAAGTTAAGAAATTTTAAGTGATCCAAAACAAATGATTTTGGAAAATAACCATTGCCGCATGGTATCATCAATTACAGCTTCATAGAGAACTAAAAGAAGCGATGAGAGATTTTCTTACAAGATTTTACCAATCATTTTGAAATCCTTTCCTAATATACCCGAGCCGATATTTAAATTAGAAAATTCATATCAAACTCCCAAAATAATGAGATCGCTCTATCCAAATGATGAAGTGAAATACCTCATAACTAAACAATCTAAAACGGCAAAAATTACCGTCAATATTTGTAAAAAATGGATAAAAATAGTTTTCGATCTCAATCTTCGATTATTTAAAGTATACTTTTTAGGAATGGACAAACCCAAAAGTGATATGTGTACGTGTGTTAACACCCCTGAGAACCTTAACAGGTAAAATTAAATTTTAAAAATAAAGAAGTTTCTAACCTAGTTCTTCTCTTTTGTTTCAGAAATCCGCTCAACTCCGATGATGCCGTCATCATGTTGAACAATGACAGCGTATACTTTCTGCATGTTATTAACAGTGGAGACCGATGACAGTTACAATAATGAGATGGTCGTTTTACAAATATAAAATGTTTGTGGGAGAAAATTGTTAAAAGAAGAATATTCCCATGATACAGAGAAGAATAAACTTATTTACTGAAAGGAATACAATACACACATGATAACGGATTCAAACAAGATGATAAGCTAATATTCAACACATATCATGTCAACGTTTTAGTTTCTTACTAGCTGTAAAGTTTAAAATACATAAAAAACTAATTTGTATTCGTGATCAATTGATTTGTATTTGTATTCGTGATCAAGGTGGTCGCTTAGAGAAAAGTATTTGACAAAAAAATGTGATCAAGTTGTGACCTTTCATTTATACAAATAACTTCAAGTTTTATAATTATTCTTCTTTGCCGAAGACCTCAGGAGAAACCTATATTTTAATCTAAATTCCCAGAAGACACGAAAACACGAAATTTACTGTGCTAATGCACGATAAGCAGTAGAAGTGACTTGGAAATATTCAAAAATAAAATAGAACTTTTTTTCAGAAGTACAAGTGACTTTTCTCTTTATAAATTATTTACAGTTTAATAAAAAAGGCAATATTTTATTTTTCTCTCTTTTAAATAATCCGTCCAAGGAGATTGAAAGTATTTTACAAAACATTGTGCAAAGAAGAGAACTACCAAAAGTAATACACAATAAATCTGTTGATCCACATATTTCAGATGTTTTACGTAACTGCAGCTGCTTCAACTGAACAATAATTAAGAATTTGCAGCTGACAATAAAGTAAACCGACAAAAATGTACACGATAAAAAGATATATTACCTGAAAATTACTCTAATATAAAAAGATTCTTTAAAGAATAAACACAAACAATCCTACGCGTTTCAGAGAAGAAACGAAACCTTCACATCTGCATAACGTTTCGTTATTTAACATTTCTGCTTGTCTTCACAATTATTGAAACGGTGTTGCCCACCAGAATGGCTTCAATAGGTATGTATGGAAATAGTACGGGTTGCAATTAATTAATATAGTACTTAAAAGATATTATTATTCAATGTCATCAAATGTTTGCAAGAATGTGACGTATTTTAAAATACTTACCTCATGAACAGAGTGTGTAGTTTTAATATAGTACGTATCTTGATCTTATTTACGCAGTAAACAGGAGCTGATTCTCTAGTTTTGGCCAATGAAAGATACAAGTATATTTATACTATATAATACTATAAGATACAAGTATATTTATACGGCATTAGTTTCCGTTTTATAGTTTACACTTCATTAGGGCAATAAAAATAGTACCACTAATAAAAATCACAACATAATATGTTGTTGAAACTGGTATTGTAATTACACGCATGTTTTCTGTTTATAATATATCTTTTGATACTGCTTTAAAACAAGATTGCAAATTCACGCATAATTCATTCTGTATCAATACAATTTTACTTTTATTTCTACAAGTATAACCTGTTTTGTGAAACCACGATGAAGGCAAAATGTGTTTATCATTACTCAGAGCTCCGGAACCAGTTCCTGTTTAAAGTACTTCTTTTTCATCTTGTTTATTTTGAGAATATTAACCCTTCAAAGCGTCGCCTAGGTTGGGCGGATTCATTCCAACGTGAGTGAAGGGCAACGTTTTCGTAGGTCGCCCGAGATAGTCAGCGCGCAGACGCAGCAGTGCCATGTTACGTCCGTTCAGAAGACATCGGGTAGAGTTCGCACGAGATGATATCTCTCGACGACCGTTACAGGGCGAGCGAGGAGGGAAACACTACGCATGCGCAGTAGAGACATCTAAGCATATTATCACCGTTCAGAAAATATCGAGTATACTTCGATTTAAATCTGAGAGTGTTCTCTAACCACGGTTTCCAGACTGGGCAATTTTTTCCCTAAAATGGGGAGTTTTTTGTTATGGGACTAGCATGGGTAACATAAGTGGACAGGGAAATGTTTGGTTTTGTGTGAGGGTGGGGGGATTATTTTCATTTATAGTCGAGATAGAAATTTTCTCTGAATTATTATGAATAAAAAATAAACAACATACTTCATTCTCTCTCATTTTTATGTATCAACAAGAGAAAAATATGCGATAGGCATAGAGAAATGAAAACATGGGGAAAACGAAAATATCTAGGATTTCGAGCAGCTCAAAGGATGATGTTGGGTTGATTTGAATATTTTGAATTGAAAGGGCAAGCCAAGAAATCTTCAGGGACAGCTCATGTCGTTGGTCCATAATTTGGAAAATATTTTTCGTTTCAAAGTAGGAGAATTTTGTTTCACTGGAGAGGTTATTTAGGGAAATTCCGTAGTAGTGATGGAGAATGACAACTCGCAACACATCTGGCAAACCTGCTTCCAACTTTTGATCTGTTGGACGCCGGCATTCAATCGGGAGCTCTGTTGCAACTTAATTTTAGGTATTGAAGCTCCGATTAGATAACTGCGTCCGCGCTAATTAAACGACAAAGTCATTCTTTTTATATGGGAGAATAGAAGTCTCAAGACATTTCTAGGCTTCAACAGCCGTTAAAGAGCATACGAGTCACGCGAAGAGGGCGGCACATCACATCCACAATACAGCCATCTACGAATACTTTCGCTGTCCAGAAAACATCAGGGAAACACTATGAGGTTTCCATCTCGCAATCAGCCAGAAATTTGTTGTGCCTCTATTACTAATTTGTTTTTTGGACGAAATTTAAATGTAACGTTTATGTACTGACGCTGCATTTCGAAAAGCTGGGTAGTCGATGTTTTTGAAGTGGCATTCAGTGCGACTGTCTCTCAGGGGAAACACATAGGGATGTGTCGTCACCGACTGCACAGATTTCCCGCGCGAACGCTTACCTCAGCGGGGTAGTGAGCAGTGAGCGCAGAGGGCGTCGCTACGGCGTCCCTCCCATGATGAAGAGAAAATCGTGAGCGATTGTGCAGCTTGTCTGGCTTCAGCCAATGAACTTCACGCACCAGTTTGCGTCACAATATTAGCGGAAACTTTAAATGCAGCCAGATTATTATAAACTTGTTACCAGTCATGAAACATTTTTAAAAGTATTGCAGCTTTTATTTCAACTACACCTTCGTTGTGTTATTTTTCACTTAACTTTCAAAGTAGTCACTTAAGCCACTTTCAAAATGCTTCTCAATATTTCTCTCTTACTACGCAGGCTGCAGCACGGCGGCTAGCGTGTAGCCTAGTTTTTCAAACGAAGTGCCGCGCTTCGTGGTCACGTGCGCCGTCTGTGCGCCGAACAGCTCACCCCTCTCTTTTCATCCTGGGCCCTCCCTCGCCACATGACATCCCTCCGTAGAAGGGAAAATCCCACATGTTTAGGTACGGAGACCCGCGAACAGAGAAGAGGTCATGCCGTCATAAGACAATGGAAGGGAGCATGCCGAAGTCGATAGTGAAATCCCTTAACTGCGGTCCGTAAATTCTCGGAGGTTAAGCAATTCCAAACATCTTGCGTTCCTGGTTTGGTGACATTCTGGGAACCGCGGAAACAAAAGGGCACCGAGCCACTGTCCGAAGCATTAAAAGTCACTGACTGACTACGACTGACGATGAGTAACTGGATTAAAGTGTTTCTTAACCATGGATCATCGTCCGTTCGAGCCAGTCGCTAGTCAAACACTCAACCATTTATTACATCTACAGATTAACAATAGCTGCTTGTAAATGTGAACGGAGCATTTAAATAATTATTTGTAAATAGTTAAAATAGAGGTATTGATAAATAAATAAAGATATTGTCTGGTATCAATACAGTTTATTCAGCTTATAATCGTTTCGATCGCATAGAGATCATCCTCAGAGCTTGCAGCAGAACTGTGTTTTCGGCCCGGAAGCTGCAAGCTCTGAGGATGATTGCTATGGGATCGAAACGATCATAAGCTGAATAAAAAGTATTGATACCAGACAATATCTTTATTTATTTATCATAATAAAAAGGTATCTACCTCACCAGCGATCCAATTAATGAGAATTATTGAATAGTTCACACAGCTCTAGAAAAATAATGTTTACAGATGTATTTAATCTCTGGCATGATTTGTTTTCCATTTACGTAAGTTGGCAATACTTCATAGAAGTTAGGTTGATGTCGGCGCGATAGAATTCTTTCTATCTGCTTTAATTGTTAGTCCACATTGTTTACAATGAACGTGAATTATCGTCAAATAATATGTGGTTGTGTGTGGTAAGAAATGTTAAGTTAGGTTGATTTTATCTCGTACCCCTAGAGAAACAGTGGTGGCAATAGTATGATTTGCACAGCATAACACACAGGTCGAGAGCTAAAACTTTCGGTTGGGATGAATTTCGTAGCAGTTTTTTATTAATTACTTCTGAGAATGCCCGGTGCGATATGCTATATTTAATACTATCTTATTCCTAAAACAATTTGCTACTTATTGAATAAAATAAAATAATTACTTTCACCGAATAACTTCAGTAAATAAAAAAATCGATGCTCACGAAAGTTTTCCCATAAGTCTGCTCTAATTTAAACTTATTTAATTAAAAAGTTAGGCTGGTAAGAGCTAATTTTTTCTTACCATCTCGAAGTACAAACTGTTTGCTCTCATTTAAAGTACGTTTTTGAGGTACTTCACCGAGGTTGATCTAACTAACATACTACCTTGAAGGAGGATTATACCAAATGTTCCACAACAGTTTAAGGTTACGGAAGAACGTTGTTAAGAATTATAACATAACTAACAAAAAGTTGGTATTCCACTTTGAAGGGTTAATATTACGATTGTGCGCTATTTCAAGTAGTTTCCACTCTCAACACGGGCACTTCACTGCATGTTGACCAGGAGAGATGGCTCAAACTGTTGCTATAGTTCCTTTGTCCGGGAGGACTTAAGTTCGAGTCCCGAGGGTGGCAGGATTTTCGACCCATTTTATTAGCTAGGTCGAATTCAGTCACTGCCTGGAGGAGAATTCTTGCGGCCGGCTGCTTTGGTCGGTAATTTTCCGTGGTTTCTCCAATCAACACTAGGCGAATGTCAGAGCAGTACCCTAACAAACGGGCCACGGACCGCGCGCAATTTCACCTGCCTCTTCCTTGCCCTATCCTCACCCCTTACAAACACTCACACTGACATGCACTACACTGCCACACATACCTAGAGATCCGTCAGGAGATAAGAGCTTGTCCCGCTGGTGGGAGATACCTGTTTGGAGGGAAAACCCCGCTAGCCGATTGAAGGTCGGCGTCGGATCTTACTATACAGCGGGGGTAAAGATCACCGCCCCCTCCCGATCAAAACCATGCACTACACTTACGGGACTAATGGCCCTAGTAGTTGACGTGCCCGGAATCACGAAACAATCAAATGAATCAATCCGCTTCATGTTGGATTTTGTCTTGTGCATGTGTGTATGTGTGTGTGTGAAGTGATGGAGGACTACTGGTGGAGCACGTCCGTGCCAGAGGAAGCCGACTACACGATGTTCGCCAACGGCAGTCTGTCGGGCTCCAACGAGACCTACCCGTGGGGCTACGATTTCGGCGCCAACGCGTCGGGCAACGCCAGCGAGGAGCAAACGCTACCGGTGCGCAATCTGCCCTTCACTTAATCTTTCGGTACAGTTTTCGTGCATAATGAATGTACAGAAAACGTGCAGTCCAGATGCACGATTTCTGCACGAAAACTTTTCAGCCTATTCGTAATTTTTAATGCAGAAAGCTTTCAGTTTGACACAAGCGCCCCTAGCGTCAGAATCGTTCACTAACGGATTTGTATACACAACGCGATTGTAATCGGCCGTTTCAATTTTCGGGTTAGGTGTGTCAAGGTGTGTTTGCGTAAAGAGATATTGTGATAAACTACCTCCTTCCTTGATCCTGCCTTCCTATTTTTCTTCTCTATGCTCCTCATGGTTGATTAATACTTAATAAAGATCACACCCAGAACAAACGTAGAGAAATAGTCACAAGTACTCGCACGGCGCAATTCAGTTGTTTCCCGGCAGATCCCAGTAGCAGTGTCTTGTGCCGATTCATGCAGAATTCATGCATAAAACGTGTCAGACCGTGTATGCGCGACTTTTGGCATTTATACTTCCAGATTGGGATCTTAAAGTTTCTAAACAGAATCTATCTGAGAATGTGTACGAAAACTGTACCGTGTATATCGTTCTTTAGCAATACAGTTGAAGGGTCAAGGGAAAAAGCACGTAAATCAAATTACTTAAACCTCGAGAAAATGAGAAATTGCCTATGATTTCTCCCGACTTTCCTTGTTTTCTTTTCAGCGCGTCAAAAGGTCGAACGCAAAGAACTCATGACTAACCCGTTCTTTTTCTCCGTTTTACACCTCTAAGAGAAGTTGTTCTTTATCTGTGATTGAATGACACTGCTAATTGTCGTAAAAAAATAACTTGCGTGTTTTTTTTCTCATAACCCTTCACTTCAGTCAAGCTTACAAATAATAGGGGCTGAACCTTTTTGCGGATTAAAGAATTATTCATTTTAAGTTTATTTTTTAATTACAGAGAAATACATAAATTTATCCTTATTGAGTACAGATTTTATCTCTAAACGCTACTATAACTTGGAACAATGTTTTTGTTTCGGTAAGAGATACACATAACAATACTTCCAGACAAACTGGTGAAACGATAGATGTTTTTTCCATCACGTTTTTGAGACGTTGGCACGATTTGGCTTCTAGAGAGAGACTCCTCTTCGTAAACAAAACCTGTCGTCTTTCTAGCTTAACCCGGCTCACCTCGGATAGCCAAGTATCCAAAAACTTGTTTTCATCTTCAAACTGATGTGTTACTGTACTATGATGAACTTATTGTATTACATATTTATTTTTTTGTAATTTTCGAAAATACGCCCAGCGGCACATCAATAGTTTTAACGCAACGAATGTTATTTTTGTCTTACAATAAAAAAAATTCGCGATTAGGGTTTCGGATGAAGCGGGCTTTCGAATTTCCGACGATCGGGTTAGTGAACTACTTTACCATGATAAAACAGTTCCGTGCCTTACCAACGGAGAGGGGGAGCTCCAGAGTCCACCGTTTAAACCTTTGATTTAATTGGTGTTTTTGACAATTTTCCTATATTAATAAATAATACGACGTAAATTAATAAACATAACTGTTAATATAATTACATATCCATTTAAATGAAGTGTATTATTCAATTTCATGTTCTGCTAATGAAAAAACTACTTTCTCACTACAATCTATTTAAGGGGATCATGTAATACTTCCTCTACCATTATTCCTTCTTCTAAAGAACTTCTAATGATAGAAGAATAAAATTTGTGCCCACTTGTCGTTTGCACAATTTTACATACCTGGACATTTTTGTAATTTTCCGCACTTAACAGACTTTTTTTTAATTTTTAAATTATTCAAATAATTGAGCACATATTTTTCGATATGTGTCTATTAAGCTTTTTCTTTTAACTAATGCTGTTACATTTCCTGAACATGTGCTGAAAATATGTAATAATACCTCAAACCTGGATGACTGCAGAAGTCACCCCCATTTTTAAGAAAGTAGATCAGGGTGAACCTGGAAACTATCGAGGAATCAGTGTTGTCAATACCGATTATGCCAGAATCCTAAAAATAGATTAAAAACTATTAGTGAAGGACACCTTTCAAATCAACACGGATTACGATTAGGCCGCTCGTAGATAACATCTTTATTTCGAGACAGATAATTAAAAAGAGAAGAGAATGTAATTTTAAAATCTTCTCATCATAGACATTGAGAAAGCTTTTTATTGAGTGGTAAGACGAAAGCTATGGCAGCTATGGATTAGAGACAAGACGATATCCCTAGCAAATAATAGCAAGTAGAAATTCATTATATAATGGAACGGAGGTAGTTATAAGTATGGATCACCTAAAGAGCAAAACACTTTCAGTAAATCAAGGAGTACAACAGGGGTGTAGTTTGTCCCCAACACTTTTTAATATATACTTAGGCAACGCTCATAGAGTCTGAAAGAGTTCAGATGAAATCCATTTGGGAATTATTTAAATACTTTTTTATTTGCAGACGACCATGTTTTAATAGCTAGAAATGAAAATGAAGTCCAGAAAAAATATCATATATTGAGTAATATTTTGGAAGCTTACAACCTCAGAATCTCTATTAGAAAAGGTAAAGTAATGACTTGCCAAGGCAAATTCCTCGTCAGATCAAAAATATCTGACAAAATCATTCAACGTTGGAACAAGAAAAATATTTTAACTACCCTAGCTGCAATTCGAGCTACGATTACGAGAACGACATCGATATCACACTCCATCGGTTCCAACAAATTTACAGCACAATAAGACGGACACACTCGAAGAAGACAAGAAGAGAGACGCAACTAAAAGTATATAAAGTAATGGCAGTAGCAGCTTAACTGTACGGGAGCGAGTCGTGGGTATTGGGAAGAAAGAAAAGTAGTAATATAAAGGCTTCCGAGATGGGAGTTTTAAGAGTAGTAAAAGATTATTGCCTCCTAGACCAGTTCAGAAACAAAAACATGCGAGAAGACCTCAACATTTTCTCCGTATTACACAAAATAATGGAGAAACGTTCAGCATGGTCACACCTACAAAGGATGGAAGCTGATACGCTCACAAAAGTAGCCTAGTAGCCTACTATTATCGACCAACTGGAAAAAGAGATCCTCGTCGACCAAGGCAACGATGCAGTGCAGCCGAAACTGGTCTTCTGGCTTAAACTGTGAAAGAAGTAAGAAGAAATACCAATTATAAACTTTGCTAATAATAAACGTAGGCGCATAGCTTGTGCAAGGCTTCCAACCTTAACAGAACAAACTGTGTTGCAATCATCTCAATCAAGCAATTACACGTAGCGACGGTTTTGAATTGTTTTGTAAACTTCTGGCAAGCGCTGGCAGACGAAATTATCACTTAGGGTTAGTAAGGGTTCTAATTATAATATCAAATATCTTAAACGATGGAACAGTAACTTCTCAAAAACAAAAATAGGAATTTCAGTACTCATAAAAGTGCACCTGCCAGTCAGTGTCAACCGAACGCACGTCGATATTTAAACAGACATTTAAACCCTTTTGAGTCTAATTAGGCAAAAACCTAATATGTTAAAAAAGAACAGACATCAGTCAAAACTGTACAAAAACTGAAAATTAAAAGTTTTGGCACAAAGTACCTTAAAAGATCCCCCTGATTAAAAATCGACCACATTTGTACGTCAACTGAAGGACTATGTATCTCCATAAAATAAAAATTCATTAAAACGTTTAAAACTAAGACATAAAATACCGTTGCTAAAAATATTTCCAAAATTTATTCTGAATGTTCAGTTTTCGGGCGAACAGGCTTGCATTTCTTGTATCCATTGTCAAAGAAGCTGTTATTATACATTTTCCAAAAACTCTTGTAATAAATTGCATAGTATTTTAAATACAAAGCTTATCAACAATCTCAATGATTTTCAGATTCTTAAAGCAATCGAAAGACATAAAAATTAAAATATCATCGAAGGACCGCTGAGCTCCCCGTCCTGAAAGTATTAGGATTAACATTCGAATTAACCTGGTATAGCAGTGACCATCCCAAAGTGGTTGGTTTTGTTTGTTTTAGAAAGACGTTGCCCTATCATCGATTAGAACTTTTTGAATTTAAATTACAACATTTACTAACTATAAGTGTTAATTTCGTCCGTTAACGCCTACCATACGTTTATAAAACAATTCAAAACCGTCACAATGTGCAATTGCTTCATAAAAAATCCAGCGTTCTCCTTCGTACAGCTAGAATTGCCTGTAAACACATTACAATATCTATCGATGTGATAACAGTTATTGAATATATCAACACTGAACTATTCCTTAGTAAAGAATGATGCCTGATCCTCATTAAAATGTCAGGAAGCAAAGAAAATATTGAATGTACTTTTCTTCTTGCCATAATTCAAGAACTGAACATATTTTAAGAATAAGTTGTGTAAAGCAGGATTATTTCTTTAATCATATATTTTTCTTTTAATTATTTTTAGCAATTTAACAATTTACAATTTACAACATAATACAGTGGTTTCTCGGCGTCCGGAATCGCACAAGTATACTACTGTTAACGCCCATTTACAACGCAACATAGACAGGGTGTAACGTAAGAGCAAAATCTTTGGGCTGGGTTACTCGGTTGACCCATTTGAAATGGAGGAAGTAAACGTATGACAGATAATTCAGACAGCTCTACGGACCCAATTATTCCGGAAAAGGAGATCTACCATACAGGTTGTACATTTCACTTGATGGAAAATAGTTATTAACGTCACTAGTGGATGATGTAGAGCAAATGTCGGACGCGTTTGTAAACCAACTCATACAAGTAGTTCAGTTCGACAACGTATTCGACCAACCGAGTCTGTCATGTGTGATATCGGCCATGGGTCGTTCAATACTTTGCCAACCTCTAATACCACCCTCTTGTAAGGAAAACACCATATAATAATTACATTTGCTAGGTATATAGATTCTCATCGGCCATCTATGGTTTTCAGCACCTATCTGATACATTACAAGACGCTGCCTGGGCCGCAACACCAAGAGAAACAATAAATAAATCGTCAACGTGTCCCGCAGAAATAAGACAAAAAGTGGTTGAAAAACGTCGTCTCCGACGAATATTCATGACGACACGACAACCAGATGACAAAAGGAAATATAACACAGCAGCCAGACAACTAACACGACAAATTAAGGAATACGAAAACAAATCTTTCTCTAACTACATTCAATCACTATCACCTACTGCTGAAACTAATTATTCGCTTTGGAAAGCAACCAGAAAACTAAAGCGACCCCAACAGCACATCTCACCAATTCGAAAAGAAGATGGCACGTGGGCAAGAAGCGCAGAAGAAAAGGTCGAATGCTTAGCAAAACACTTTGCTTCAGTTTTCAAACCAGCAGAAAATGTAAGTACTATTGAAAATAAAGTACTAGAATATTTGGACGTGCCTTTACAGTTATCTCTGCCCATAGAGCATTTCAACTCACGAGAAGTCGAACAAACTATCAAAAAACACACGCATCCCGCAAAGAGTCCAGGGTTTGACCTTATTACTGGCAAGATGTTGCAGGAAATGCCAAGTAAAGGATATGAACTGGTAACAAGCATATTCAACGCGATACTTCGTAGTAGCCATTATCCTTGTCAATGGAAATACGCTCAAATAATTGCGATCGTGAAACCAGGAAAGACTGCCACGGACGTTAAATCGTACCGACCTATTAGCCTGCTACCAGTCCTATCAAAAGTATTTGAAAAACTTCTCTTACAGCGCCTCAAGCCTATAATTAAAGAAGTGATTCCTGACTTTCAATTCGGATTTCGAGAGGGACACTCAACAATAGAACAGACCCATCGTATTGTAAACACAATTTCTCAAAGCCTGGAAAAAAAGCTATATTGTTCTGCAGCATTCCTAGATATACAGCAAGCATTCGACAAGGTATGGTATGATGGAATTCTATTTAAAATAAAAAAACTTCTCCCGCACTCCTACTATTTACTTCTCAAATCATATCTTTGCGATCGCCTATTTCAAGTAAAATATCAGGACGCTCTATCGGAATTCCAACCTATTTCTGCAGGAGTGCCACAAGGAAGTATTCTTGGACCTTTTTTATATCTTATATCAACTTCAGACTTACCAACTACCGAAAGAACTACAATAGCCACCTTTGCAGACGACACAGCTATTCTTTCTACAAATGAAGACCCCTCCTGCGCATCACAACATCTTCAAGAACATCTAAACAAAATCGAAGATTGGAGTCATCGTTGGCGAGTCACCATAAATGAAACAAAATCACAACATATAACATTTTCACTAAGAAAAGAAAACTGCCCAAAAGTAAAACTAAACAATACAGAACTCCACGAAGCTGATACAATCAAATATCTTGGACTGCATTTAGATAGACGCCTGACTTGGAAAACCCACATCAAAACTAAGAGAAAAGAAGCGCAACTTAAAGTCCTCAAATTATCATGGCTAATAAACAGACAATCAAAGCTGTCCTTGCATAACAAAATACAGATTTATAAAACTATAATCAAACCAACATGGACCTATGGTATTGAATTGTGGGGCTCTTCCAGTAAATCGAATCTAGAAATTCTAAAAAGATTCGAAGCTAAAACGCTAAGAACACTATGCAACGCACCATGGTACGTGACAAACAAGACGATATACAGAGACCTCAACATCGTCCCGCTGGAGGAAGTAATCGCCACGAAGAGCCTAGCATACCAAAGAAGATTGAACAACCACCCAAATCACCTCTCAACAAACCTTCTAGATAACAGTGAGCATGTGTATAGACTGAGGAGAGAGAATATTTTAGATCTGCCATACCGATTTTGTAAATGAAATTTTTCAATGTCATAAAACGTTCACGTCAGAAATGTATCTATTGCCACCATTTACTTATTGTTCCGATAGGAACAGATTGTAAATTATGCAGAAAATAAAATAAAAAAAAAAAAAAAAAAAATCTATGGTTTTTAAAGGACGGCGGACTTTAATCCTAATTAGCTACGACGCGTGTTAGTTAACGTGCGTGGTAGATAAACTCCGTATCTTATGCGGAAAGTCCAATGCGCTCGTGTGCAGTTTCGTATAAGATACAGTGTTTTTCTGCAACGCGCGTTAGTTACCGCAACGCCTGGGAACGCAACGCTCATGTGCAGGGGCCCTTAATATCCTTAACGGACGCCGACAGTTATAGAGGACTTACTCTAAGAATGTTCCACTTTGACAAGTAGGGAAACAAATGAACACCGTGCAGGACGACGTTTCTGCAAGGGATAGTGATGAAGTCATTTACAAATGAGCTAACTGTAAACGAACGCACTTACAAAAGAGGTGTGTGGACACCAACTGCTGTTATATTACCAGCAGTGGCCAAACAGTAGTTGTCCAAGCGACCCTTTCTTATTATAGTCTCTCTATATCAAAGGCTTTTCGTTCACATGTTCTGTGACGCTAAGTCTTCATAATTAGCCAAATTTTAATGCAATGCCATTTCTTTTCTTTTCACTTTAGAACATTGCATTTTATTATTGAAATTAATTTTATGTTAGTGGAAAAGAAAATGACCCATTTTTATATTTTTTTCAACTTTTCGTCGACTAATAAGTTTTTTTACGTTTTCCTCTCTCTTTTAAAACATTTTTGCTGATTGCATCAATTTTAATATAATTTCAATGGTACTTCAAATAATATTTACGAGATGCAAGAATGTTCTCCTCAGAATTCTTGAATAACCTATTCGTTTTCTTTGCTCAAAAATTATAACATCGGCTGTTGTGAAAATGTAATCTGAGGTTCCTGTGACGCGTATAAGCGCCATTGTCAGTTTGGCCGATTTTGGGATAACTAAAGGCAAGAGATCTCCTGCTAAAGAACAATTCAATCCACAAGTTTGCAACCAGAATTCAGTTCAATGGAAAGAAGTACCATCAATTATATCAGTAACATATCTAATAGCTTGAGCTATTTATCTGAAGAGAATTAAATCAATTTCTTTACGTCATTTTTTTGCATTTAGGGCATTTCTAAAACATTTTTTTGCACCAGCATTATAAACTACCTTTTCTGTTGCCAGAAGACGTTCAAACAGGAATTTTACGGCATTCATGTACCGCCTTCCGTGTCGGTGGAACAGAATTGACGCGTTCATTCCACTCAACAGTTCCACGCATAACTACCTTTGTACCATCTGTGTACAAACTACAAAAAGGAATATTTTCTTTCGACAACATATCAATTGGTCATGGTCATGGAACACACACAACATGGTCAAGGAACGTATGTAAACAAAACTCTTAACATTTGACAGCGGATGATTGCTTGCCAACGCACTCTAGTGTGTCTGTAAGTTACTAATTTGTTTAATGTATAAATATCACAGGCGGGAAATTAGAATTCATGTGAGATGCAAACCATAATAGAGTAGTGGGTAGGAATAATGGATAGTGACCCGGGTAGTGGTGAAATCTAGACACTTTCTTCTAACGTCTCGGGTATTTGACATATGTGCGAGAAAATTATGGTCGTCTGTACCATTCACAGCTCCCTCCCCACAATTTTCTCGCTGCGATTGGCTGAACGCGTGATGATACAATCATTCGTGCCACAAAATCTAACACGTCACCACGCATGCCGTAAATAAGTGGTGTCGCGTGCGTTAGGTTGCGCGCGGCGATGGTGTAACGGTTAGCGTTTTGGACTGTTGTACCCAAGTTGGCGGGTTCAAACCCGATCGAAGCGGTAAGGGCGAAAAAATCCTTCGTACGCTTTCCTTCGGTGAGCAAGTAAAGCCGGTTGTCCCATGTTAGTAGATTTACTTGCATGTAAAAGATCCTCAAGCCTAGAGCGTAGGCTTCCGCGGCCGGAGTCAGTATTTACTAGGCCGTCCGGGTGACGCCGCGTCCATGGCGAAGGTGCCGACGTTTCGGTCGCCATTCTGCGACCTTCTTCAGGGCGTAATATAGTAAGCATTACGCCCTGAGGAAGGTCGCAGAATGGCGACCGAAACGTCGGCACCTTCGCCATGGACGCGGCGTCACCCGGACAGCCTAGTAAATAATATCCTCAAGCCTAAATGACGCCTCTGAGCTAAATTCAAAATCGTCTGTTTCTCGCGCAAGAAATACCTCCTTCCTCTGCTAGTTGGTGGTGAAAGGAGCGTAGAGAAATTTGCGTGGTCAGACGGAAGAGCAGGCCTGATGGCCCGAGTCTCGCCACGTAAAACAAGGCTTCAATTCAATTCATTTCAATTCAGGTGGTGCCGTACAGCCAGCGCCTGGAGACGTACCTGGTGCCGGTGGTGTTCGCGCTCATCTTCGTGGTGGGCGTGGTGGGCAACGGCACGCTCGTGCTCATCTTCGTGCGCCACCGCAACATGCGCAACGTGCCCAACACGTACATCTTCTCGCTGGCGCTGGGCGACCTGCTGCTGGTGCTCACGTGCGTGCCCTTCACCTCCACCGTCTACACGTACGAGTCGTGGCCCTACGGCCTGCTCATCTGCAAGCTGTCGGAGAGCGCCAAGGACGTGTCCGTCGGGGTGAGCGTCTTCACGCTCACCGCCCTCAGCGCCGATCGCTTCTTCGCCATCGTCGACCCCATGCGCAAGCTGCACACCGGCAGCGGCGGCCGCAGGGCCACGCGCATCACCATCAGGTAATCACGTGGTCACATGCTCACCATTAAATATTCGCTATGATCGCTAGCACAATGTTATCACCACCGTCATGAGACAACCACCAGGAGGTAATCACCAGTGTCACCATCAGGTAATCACCGGCGTCACCATCAGTTAATCACCAGTGTCACAATCAGGTAATCACCAGTGTTCCACCAGGTAATCATCAGTGTCACCATCAGATAATCACCAGTGTCACACCGGCAGCGGCGGCCGCAGGGCCACGCGCATCACCATCAGGTAATCACGTCACGTGCTCACCATTAAATATCCGCTATGATCGCTAACACAATGCTATAACCACCGTCATGAGACAATCACCAGGAGGTAATCACCAGTGTCTCCATCAGGAAATCATAACTACAAGGTAATAATAATTTTTATCAGGTTATCGTCATCACGTTCACATCCTCGTCAAGCCATCATCATCATAAAATCATCATCCTCATAAAGTCATCATCATCCTCACCATATAATCACAGTCAAGAAATCATCGCCACAACCATCACGTAATCACATCGCTCCCGTCAGGAAATCACTAGCCCTCAGCGCAGACAGCTTCTTTGCCATCGTCGACCCCATGTGCAAGCTACACACCAGCAGCGATGGCCGCATTACCATTAGGTTATCGTCACCGTCATGTAGTCACCACCAGATAATCGTCATGAACTCATTATCACGTGCACACCATCAATATTATCACTAACACAATGAGAGTATCATCGCCAGATCTATCATCTTGAGTCAAACACCGGCACGTAATTAGCAATGGGCATCGTATAGTAATCCCTACTATCACCATCTGGTAATCATCGCCGCCATAAGATAATCATCATCACTTTTATCAGGTCATCATGTCACTAATAAATAATCCCGATCAGGTAATCACCGTCATCACCATAACGTAATCATACCCCCAGGAAATCACCGTCATTACAATTAAGAAATCGCAAAACCCTTTCAGCAATCACTGCCAAAACCATCAAACAATCGTTACCATCTCCATGAAGTAATCACAATATCTTCGTTATAATAACTAACATCACCACATGGTAAACACCATAAGGTACTCACACAAGTTTTGGAACAACTTCCATTCATCGTAGTCTTAGAACAATCGGGGTTGAAAACCCCACTTAAGACTTAAACCTGTACAGGGTGTGTGGTTGTCTCTGAAGTCGTATCTCACATAAGATACGCCGTGCAAGAATTCTATATTCACACTTCATTTTTCATTCGTGATAAAGCTGATTAGCGACACAGTGTTCGGCGTTTTGTCTTAGCATCGCGGACACCATCTGGTTGCTAGCCCTGCCATATACTTTTCGTGTCCTCTTTAATTTCTTTAATCTTTCATTTATACAAGCAAATTATGTAACCGAGTGGCAACGTTAGCACACGGTCTGCGATTTTCTGCCCTTAGCATCGCGGCCGGCAGCTAGCTATGCCATGTACTTTCAATTCTCACTTCAATTCCATTCATCCTTCATCTGTTCAGGCTAATGATATAACATAGTGGCAACGATATCACACGGTGTGCGGTGTTCTGCCTTTAGCATCGCGGCCGGCATCTGGATGCTAGCTAAGCCATGTACTTTCAATGCTCACTTCAACTCCATTCATCGTTCATCTGTTTAGACTAATGATGTAACCGAGTGGCAACATTATTACAGGGCGTGTGGTGTTCTTCCTTTATCATCGCGGTTGCCATATGGATGTTAACCATATACCATTGATGTAACCGAACGGCAACGTTATCACACGGTGTGCGGTGTTCTGCCCTTAGCATCGCGGCCGGCATCTGGATACTAGCTATGCCATGTAGTTTCAATGCTCACTTCCTTCATCTGTTCAGGCTAACGATGTAACATAGTGGCAACGATATCACACGATGTGCGGTGTTCTGCCCTTAGCATCGCCGCCGCCATCTGGATGCTAGCCGTGCTGTGCGCCGTGCCGGCCGCCGTCAACTCGTACCTGCGCGTGTTTGTGAACGGCACCTTCCGCCTGGAGGTGTGCTACCCGTTCCCGGAGGAGCTGGGGCCGGGCTACGCGCAGGGCATGGTGCAGGCGCGCTTCGTCGTCTACTACGCCATCCCGCTGCTCGTCATCGGCGTCTTCTACTCGCTCATGGCGCGCCACCTCGTGCACAGCACACGCAACATGCCCGGCGAGATGCAGGGCACAGCGCGTCACCAGGTTGGTGCCATGGCTGGTTCAATGATTGATTCATTCATTGTGAGTGATTCTGGGCCCGCTAAGGTCGTGAGTCCCCTAATTGTAGTGCATGTTTTCCTCGGGATGTGGCGGTGATATTCCACCGCTGGATGGTGAGATCTGGCGCCGACATGCTGTCGGCTTTCAGAGTTTTCCCCAAGTAGGTATTCCCGCCAGCGGGGAACAGCCTCAGCTGGGACGAGCTCTACGCTCCTGACCGGTCTCCAGGCATGTGTCGTAGGGTACTGAATGACACTGTGTGTATGTCAGTGTAATTGTGCCAATGTAAGTAAGGGGTGATGATAGGACAAGGAAGGAGGTGGCAAGATCGCGCAGACTCCATAGCCCGTTTGATATGGAACTGCTTCGACAACCGCCCGGTGTTGATCGAAGAAACTACAGAAAACTACCGATGAGAGCAGCCGGACGCTACAATTCTTCTCTAAACTGCGGTTGAAATAGATCTAGCTATGACCCTAGTGTCGTAAATCCTGCCACTGTCGGGAATTGCACCCTAGCCCCCCCCCTGTTAGAGGCACAGACAGCAGTGACATCAGACGATGCCCTGCGCCTCCTCTCTCGGTTTGGTTCTATGCGGGTGCAGTCCAATTCCAATGCATTAGGTTGATGCATAAGTTCGTGCGGTTTTTTAATATATTTTATTTTATATTTTATTTTATTTTACTGTCACTGCCACGCACTGTAACACACAATCACATTCACTCAGTGACGTATTCATCTCCAACATCTATGACCCTCTGCCAACGTTCACGTAGCAGTTCAATGCCTCGCCTGTAGAATTCGATTGGTTTTGACTAGAAGAAATTGGTTAGCCATTGTTGAAGGGAAGATTCGTCAGGAAACACTTGCCCTGAATCTGGTAAGAAAGAGAGAGGAAGAGATGGAAGTCTGAGATCAGGTAAATACGGGGGATGAGGAAGTGGTTCCCAGCCAAGTTCAGCAATCACATCTTTGGTCAATGGCGCTGTATGCGGACGAGCAGTCATAGATCAATAAGACTGGTCTTTGTCTTTTGTTGTCAATAGCAACAGCAAGTCTTCTTTGCTGCTCATAGCAGAGGTAATCGTTACGTTGGTCGGCGGTAGTTGTTGGTGAAGAATCCCATCTCTGTCCCTCTAAAAACACAACATGGTTTTCCGTGGATGGCCACCATTGTTGGCTCGGGAAGTTGCTGATTTTGATGAGCTGAGCCACTCTTTCCTCTTCTTTATCTTGGCACTCAGGCACCATTTCTCGTCATCGGTGATTCGGTCATTCATCATCGGTCATTCGATAGAAATGTTGTGTGTCTATCACAAACCAACCGGTGCCGGGCAAGCAATGACAAACAGATGTTTACTTAGCACATTTGGTACCCGTATACCCAATTTTTGTTTCTTTTCCAACAAATGCAAATGGCGTACAATAGTTGATTGATCACATTAAAAAAACTTGCTCAATTTGCCGCGTTATTTGACGGGGATTCTCAAGAAGCAAGACATTCAAGAGATTGTCGTCGAACTCTGAAGGTCATCCAGAACGTGGATCATCAAACAAGTCAACCCGTCCTGCTCGAAAGCGGGAAGACCATTTTGTGCTGTTCTTTCAGCAATTGCTTCGTTCCCGTACACTCCGCAAAGTGTCCTCGCAGCTCCTGCTGCACTAGATCCTCGGTTAAACAGGAAGAGTAAAATGTGTCGGAAATTGTCAACTTAACATTCCATATTAGTTTGTTTGAACATATACAAACAATTAGTTTACAACCAAGAAAAGCTGTGTTTCACAACACACAATCTCCAAACTACGTTAACAATAAACAATCCATTCACACCGCATTGTTGCCAACCCAAAACAATAACACTTCAACTTATGTATCGGCCCAATAAGTGTATGTAATGTAAGTGAAAGTGTCTGTAAGGAGTAGGATAGGACAAGGAATGGGAAGGAAAGAACGCGCGTGGTCAGTGGTTCGTTTGGTAAAATACTGCTCCAGCATTCGCCTGGTATTGAGCGGAAAAAACACAGAAAACTACCGATCAGAGCAACCGACTGCTAGCGACAGAACAGCGACAGAACTCGACCTAGCTATCTGACTAGTGTTGAAAAACCTGCCATCATCGGTACTCAAACCCCCGGATCTCCCGGTCAGAGAAACTGCAGCGACATCAGATGATGCCCTGAGCCACCTCTCCCAGTAATTAATATGTTAAGTTTCACTGAAACAAAACATTCATCCACATAGCTCTTCAATTGTTTCCCTCGCGAGTCAATTAAAGCGACTGCACCAAGAGATTTTTTAGTTCGATGTTTCCCCACTAGATCTCACTCGCTACCGTGCGCCAGTACGCGAGGCGGCGTTCCTTGAAAGTTCCTGAATGGCAACGTCGATTGCGGATATTGAGAAAGCGGGAGATTCAAAATTTCCGATATAATACAACGGCTAGTGGGTACTCGATGTAAGAATTTTCGTCACAACAATTGAATCACTAGTTTCAAGACTAAAATCACTATTTGTTAGTGTAAAGAAACGCCTTCTCATAAGTAGTTAAACTTTCAGAGAAGGCAATGTCAAAAAAGGAAAGAAAACGACCCGAGAATCTCCAGGACTCGGGTAGACACTTTCAAGAAAGCATACACATGTTATTCAATAAACGTGTGATGGAACTTACGTGAACTAAGCACTTCCATTTTTCGAAAAAATGCTTGTTTTCCAAAATATTGTGAAAATAAAATGCGTTGTGATAATACATTAAAATATTAAAACAGACATAAATAAAAACTTACATTAATTTTTTTCCATACCACAAATGGTGTTTTCTTCTGTTTGGAGCAAGGATGTACTGTGTCCGCTCTGTTTGCCACACAGTTATCTGCTCTTCTTCTTTGGTCCTGATCTTCCACAGACGGAAGTTAGGTGACCCATCTAGATGGCTTCCACAGTATTTTTCCATTCTTCTCTGTTCTCTGCCTTCCGCATTGCCTCTTCCAGGCTCATACCAGTGAATATTTTACATTGGTCTATCCATCTTATGGCTGTTCTTCCTCGGCCTCTTTTTCCTTCTACTTTACCTTGGACTATCCGTTTCTCAAGCCATACTCCATTCCTTCGTACAATGTGTCCCAGGAATCTCAATATCTTTTGCTTGCAGATGTCAGCCAATCTCTGTTGAATTTGGCTGCTACTCCTTGCAAATTGTGAGCCACGACCTCGGACCGCGAGGACATAAGGTTCGAATTTAAACGGTGGCAGGGTTTTTGACTCCAGCTACGTTGCTAGTTCCAATTCAACCACTTCTGTCGGGAGGAGAATTCTAGAGACCGGCTGCGCTGATCGGATTTCATTGACGCCTCCTCAATTGTTCCTACTTGTTAGGGCAGAATAAGCATTGTTGGTTATAATTATTGACAGAGAGTGTTTATATTTAATACTAGCTGAAGTCTGGGGTATTTATCACAACATTTTTTTATTAAACAAAAAGAGGAATTTCATCTATTCTCGCCCTGTGACGGAGCCTTCTTCTATCTATTCTATTTCCTCTCCACCCTACTGTACGTCTCTCTGCCTTCCTCCAATACGGAAATATCCTTTCTTTCTTATCCATTAAAACAGTTTCCCACCAAAAAATATTTAAATCTTATTTCTTTTGGGATTGTCACCTCCAAACTTCTTTCACTTTATAACTGAAAACAAGAAACAAAAACAACTAAAAAACTAAAAATAACTAAAAAATAAAATGTATATACTTACGTATGTTTTTTGTATAATTTTATATAATATACCACTACTTTTAATCAGTAGCCACATCATAAATATTACTCTTTTTCATAATTTTTCTTCTCACGTATTTATAAAGAAAATATTGAAATTGATCTTGCCGCGTTAATCGACGTTTAAAGGAAATTTGAATTGTATTCAAGTACGTGTTTTAGTATTGATAAATAGTGGCCGACGGAAAGGAACCATTAACCACTTAGATAATTATATTTCCAAAAATCCCAGATCACAGTCGATTCCGGCTCGCAAAACCTTTTCTATTATCTAAAATAACAACTTTGAAAACCAGCATTGTCACTCATTAAATTCCTGCAAATACCCTTTTACCAATATTGTTTTACTTTAATTATACTGTCGTTTTACTTTAAGTTATAGTCTTGCCTAACTTTCAGCAATTTTAATCATTTCTTCAACACTCAATGGTACTCTTTCACTCTACTATAAGAAAACATTTCTCTATTCAAATGCATCCATCCGTCACTTTCAGTGTAACACATAAATCATTCATAATATGATTTTCTCTTACTGTCCCTTTCCCAACTTGCAACTAGATAATAATTATGCTTAATTTACAACTAAACATGTGTGCATTCATACCTTCTTATGGCAATATCCAAATTCATCAGAGAATCCCCTTCCATACATTTCGTCTCTTGAATACTTAATGCACTCACACCTACACGCAATTAAAATCAATGTCCAAGTTACTTTTATAAATAAAGCGGAGAAAAACTCAGAATTATCTCGAATTAAATAATTAACATAGGAAATAAATTATCTAAATACTCTCATCTAAATACAAAATTGTGTGCAATGATGAAATCAGTAGGAAATCACAGACGTTATCTTCTGGTGGCGCGAGCTAAACTATTGACATTGATGCACTCTTGAGTCTGTGATGTAAAGCCAGGCAAAAAATGTCTACGAGAGGAATTATTTTCTAAATATATTAAGGATCACGGTTATAAATCTATAGTACCCCAGGCCTTTAAAGGAGGCTCTCACAAAAGTTTCATCGGTATTTGTTCAGTAGTTTCAAAGATTATTTAACGTCATTAAGTCAACGCACTTGTCTTTATATTAGTAAAAATATAGATTTTGAAAGTGTGGAAATGAGATGGAGTGGTGTGTTGGTTGTGTGATTAAGTGTATAAGCATAAGGGAAAGGAGTAAATATATAGAGTTCTAAATCGGTCTTTGGAGAATCGGGGTTTAATTGTACGTCGAAATCTGTTCGATTGGCCAAGATTAAAAGTTACTTTAAGTATTGAATTAATTTTAATTTTTTTAAGTTGTCTAATTTCATCAAATCTGTAATGTTTTCTAATTTTAGTTCATGCTTTAATCGATTATTTGGTATGAACCATGGAACTAGTAGTACTTTACGAATAAATTTATTTTGTACAATTTGTAATTAATTAATGTGAGTGGTCTGCTCTATTTTAGTCTGTTTTATTATCTACAAAAAAGCCTTCCCGAGATCAATGTGATTTGTTAAGAAACAACATTATTGCCATTTTCCATTCATTTGGAAAATATCCAAATCTGAGTGCAGAGTTGTAAATGGATATGAGGCCCGCAATAGTTTTATTCCCAAACATTTTAATTGCCTTGTTGGCACTTCAATATTTTTGAGATACCTCTTAGATATCTGGGCCTCGTCTTTTAACTCACCAAGTGCAGAGACATTTTAATCGGAGCTTAATTTGCCAATCCTGAGGCGTCCTTCCAACACATTTTGCCCTCCCAAGCCCTGTCGAGTCGTCGTTTCTTCCATCTTGTCTTTTGGTACACCCTACTCTGGTTTACTCAGTACAATGAGGCTTGCACCAAAACACGTTTATTTAATATTCCACTATTGATGAATACATCTTCTACTAGTTCATTTATTTGTGGGTATAAATAATAGCAACATTGCAAATTTTCATAATTTGAAAATCGAATTATTATTTTGATGAGAGCTGCGTCTATTCTTGTAATAAGGAAAATCATCACATGAATTGCGATTTTTACTTTCTCGTCCTACTTACTATAGGTACTTCTTAAGAAAAAAAAAGTTATATTATATTGCGGGAAAATGCCGAAAAACTCTTGTTGCCGGAACCTGGGAACGAAAAAGTGGGTATATCTAGTTGCTAAATTTGGAAATCAACCCTTTAACACGTGGTGTAGCTAGAATCCAAGTTTAGTGGGTCCTTCATACCGAACAATCAATTGATGGCAAAACGTCTGTTCGTCCGTGAACAACGCTAGAGGCTTAACCGTGGAGCCAGTTTTCTCCAAAATTCATATTCCTCAATCAATCTGTTTGATGTCGCGACCACTTGAATTTGAAACCGAAATTTTAATTTTTTAGGGAACTTTACATGAATCCCCTGGGACATTTTCATATTTAAAAAAAACATGGCTCCATGTTTTTGATTAAACTTTGTTATTGGAAAGTGTAAAAAACAGTTAAGAGACTGATGCAGGTCTCATAATCGTTAAAAACCCAGACTTTGCAAGAATTGCAAAGGTTTAAATTTTTTGGGGGTCTTTCATACAGTTAAAATATTAAATATAGAGATTATTTTCCTTAATGAAATGTATTCCTTGAAGATAGATTTTGATATAATGCCATGAACAACTTTTAAAAAATTTAAGTTTTACGAAAAATGATGACAGCTGTATTAATTCCGAGAGAAATTGCGTTATAGTGTTACGTAAGCATTACCACGGGCAAGAAAATACGTGTTGTTTTAGTACCACTAGCTTTTTTCCAATTCTCACAATTGATCCATTTAATGATCTCCAGAATTTTTTCGGTGCCGCTTTCTACACACGTAATATCCATTCGCACTAGTACTTCGTCATCTGCAGAGTATTTCAGACAATAACGAAACTTAATCTTGCATTTCCTGGAAATTACACTTCCTAAAATTTCGTATGGCACTAATTATATAATATCGATAGTTTCTTCCACTCACAACGAATTTCACCACGGTTAAGGATCTATGAGGCAACTCCAAGCAATAACGAAGCTCAGGTGGGTTGGGAATTGAATTTAACTGAAGAGCTATTTAGTCCTGCAACGCCAGCTAGTGGAGTTACAACAAAATTAACATAATAAAAACATTTTCATTAAAAAAACACGAAGATGTGCCAGATCGGTGAAACGGTGTTGAAGTTCTCTATCTCGAAAAAACCATCACACACACATTATATATATATATATATATATATATATATATATATATATATATATATATATATATATATATATATATAAACAGAGAGAAGAGAATTATTGATGTCATTATTGTTATAAAATATTTTTATTAGTTCTTACCAAAAGTAATGTGCGGTGGTGTCAGGTGCGGGCGCGCAAGAAGGTGGCGAAGATGGTGCTGTCGTTCGTGGTGGTGTTCGCGGTGTGCTTCTTCCCGCACCACCTCTTCATGCTGTGGTTCTACCACTCGCCCACCGCCGAGGCGGACTACAACGCCGGCTGGCACGCGCTGCGCATCGTCGGCTTCTGCTTGAGCTTCGGCAACTCCTGCATCAACCCCATCGCGCTCTACTGCGTCAGCGGCACCTTCCGAAAGCACTTCAAGAGGTACCCACTGCAGGCAGCGAACAAAAACGATTTAGTAGCGACTAGTAGTAGTAGTAGCAGTAGTAGTAGTAGTAGCAGTAGTAGTAGTAGCAGTAGTAGAAGTAGCAGTAGTAGTAGTAGCAGTAGCAGTACTAGCAGTAGTAGTAGCAGTAGTAGTAGTAACAGTATTTGTAGTAGCAGTATTTGTAGTAGCAGTATTAGTAGTAGTAGTAATAGTAGTAGTGCTAGTAGTGGTAGTAGTAGTAGTGGTAGTAGTAGTAGTAGTAGTGGTAGTAGTAGTAGTAGCAGTAGTAGTAGTAATAGCAGTAGTATTAGCATCAGTACTAGCAGTAGTAGTAGCAGCAGCAGCAGTAGTAGTAGTAGTAGTAGTAGTAGTAGTAACAGTATTAGTAGTAGCAGTATTAGTAATAGTAGTAGTGGTAGTAGTGGTAGTAGTAGTAGTGGTAGTAGTAGTAGTAGCAGCAGCAGCAGTAGTAGTAGTAGTAGTAGTAGTAGTAGTAGTAGTAGTAGTATCAGCAGTAGTAGCAGCAGTAGTAGTAGCAGTAGTAGTAGCAGTAGTAGTAGTAACAGTATTAGTAGTAACAGTATTAGTAGAAGCAGTATTAGTAGTAGGAGTATTTGTAGTAGTAGTAATAGTAGTAGTGGTAGTAGTAGTGGTAGTAGTGGTAGTAGTGGTAATGGTCTTGGTGGTGGTGGTGGTGGTGGTGGTGGTAATTTTTTTTATTTCACGCCTTTCGGTCTTGATATATAAATACATTTAGACATTTTAACAAAAATACGTTACATATAAAAGCATTTACCAGGTATCTCCCACCAGCGTCCCAGTCGGGTGGAGGTCGAAGCTTACGACATGTCCGATAGTGTAGTGCATATATGTGTGTGGGTGTAAGGGGAGAGAATAGAACAAGAGCGAGGGAGGAAATATCGCGCACGGTTCGTGGCCGTTTGTTAGGTTCCCTTTTCGGTATTTGTCTGGTGCTGCTCGGAGAAACTACGGAAAGCGGATCAGAGCAGTCGTTCGCTAGGACTTGTCTCAACTTGGCCTAGCTCTGTAGCTATAGAAGTCTGAAAGCCTGCCCCCTCTGCATTCGAACCCTGGTACCTCCCGGTCAGAGACGTTGCACTGTAATCAGTTGCCTCTCAGAGCCACTTAAGCCGTTGCGTTACAATGTAATTGATGTGCGAAGCGGCGACAGGGAGCCAGACAGCCATTTTGAAATAACAACATTATTTATTCTGAGAATCATTCGATGGCTTTGCTACTATCATCAATTACCTAATATATATGTAATTGGGAGTTAAATAATAAATGTTTTTAAAGTGAGAAAAATAACATAATTTATCAAAAGAAAGAAAATAAAAAGCAGGCGGAATGATAATTCATTTGATGCTACCATAGTTTTGGGCATTAATGCAAATAGTCCAGTCGACAGATACTGAAAAAGGGAAAGTACTTGGGAAAAGGTCATAAGAACGTTTTCTTTCAATATGTTTGTATGTACCAAGGCACGAGTTAAAAGTCCAAATTTTCGCAGCATTTGTAGTGAAGGGTTGCGTTGCTAAGAAACCGTCGGACTTTGGTTGCAATACAAAGAATTCTCTCTCAAAAAATTTGGATCTTGTTTTTTATGGGATGTTGGTGAATGATACGAGATCAAGCATGCAAAAAGATGTGTACAGAAAATGGATTTATATAGAAGAACTGGTATTTTTGTGCCTAGAATAAATTTTTATACTTATACTAAGGTGAAGTCGATGCCGTTTCTGATTGATTTGCTAACTTTTGGTTTCTGTGTGATCTTTCCTGGTAAGATTTCTATCTAAAGGAAAATTTAGATAATAGACTGATCACATAAGAGAGGATTTTAGTAGTTATGTATGTGGATGGGGTGGATGAAAAGGATTGAAGATTTCTGCGACAATGTTTTAAGAGTAGAGTACAATTCTCCATTTGGTAGTCCATTTTTTGATTTGGTGTTAGTGCCTCTGAAATCGGAGAGATGTTTACTTCGGATCCAAAAAAAAATAGTTAAGTGGTATCTGAAAATGATGCTGTGTTTATAATATGAGATGCAGTTTCGTTGACAGTAATAGAGAGGAGGGGGGAAGGGAAGACTTGTAGAACACCCGGCAAGATGGGACGAGAATGGGAAAGGTTTGTCTGAATATTTACTGGGAATAAGCGATCTGATAAAAAAAAATAATATGGTTAAAATCAGAGGGGTAAATATTTATCTTCCTTTCCACTTCATTAAGTCCAGGATGTCTGAGAATGAATGTTACAAACTTCTTGGGCAATCAGAGGAATAGAAAATGATTATTTTTTTGTCATTGAACGGGAAGAGGAAAATTTCATAGAACGGAGTTACTTACGTGATATTTTCCCCTGATTCTAGGACATGCCTGAAGCACAGATGTTTGGCAGGTCACTTTCTGACGCAGACAAGGAAATTGCATGTACCTGCCGAGCGTCTGTGCATACGGGCTTGCCCAGAAACCAGTAGAAAATGTCAATATAAAAATGCACATGACTTCGTTGCATGCGATTTCCCATTGTTCGTTCATTTGCTCAAAGTAGTAATTTTCGACGTTTATATATGTCCTAGAAATTTGCAACATTTCTTCCGACATATATTGTAGATTGAACTAAGCCAGGCTTTACTGTGAATGCTTTTCACAGGTACCTGCTGTGCCTGCGCTGCCGGCGGCGGCGGCGCAAACTGGGCCGCGGAGGCAAGGGCGGCGGCGGCGGTGGCGGAGGCGGCGGCGGCGGCAGCGGCGGCGGCTTCGGCGGCGGCTTCGGGGGCGGCGGCGGCGGCGGGGGCAGCGCGGGGCGGCGCGGCAGCTACAGCCTCACCACGGGCACCAGCCGGCGCGGCTGCGGCGGCGGCGGGCTGGCCAGCACGCTCTCCTCGTCCACGCGCCTGCGCGACAGATGCGGCGGCGGAGGTACTGTCAAACTTAAAACACCAATAACCATCCAGCTTTTTAAACATCCGTGTTTTTTACACGTGATCTCGAACATTGAAATCGTGCGCAACAAAATTTAATTTGACAGAGGTCGTGTATATTAATTTAGAATAAAAATTTAACTGAAAATAAAGTTATTGAACGCCTTTCCACGTAAAAATACGGTGAAAGTAGAAAGAAATACAAGATTATCTCGGGCGAGGGATAGTACGCTAGATTAAAGAAGTAAACAGGCAGATTTTATTTCATATTTTACTCTTACAAAATTTAAATGATATAAATTCTTCATCCACAAATAAAATATAAAAAACGTAAAAACATCGAACACAAAAAATCGATGTTCAAAAACATCTTATTTAATATAACTATGTTGAAAACTTCGATGTTTTTGTAGATGAATCGATGTTTTCAAAACATCGACATCGGTACCGCATTCCTTCTTGAAGACGAAATAGATTGGGGTACATTCCAAGGCGTTGGTTGATTGATTGATTGATTGATTTCGTGTTTCCGGGTGAGTCAACAGTTTTGGTTTATTTGTCTCGTAAGTGTAGTGCACGTTGTCTATCACGTGAGGTAGCTGTGATGGTGAGAACCGGCGCCGATCTAACGCAGGCTTGAGGGATATTCCCTGCATAGGTATCTCTCACCAGGAAGGCACCGCCCCAGCCGGGAGAAGCTCTAAACTCCCGATTGGCCTCCTGACATGAATAGTAGTGAAGGGCACTTAAGGGTCAGTGTGTAAGTAACACGTTTTAGTGATGCGACATCGACGTTGACAAACATCGATGTTCAACGTTAAAACATTGATGTTAAGACATCGACCAAAAACCAATTATGTTTTTAAACATCGATGTTTTAAAGCTGATTTGGTTTTCTCAAACACGCAATTCATGCCCAACAAAATTTGACAGTTAAGGCGCGATTACACGGAGAGAGTTTTCTCTCCTAACTTTCCGTAACTGGTTAGGAGACACGTGTAAACTCTCAGGAGAGCGATCTTCTCTCCGGAGACATGACGTCACAAGAGATTTTCGAAGTCTCCGCAAGAGAGCAGTGTAAAGACTCTGGAATCGATGAGGAATCGTATATCCTGGGAGATAAATAGTATTCAAAGAGAGTTGGAAGACTTTTTGCTCTCTTGGTATAGGAATATTATGGTGTTCACGTGCTCGATTAGCCATTCAGCGTCTGTCTGTGTCTGTGCGTCGTTCCAACGTGGTCGGTGGATTTCTGTTCTTTGTGGGAAATTATATACTGGGGAATTATAAATACAAATGACAAAGAACTGTATGTATCTCCTGTGGCCAAAAACTGCCGTACCGTCAAACCAAGTCTCTTTCCGAAATAAATTCTTTTCCACTTTTCTTGCTTTTTGATTGCGTGAGATATTTTCTAATAAAAAATTCAAATTCTTCTGAAGTTACGAAGTTTTTGTACATGACTACATTATCGTTTATAATATTATTTTTTATTACATCATTTAATAAATTAAATCTTCAAATTACGGATCAATTGTAAACATTTGTTATATAAAACCATAACTAGGTCTTCTCTTTTATATGCCTACCCTAGGTGTAATGCCTCTTCCACCAAAATTAACATATTTCAAATAATTCAAAGTAATCTCCTTCGCAACATTTTACATCTTTCTTCTTGTTTATATCATAACACAAATTTACAGAGAACTTAAAATTGATTCTTTCAAATCGTTTATACTTAACTTCACTAAAAGTTTCTAAAACAAATTATCAACTTCACCCAGTTTTCAAACCTTTACATTAGGTCAAAACTATTTTCCTCATCATGGACTCTGACCACGTTTTCCAAAAAATATTTTTAATCGTCAGTAAATTAAAACTTGTTTCATTTTATTGTCTCTGAAAAAATGTAATGCTACGGAACAGGTAGCAAATATTTTTTTTTTTAATCCTCTTCTTGCAATTCCGCTATCAAAGTTTCATAAACTCAGTTCTTCTTTTCTCAAGAAAACAAAATCACTCACACTTGTCCCTTTTGTTTTCCTCCGCTTCTTCAAAATTGTGAAAGTGACACAGGCAGCTGAAACAGTTGTCACATTCTAACCTCAAACTGCTCGCCGCTGCTTATTCAAGATGGCTGCGCCGGAGAACATCGAGAGACATTTGTATCAAGTGTAAACAGCAAGGAGATACTTTTCCGGAGATATCTCAGGAACCAACTCTCCCGTGTGGTAGGAGATTCGCGTTTCGGGAGATATTTCGAACCGTGTAAAGCCGTCAGAGAGAATTTATCTCCGTGACGTCATGAAGTTAGGAGACTTTGTCTCTTCGTGTAAACGCACCTTTATATTTGATATTAATTTATAATTAAAATATTGCCTCAAAATAACATCGTAAAACGCCTCTCCATGAAAAAGTACGAAGAACGTCGAAGGAAAAACAAGATGATAAGCATCATCTGGGCGAGTGATAGTGCGCCAGATGAAAGAAGTATAAAATCAGATATTATTTCATATTTTAACTTTTACAAATTGGTGATAATAAAAATGCCTCATCCATAAATTTAAAAAAACGTAAAAGCATATAGCACAAAATATCGATGTTCAAAAAACATCGGAATTAATATATTGATGTTTAAAATATACATGTTTCCAAAACATCGACAGTGATATCGCATCCCCCACCTACGCTCTGATTATGAGGTCGATGTTGATTGGGGAGCATTTCCAGACTTTGGTTGGATGGGTGATTATGTCGTGTTTCCAAGCCTCTCTACTGTGAAGGTCAGTAGTCCTGATAAGAGTAGTGCATGTTTTATCACGTGAGGTGGCTGTGGTGGCGAGAACCGGCGGCGGTCTACACGTCGGTTTATGCGTTTTCCCTGTTAAGGTATCTCACACAAGCAAGGCACTGTCCTACTGCCGGGACAAGCTCCTAAGGTTCAGACTAGTTTGCCGACGTTGTAGAGTCCATGAAAATGTGTGTCTATTTACTACATATTTCTCCTATAAAATAGATTGTTAATATTCTATTAATGAAAATAATATTAAAACTGTAAGGAGAGAGAACTCCGGCGTTGGAGTCGGGGGAGGGGGTATGGTGAGGGTACGAAAAACGTCGGCAGATATCCGGAACAATTAGAGTCTTTAGATATAGAAAGTAGCTCAACCGTTTCCATTTAAAATTGTCTTACCCCTCTGCCCCGCCAGACAACATGCAGAAATCGAAGAGAAATGATAACAATTGATAACATTATGGATATTTTCAAGGATGTTAATATTGATTTTTGATAGTTTGTAGATTTAAACAGCGCCAAAATGGGATCGTTCGTTCTCTTGATTGTTTGGTGATTATTCCCGTAAGTGTAGTTTATATTTCTTCCTCTAGAGGAGGCGGTGATCTTCCTCTGCCGGATGGTGAGATCCGTCGCCGACTGATATCACTGCAGTCCCGTTGACCGGTCGGGAGCTTAGAGCAGGTCCCGGCCTGTGAGAACCGGTGCACCAGAAGTGTGAGATAAGTGGATCGTAAAATCCCTGCTGACAGGTAAGTCGTCGCCGGATATCCTCATCCAGCTGGAGGAAGAACGCCGCCACCGATTCGACATGTATATACACACACATGAATACTGGACATACATGAATACTGGACTTATGACACGACCCGCACGGAATCTCAAAATAATCAGTCGACCAATTGGTGTTTAACCCTCTGTACGTCGCATGTGCAGGTGGAGGGCTGTCGTCTCGGTCTACCACATGGGAAGGCACGACCCTGGCGCACATAGGCGGCAGCCAGCTACAGCGCCGCCACCCCAATGCAGCCGCGCTGCTGCTGCACCACAGCGGCGAGGATATCGCCGGCACCGCCTTTTTGAACGGGGGAAGCGGCGGCGGCGGTGGAGGAGGTGGCGGCACGGCCGCTGTCGCTGCGGTGGACGCCTCCTCCGCCGCCGCTACGCCGTAACCTCCCAAGCGGGACCGACAGCTTTACTTTCCGCACAAACTTTGGCAGGGTGAAAAAGTTGAGAATAGAACTGTGCGCGAAAGTAGTCAGCTTCATGGATCCGCTAAACTTAAGTTGTCGCAAAAAAAAGTGGTAAGGAGAACTGTCGAAAATCTCTTGGGTATACACCTGTATGCTGTGTATTTTGCTTCATGGGACCGACAGCTTTACTTTCCGCGCAAACATTGGTGGGAGGCAATATTAGAAATATGTCGGTCAGTGATATATGTGTGTGTAAGCTCTCACATGGGCCAACAGCTTCATTTTTCGCGTGAACACTAGCTCGAGGAATGGTTCTAAATGTCTGAGAAATAGATCTGTGTGCAGTTGAACCTGCGTCGTGGAATTAACAGCTTCTCTTTATGTAGAAACATTGGTGATGAGAACGGTTCGAGGTCTCTTAATCATAGATCTGGGTTAATTATAACTAGGGGGCGGAATTTGATGACCTAAAACATTGCCAAAATGATCAATAAAATTCTCTTAAAATGCTTTAAAAGTGTCCTAAAACCAAAGAAATTTGATCAAATCCACTTCAAATAACTCAAGCTGTTGAATACGTTACAGATGTAATCGAGGCTTCTTCCTTTTGTTCAAGTGAACTCAGCAAACTTTGCAAACTTTGGGTTTGGACTGTTCTTTAAAATAAAATATTTGCGCGAATATTTATCGCGAAATCGGCAGAACTAACAATGGCGCCGAGAAACGTCACAGGAATATTAGATTACATTATTCTCAAACCGGCAGACATTACAATAAGTGAACGAAAAAATGAAATAGGTTACTCAGGAATTCTGCAGTGAACATTTGTTGCAACTCGTAAATATTGTTTGAAGCAAGTCCTATTAAAATGATATACAAATCGATTAAATCAGCCAAAAATGCATTAAAAATTGCGTAAAAAGTTTAAAAATAACTTATTAGTTGACATCGACGAAACGTGAAAAAAAATTACACATAAAAATGGGTCATTTTGTTTCTTCATAACATAAAATAAATTTCTATACTAAACGACATAGTTCTGAAGTGGAAAAAAATGACATTTCTTTAAAATCCACCCCCTAATTATAACCATCTTCAACGGACCGGCAAGTTTGCTTCCTGATGAACGTACTGGGGGAGAAAGCGATTTGAAATCTCTTGGGCGTAGATCAGTGTTCTGAATAACCTTCCTCGTGGGGAAAGTTTCAGTACTAGCATTGGCAGAGAATATCTTTAAACGCGTCTTGTAAAAAGTCATGTGTGTTTCAACATACCCTAGCCTGTTAAATGTTGGATACACTTTGGGTTATCATACTGACATTCCGAAGGAAAGTTAGCGGAAAACGTAGAACTCTGTCGTGCAAAAACAATGCGAGACTTCTGTGTGATCTTGCGATCGACTACATCACTTCGCACGAACATTGTTTATCTCAGAAACTCACCTGTGTGATGCGCTTTCTTGCCACTCGAATGTTGGAAACATACTGAACACACATCTTCGTTTCGAAGTTCGTTTTTTTTCAAAAATCATTTGCACGTAAACCTGTGGAATCCACCCACCTTGAAAATGTTTTGACACTTCTGAGCGGAAATCTTCAGAAGTGCAAAAAAATCCCTGTAGTCGACTGGCGTTATTTATAGGACTTTACTTGATCATTGTGTTCTAAATGACGTTGTCGATGTGTAAATGAGAATGATATTTGTAAACACTGATGAATGTTGACTATTGCGCTATTAAATGAACAATACAACTCTGCCTCTTCTAGGACGGGGAGAGGGCGTTGATGACAGTCTTGCCAACGTTCTCCCATGAATGTTAGCTCTACAATGGTAATGGCTGCATCGGAAACTGAAAGCGTAAGAGTACATATGACATGTCCCTAGGAGTTAAACTGTTCTAAAAGACTTAGGTCTTATCTCATGGAACAGTACTCCACAAGTTCAAAAATGCTGAAATGTTTACGATTACACCACAAATGTGTGGAACATTGTTCTATGTTGAGGAATCTTCACCGAATATGTTTAGATTTACAGTTGTCGACAGGATCTATTTACGTAGAGACTTCTCTGACATCTTAGCAGCCATAACTGCCATTACCTAAATCCCTTCATGGGACAATGAGTTTACAGAAATTTTAGAATCGTTCATTAAGCCAAATAACAGATTTTGTCTTGTTCACACACAACTTATGGCCAAGGATGCTGTAAATGATTAATAATGGACTCTTTGCGTAGCGTATACATAATGTCCCTGGTATTAATATTACAAGGTCCCAACAAGGTCTAGATTGGGAAGTCGTTTGGAAATTTCTCCTCTTGGACTATTACTGACACTTGAGAGCAGCTATGTTTCACATAATCTACCAATATTTCTATTGGCCTATTACCTTATTATCAATTTGTATGTGACAAAGCATATATTTACACGAGTTTCCGAAATGTTTCAAGCTTGAAAGTGAACCAAAGAATCGTCAGATGTTGTTTAAAAATATGATCCAGTTACAGAACAAGGCCTTTTTCGTTTATATAGTTTTTGCGTTGGCGTAGTTGTCGGAGACACAGAGATCACTCGTTGAACAGAAGGAAAATAAAAGAAAAGGCTGGAAAAAACAAAATATTTTTAAGAACTTGTTCTGTGATTCGAGACCTGGGGATGGAAACCTGAGATTACGCAACGAGAGTAATTGCTGTTGTGAACATAATATTTTCAATGATAGAACTATATCCGCGTAAAGAGTAGCGTCTCGAAACTGATGAATTAATACTCACAAGCATGTGTCATCACATGTTTTTTTTTATTCGAATCTTCTTTTATGGATTATTAGTCGAGTGAATTAACTGAATTGTTATGGGGTAACTTTGAAACCTAACTGATGGTATCACTGTGACTGAAGTCAACTGAAATTGAGAGATAAATCATTTTCACCCGTTATTCCTGTTTCCGTGAACTAACATTAACACGGCAAAAATTCATTACGAAAGTTTGCATATTAACTCCTAATTTGTTGGAAAAGCTTATATGATCAGGCACTGACAACAGGGTTGGGAAGAGCCGGTCCGGATGGCCGAGATCGTTAAGGCAGTAGTGCCGTAGCATTCTCGGACCGAAGGATCTCGGATCGAAGTCCCGCCTCGGCCATGGTTGTATCGTGTTTGTCCTTTCACACCCTATCATCATCATATCGTGTCATCCTCATAGTTACCATACCGTTACACGCAATAGTGGTCGCTAATGAGGTAGTTGTTGATGAGATCTTAAGTATCAAAAAAAGTTTGGGAAGAAAATTACACAAAAAAGACGGAGTGATTTTGATCAAAATATATATTCAAATTCCTCCAGAACTGGTTTGCTATGGAGATACCTTTTTGTTTCAGAGACATTCGTTTACATTGTTCTAATTAACAACAATTGTAGAACGGCACCCTTTACTAAAATTACTGTGGCAGTCCCTTTGTCGATAAGTCTCCGCGGTTCGAAAACGTATATTTTTATTTGTCACTGGTCAATTAGTTTGTTTTAAAAGTCAGTAAAGTCTGATGTGTATCAAAGAAACATCAGGTTAGACATCACGCAAAGTAAAGATTTCTGAGGCTTATGAAAACTCCCACTGTTGGCTAAATAGTTTTTTATATACCGAAAACAAAACGTTCTTAGACCAAGAGATAAAATATCCATTATTCAGGAATGTGGCTTCAGATAACACCCCATTAAAAATAAGATTTCCACTGTTGTCGATATTCTACATTACGTCTGATCATAAATTCACCATACACGATGTACCGCTCTAATATTTCACTTAAAGATGAAATCAACTTACATGGGACAACCGGCTTTACTTCCCCTCCGAAGGATGGCGTACGAAGGATTTTTTTCGCCCTTAAAAATGCACGGCTTCGATCGGGTTTGAACCCGCCAACTTGGGTATACCAGTACGCAAACCGTTTCCCCATCGGCATAGTAATACCTTCGCGTTCGTGTAAAGACGCAAAATAGGTCGATATAGGAAAATAAAAATTTCGGAAACTTTTGCTGATTTAAAAACTAAATTTTCAACAATTCCCAAACAACGTTTAAATGGAGTTCTTCTATGACAACATATGTCGGAAGAAATTACATTATATGTTTTTGAGATGAACTCACCAAACGCAGATTACAAGGATTAAAAGAAATAATTGGAAATTTACGCGACGTATCTCGTTAAAACGTTTTGAATTTAATTAAGAAATACAACGCCAATCCAAAATATTTTATCCAACAGGGTGCCATCAGTTAATAAGTTCAATCAAGCGGATGCAGCTATGACGATAATTGTGTCATGTGCTGTCAGAAAATTAATATCATAAATAATTTATTAGGCCCAAGAAGGAAAGAAAGAAAGAAGAAAGTTATTTAAACAATCTTGCATCGGTACTATCATAACCAATACACTCAATAAGACGGTTCAAAGAGAGCGTGAAACCGTTGTAAACACGGGTGCAAACTTGCGGTTTGGGGTAATAAAATATTTTTGTATCAGTTTCACTTTTTGATTAAAAACTGTTAAGTTTAACGTTTGAAGTTCCATGAACTTACCTTATATTTTTATTATGACAAAGTTAATGATAATTATGTTGAACTTCCAGATATGAAATTTTTCTAACGATTTATTTTCCCTTCCACAGAAAAAAAATTAATAATTTAAAATCAATATTTAAAAATTGCTTCTCTCCATAGTCGTGCATAGGTAAACAGGACAGGATCCAACTACATTTCTGCGTCCCTCTGAGTACCCTTTTCCAATAAGCTTTTTTATTTACTAAGTAAATAAATAAACATAAAACGGGTGTAAATTTAAAGCAATTAGTGATTCAATTAACAAATAAAATTGATTTTATGTTGACTGATTTACACCTTGCCAAATAGTAACGAAAGTGTCTTTCCAGAATTTTGTGTATCAATTCCCTAACAGTTTGAAAAGAGGAAAATCAGGAACTTATAAAATTCCCGAAAATAAAATATTTTTTATGCAGCGCTACCGAAATCCTTCGAGTTTTTTAAGGGGAACACCGCCCCCTGACCCCTGGTACTCACGCCCAGGCTGCTCTCTAAAATGTCGAATGTATTGAGTTAACATTATGTGTCACTTCCCAAAAATATACCTAGCGTAACAAGTTCCCAGCACAAAATTATGAAGACTCTAGCAACCGAGTCTGTTTCATTCGCTTTTGGATCCAGTAATTTATATAATGAAAAGATAAATGTTTCAGTTTTGCTTCCTCTACTGGAACGGTTCTTAAAGGTTCCGTTACAGCTTCAGTTTGATGCTTTTTGTTTCAAGATTATTAAATCAGTTGGTTTGGGCTCCTCGGAAATAATTACCTTGTTGCTATCCATTCAAATGATGTCGAGTAACTTGATACGGTGACCCACAGTACCCGCAGTAAAACACATCCCACCTTCATTCTAGAAATAGAAATAACTAGTATAGAAAAACTGCATTGATTGGGAATGATTACATTTCAAGTTTTTAGGCAAATGTCTATTTTAAAAATATGAAAGAACACAATTTTACAAAGAAGCTCCAGGCAAAAGAAATTCTAGAAAAATAGTAAATCAGATGACTAAAGGAACAGAGACATCAGACTAAGTTTTAAAACAAATGTAAGCATGCATTTAAAATGTAGAAAAACAGTAAAAATGTGTTTCTAAGGAATGTAGGAGGATTGTGAAAATAATCATTGTTTTGGAATAAACTATAGTGGGAAATTACGTACAACGAATTTATATGCATACGTACGTTGACAGTTCCCCAGATTGTTAGGGAATTACGCATGCACAGTGTTCGGAAGAGACATGAAATTTCCATGAGCGCCTCATCGTGGCCTGCTGAACATCTGCATAACAAGTGGCTTAAAAGTGAGGTGGAAATGTCACTTATGTAACTTGTGTTATATGAAATGTCTTATTACATTTTCGATAGCAAATGGTGATCAATTGCAAACCCCTTACAGGCCTGAGAAGTTTGTAACATTTATTCAAAGACATTTTTTTATAAACCTCTTGGTAGGAGCATTGGTACACTCACAAAAGATATAATTCCTGGTTCTTGGAATTCCTGGTTAGATATTTGAAAGTCTATAGTGTATCACAACAGAAGCAATTCAACATCGCACATAAAATTAGCAGATAGTCACTCAACTAATAAAACTCCTTAGAAAAATTCACAAAAATTTTGATCAATTGTAAGAAACATGTCTCTTACAAAATTGTACTGATTTTAAAATTTATTATTGTAATGAATGCTAAATTCATGTTTTTATATTTTGAACTGGTATTCAACATTTAAAATATATCAAAAATCCAGAAACGTTTTCTTCACGTTAGGTAACGAAAATATTTTGACAGAGTAACATGCATTACGAAAAATTTAATATTAAATTGTACAGACAATTTATTCAAACATATTTTTCTGTATTAAAGAAATACCTCATATATTTTTGCTGTCCGTTACTTTTAATTACGAAAAATTGTTTTTGAAAGGCCTTCTTTTAAAATCATAATTAATTTAGTCAGTGAAGAGAATGAGTTTTTTCTCGTATTTTCAGTATTTAAGAAGTTACACATTCATAACACTAACTTTTAACAAATTTATTATGCTAATATTAGTGTTTTGAGTTGATTTACTTTGTAACTTTTCAAACATAAATGTGTACAACCCTTTTGGAAAGAAATAGCCTATTTAGACCAAAGCATAGAATGAATCTTTGCAGAGAACACTAAAACAAAAGTCGACAGCAATAGTTGACTTATGTAGATCTTACAAAAATTATTTAACATTTTACGTCATTGTAGCATTGATCTCTCTCAAATGTTTAATGTTAATGATTTCGTGAACCAAAATTATTACGTATTATTTTTCGAATCTGAAGAATGTTTTAATTTTTTTAAATATCTGCGCTTTCAATGACTCATTCTGTTATAAAAATAAAAATATTTTATTAATGTATTAAGAACATTCATCAACAATTCGAGAATACATCCTTCTAATGATATTTCATGAATCAAGTTTCATTGGTTATGAGATGAAAAGGGGTATTTACAGTAAAAATAATATATGCGATTAGTTTCTGGATTGCGGTTTCAAATATTGATGTGCCTTTATGGAATATTAAACATCTTACGATATTCTCAACATAAATACTACAAATTCAGTGCAGACAAAAGTTCTTTTAAAAAAGTTATTTTTGTGAGCTCATTGACGGCAAAATTAAGATACTTGAAGAGTTATGATTGAATGGAGGGGGAAGTAACTCGACTATTCTGCGATTTTAAGACGAGTTTTGAGGTAAAAAGAGACGATAGTTCATTCTGACAGCTGTAAATATCATTGTTAATCAAAACCTTCATCAAATAAATACTCCATAAAATAACGCCATAAAATAAAGTGGAACATTCTAAAACACTAATCCTCATTTAACGTTTTACAAACTTACTTCAGTGTGTGAATAAGATATTGTTACTATCGAGATGATAACATAGATAAACTGTTACCAAATTGGTAACTTCTGCCTTCCAGAATATGGTTTTCATTGTCTTCGTGTACAAAAAAAGAGAACTGAAATATATTTGTCTCCTGATATACAAGACATGAAATAACACAACGCGAACTTTACCATATAATTACTTATATCAAGACATTTCTCAACTGGTTTTCATAAACTCAAATGAGATAGTTTCCTTACAACCATAAATATAAAAGTCTTTCGCATACTTATAAACAAGCGAAAGCGTTCAGCACTAACATTTGCGGACATGGATCAAACTATAGTTCTGAATGTGATACCTCAAGCAGTGTTTTGTGTGCTTACCAAATCTTTGTCGTAATTATCAGCAAGGAGTTCATGAACTTGGGAGAGAAAGGTATAAATGTGGCGAACTTATGGAATCTCATTTTTTTTTAGAAAACTAAAAGTAAACAATTTTACTTATTCCTTGTTCGAAATACCGATTTCCTCATACTGACCTACAAATGAAATGGAATAAGCATGGTTAAAACGTAATTCGTCTCTAGTTCTGAAACTTACAAGTGCTCACTTTATTCACTTCTCTCCCTGTAAGTGTGTACGTTATTCCACGATCTCCTTGTTGTAGCGTGCAATCGATTATTGCACGACGTTATTCTTTTGTCCGTCCCTCCGCTCAGACCTACCGGCTTATGGTTACAGCGCTCCTAGCGGCACTTGCGGCAACGAAACGAGGAATTGGGCAGGTTCCTCGGCCTTGCTGTATCGCTAACCCTATTCTGATGAGGTATTTTTTTAAACTAACAGGAAAATTCATTTGCGTACTCCAATATTTCTATTGTACATAAATAAAACAAAATACAAGATCCATTTTAGCTTTCATATTTCCTTAGATTGTTTTATACGCTTTGAAGAAACAAGCAGCAGAAACGGGTTAGCGGTAAAGCTGTACAGTAACTGTGAGTGGAGAGAAACAAACGCTACGAAAGCATTCCACTTTCCGCAGTGGAACGTTATCGTACTCACTTGTTCGCCATTTTGTGTCCCTTCTGCTTGTACCTTGTTGACGTGGACGCTGAATGTGAGGTAATATTTGGTGCATCAATATAAATTCTTCATGTATGCTATGTTGATGTTTTTATTGTACCTCATATCCTTACCCTGTCATTAATGCACTTCTTTAAGGAAAAGCGCCATAATTAAAAGGTCGTAAGAGCTGGAGAATATTTTTTAAGGTAATGAACAGTACGTATCTATTGCAGTGGCGGATCCAGGGGGGAGGTATGCTCCCTTCCCAAAAGGCCTAGAGTTTTCGTTTGTTTTCTTACTTTATTTTACAAAATCGATTTAAATGTTTCTTTATGGAACTTGGAATGGAATTCATTATGTAATTATTTAAACAATAATATTGTAAATCACCATATACACGCTACAAAAATAATATACTATATAATAACAAATCTTTATTATTTAACAAATATCTATGATAGTCCCCTTCAAAATGATCGATTGGATCCGCCTTTGACGGCCGAGATGAATGGTAAGAGTTAACCTCATAATGTAATTTCAAATTCAAATAACACCTCGAGTCCAAATAATATAAAGATGAATGTCAAAAATGTATTTTTGAAAAAAATATATCAGTAGTGGAGATTTTTGGTAAGGTAAGACTTCTTTTCAATAATTCTCTATTTATATTTTCAATGATAAAATACATGGATAAAACCTTCATAGTGGCTAAAAATAATAATTCATACAACCTACATTTGAAGTTTAGTATTTCAGAGATATTTTTGAACATTCTTACCTTTTTCACAGAAAAGGGTCGTTTTGTATAATGTAGTACATGTCTCTTAAAAGACTTTATCTTCAACAATAAATACGAATATTCAAAAGTAAATAATAAAATTAATGATAACAAACATTATTATATTTCTTAATAACAATGGCAGCAGAATTAAGAGTACGCGTCGCTCGGTGGGGCCAGAGGAGGGGAAAGTTGGCAAAAAGTCCAAAATTGAAATATGCTTCAGAAGCTCCATTTCACATGAAAGCGGTAGCAAAATATCTCCTTCATCGTTCCTCGATCAGGAAAAGAATGGGGAATCACGCCTCTACTTTCAGTGCAAGTTTGAACTGGCACAAGTGTCGCGCGGCGCTCTCGCACTAAGAAGAGAGGTGTGCTTACGATGTAAATAGTTATGCTCTCTCGAGCAGCAGAATCGTATGTGTTATGGATACGTACTTAGAGGTGTGTACTTTAAGTCTGTATTAGTAAAAAACGTAATCCTGCACTAATAATTTGGTAATTCCAAGTAGAAACTTCTCGTGTTACAACGAAATGAAATTTTTAAATCCAGTTTTTCATATTGTCTTTCAGTTACCTTCCGAGCATTTCCGAGCTTTGATATTAACATAATCGGATTCTGGAATTCATTTAAATTTCAAAACATTAATCAAAGTTTGGTAATGTTTGCCCCATTCTGGCATTCTGGATTAAGGTACTTTGTTTATAATGTTTATATTTGTTAACACCTGGTTTTGTTAGCTTTTCTATCTACAATATATATGTTTTAATTCTTCGTTCACCTTCTGGTATTGAGAGTTCTTTATTAACAAGGAGGATTTCTGTGATGTTATTTAATATTATGAAAAGAAAAAATGAAGAAAAAATATAAAGAAGGTTTCACCAGAAAAATATACAGAGAGCAAACTAACAAGAAAGAGCATCGCAGGGTGTTAATTACATCTGACCCACTGATTTCAGAAATGGAGTAGAGAAAATTTGTAACAACGGCATTTGACCTCGAAGTTACACCTATGTTAATGCCTTGAAGTAGAAATTCAGTTCTGGAAGAAGAATCACATGATGAAAGTTCTTATTCTGAGGTTATATAATTAAATATTTGAAGGTTAAACAATTGAATAAACCATTATTTAATTATAAAAAGTGTTTTTTTTATTTCGAAAATCCCGAAAAACACTTGAAAATACTTTTTGCTAACTTTTCCTCTTTCTGGCCCCATTGTGCGTCGTTGATATTGAAAGAGCTGACAATATATCTTTAGATTATCTACTTATTGGCCTGATATATTTTCGCCTATTATGTGACTCTCACAAGAGTGAAATTTCATGTAGGTATTTATCCAATTGCATTATATTCCAACATTGTCCCCACAACAGCGTCACTTGAATCAATTCGAAGCCCGATTTCAGAATAGGTTGGTGAGTACGAGTGTCAGAATCCTCAACTACGCGCTCAGCGAATGTGCATTTATTGTGAAGTCCTGCCCCATCCATAGACAACCATTCTGCTTTGCGCTGTCTACACTTCACAGCTTACCCTTCTTCTCAAGTGTCCATCTTGTAATAAGGTACGTTTTACGCATTCGCAAACACGCTATTGTCTTATTAACAAGTTTGAAACAGAATCAACATATTTTTATCCAGTTTTAAACAATGTGAATTATCACACGCCTACCTCCACAATGTTTCCCTATTGTGCCGTCTCTCACATTCGATAGTTGTCAGTACATTTGACAACCGGAACATAAATGTCTTTCTCTCCTGTCTATGATGACTTATTACGTCAGTTTTTAACTTTCAAATTTTCATACTTAGTACGTACAGAGTTAATTCACTCACCATAATTCGAATTACAAGCAAGAAATGTTTCAATTTTGAAAAATATATTAGTTAAGATAATAAATATAATTACTTCTCAGAAATTTACTTTTATGTTTGAAACAAATATCCATTAACATTGTATTACTTTCAAGGGCGTGCAATACTTTTTGAAATGAGAAACTGTAAAAAAAAATTCAAAATATTATACTTTATACTTCAAATATTTTGACAAATTAATAAATGTATTTGTAATTAGATATTAAACACACAAGTATGCTTCACATTCTAAGAAACATTTCTATCACAACTTGAGTGCACAACTAGGAAATCAATAAGAATTAATACAGCATTGCAAACAAAATATTAAAAACTCTTAATAGAATTATCATAAGTCAGAGATCATGTAAATGTTACTCTTCAAAAAGCAGATTATTAAAAGAACAATATTTTGATGATGTTTCTTCTATTAAGCTAAAACATTCACAGTGTTTCAATTTCTGTAGTGGAGAATGATAGTATCTCCTGAAATAACTCCTTTGTTAACTTCCCTACTTTCAAGTGCTCACTCAATATTAAACATAATGAACGACTAATAGCCAAAGTAAGTTCAGTGCACCCTAATTACTCAGAATACAATTAAAAGTATACATTGCGCTGATTTAATGTGTCAACACTTATATTTTGTAAAATTTATTTTCTTTTACCTCGTTTTCACTAAGTGTGAAAATTTTTGTTCTTAACCTTAGCATTACTATGGGTCCAGAAGTTCAGAGCCATCAGTGATTGTTTTTAATTTCTCGCCTTACGAATTCTTCGTAAGAAGGGAAAGTTATGTAATCGTGCGCCAGAAAAGGCCGAAATTTCGACAGAAATAAATTATTGCCAGGTTCATATAACGAAGAAGTTGATAAATCCTGTTACTAAATATAGAAAAAAACATCTGACTCGTGGCGAATCCATTAGACTCGAATACTTTAGGAGGTAGAGCCTTTTGAATTTGACTCTTATATTTAGAGCGTTGAGAATTCGAAATACAGGGGTTTCAATTCAAGGTTCTTAGAAGGCACATTTCTCATCCGTTTATGACAAAGGATGACATTTTCATAAAATCAATGTTTTGTTGATTCTTCATACCGAAAAATCGTTTGACGGCAAAACGTCCGTCTGTCAGTTTGTCTGTGGTCAACGCTAGCGTCGTCCAGGCGATTTTCTTCAAAATTGATATTTCTCAATCGATCTGAATGAACTCGTGGCTTTGGGAGTTTCAAATGGATATTTTGATTTTTGAGGGTACTTCACATAAAGCCTCAAACACATTTTCAAAATTTTCTCAAAAACAGCTGCAAATTGTTTGTTTAAATTTTGTTGTTGAATTGTGCGAAGGGCGTTTAAGAGAATGGTTTAGACTCATTTTTACTGACTTACCCGATTTTCCGAAAATTACAATAAAGTTTTTTAACTACAAAATAAAAGATCGAGGTTTCTGGTTCAAAAAATTAGGTTTTTAAAAGCCATGTACATTTTACATAGAGAGAAAGTATGTGCTTTGGCAGCACCAATAGCTCTTATGGATCAATTTGTCAGGGAGCCGAAATTCATTGAATTGCCTTCTCAGCAGTCGGAGGGTTCGGACGCGTCCCTCTGCTCCGTCGGGCGACCTTTCACCGCCTTTAACCGCACGTGCGGCAAGAGCTTGTGGCCCCCGTGGAGCAGTGCTACAGTCTTGCTGGTATACTGCTTGAATATGTGGGCGTGAAGTGTATTCTTTATTTATTTGACATGAGTAATTTGTGTTACAAAAGGGAATGTTATCTCGATATCCTCATTGTGCAAGCAAACGGACAGGAAAAGTCTGTGCTAAATACAGAAAACAAGTTTGTAAAGATCATTGGGACGTTTTGAGAACATAATATAGTTTAATGTGAAATGTAATAAATTGTTGACTTATTACATATCCTTTTCCAAATCTTAAATGTAATAATTCATTTATTAATATCTGTAACACTAATCCAAAAAATTTAATTTCGTACTCTTTCTAAATTTTGCTGATTGTTTCTAAGCCATTTTCAATAAATTGTTTACTTATATTTGTGTGAAACAATGATAGTAAACTAAAGACATTCTAAATTTGTTGATACCTTTGTCGTCGAAATATTCAGGAAAAAATAAATGGAGTCACTACATAAAATGAAGGATAAATGACAATTTTGTCCTTTAATTTTTTTAATTCTTCAATTGCATGTTTGTTTATAATACTACATTATGTTAATACTACCTTATAAATGATTGATCATCATTAAAATAATGAATTTCACACTTATTTGTTTCCCAATATAAAGAAATAACTTAAAGGGGTACAAAAGACCTCTCGCCACCTCTAACGTAACTCCGGCAAACCCAACTCTCCACTGTTAATATGCACATGTCCAGCAATTTAAAAACACTATTGTATATATGTGTGAGAAGTAAAGTGCTTCAAAATACTTGTAATGAAGTTTTTGAAAAACTCAAAAACTTTCTGGGAAAAAAATTCAAATTTGGAATTTGCGTTAAATACCATTTTTGTATAAAGGGCTACCAATTTTCAATGAAAATTGTCATTTTTTCCGAGGTTTTACTGTACTTTAAAAATCTTAAAATAATATTTCCGTTTTACTATTAGGAAACCGAAAAATTAAGTAAATGTCAAAAATATGCACTTTAGGCCGCGATAGATGGCAGCTGGCAATAGTATGTGGCAAGTCCGAATTGCTAGCCGAGACCAAAGGAAATGGAAAGCTAATATTCGAAAGTCTGTGTCTTCCAGTAGCACCACTAGTTTTTCTTTGACTGGCGGCAATATCAGTTGCTTTCAGTTGCCTGTTCATACTCAATAATAATCGCAGAGTGTGCAATTTCCTTTCAAGTCCTAATGTTTGGAAATTACGATTTATTTAATACTGCATTAAATATAACACTTATATTTTTCAATGATTTTTAGGAATCTCATAGGTTTGAAAAACAATGTCATTTCTCTCAGATATCTCTTCTGTGGAGCTCATTTCTTTCGTGAACACAGTAATGAACTGAATCAGCTGAGCAATCAACCCTCAAGAATTCGCTCCTCACGATACGAGTGTGAATCGACTTTCCCAGCGTTCTCCAACAAATATTTACTTATTTTCCCAACATTTACTTCCTAATAAAAATACAAGATAATGCACACCAACTGAAGTAATGCTTGTACTATTTATTTCAGACTTGAAACAAAATCTAGCTTTTTATTTACACTACCCCCATATTTTTCGACGAGAAAATGTGAAGAAAGAATTTGGAGCGGTTTTTGAAATAAATGTTTTAATTTTTTTAAAAAAATGCCTATAACGCGGAAAATTACTATTTTTTTTTTCAAAAACATTACTTCATTTCTAGATGCCTTCAAAAATAGATTTCATTAAGCAGAACAGCTTTATCTTCAATATTTTAGTTGGAGGAAGACACCTAAAAAATTTGCACTTTTGCAATTTTCTAAATATCGGGGATTTAAATGAAAATGAGACCTGTACCACTCTCGCTTGTACGCTATCCGAGGATAAAATTTTAAAAAACAATGTGGAAATATTTTTTCGCTTTATGTTTTAGTCACATTACTGACTAAGGTTATTAGCGACTACAATTTTTTATAACAGGGGTTTACAGACAATTATGGCTTCATCCGTCCTTACATTAACATAAATATCGTAATGCGTAGGTCATAACATAATAAAATATCACATTATTTATCTTACATACCATCAACATATAGTATCATCAACATATCTTTTCAATAGTTACATATCATTACATTAACATAAGCATCCTAACATATAGATTATAACATAATATTATTTATCTTACATACTCGTAACATAATCATACATTATCATCGGGGTAGGATCATAACACATCAGCTCGAGGTATACGATGGTGCTTACCATAATATTACATTTCAAGTATGACATTTGTTTTTTTGCAAAATTTGACAATCTGGTTCTGAAAGGGGACGGAGTATAGGATTTTCTCTATTTCATTTGGATTAAAATATTCATAGTTCTAATGAGTTCATATTTGCGACGAGACGTAATATGTTCGTCTGATAGTCTTACTTGGCACATGTCACATAGTGGTGGTGAGGTATTCTCCAGCAAGTACCTGTGAGTAGTTTTAGAATGGACAGTTCTAATTCGTGTAAATAAAAGTTGTTCGTGTCTAGTCATCTTAGGGCCCGAGTTGAGTGATAGGAATAAATCGATTGGTTTGTGGGTATCAACTCTGGTATTACTAGTTTTATGACATCGTCATATCGGTTCCCATTGCTGGATCATTTTCCTATGTATGAATCTTATGACATCTTGCTTGGAATATCCAAATTTAAGTCTTACGTTAGAGCGTAGGCTTCCGCGGCCGGAGTCAGTATTTAGTGCACATGTATCTGTGTTACTTGCAATTATATCAAGTCACATCAAGTAACAGCAAGGTTATTATTGAAAAGTTGTAAAAATGTGTTAATGTGTTAAAAATTGAGGGTATTGTTTATGTATGTAATGTAAAAATGTCAATTCTACGATGTTCGAGAAAATTGTTGTAAATATCCTAATGTTATACTAGGGGAAAATGTTTAAATTAGATACCTTCATGAGAATATGGGAAGCAGCTAAAATTTTAAAATGAGAGCTATCTTAATTGCTCCATTAGAATTTTTTTTCCTGTCGTCTCCACCCGTTAAAAAAAAATTCTTACCGGTTATAGAAGAGTCTGTAGCGTCACAGCAGCTCAGCGCTGAAGTGCAAGGTAGAGGGTCGAGCGCTTTAACAATAGCCGGCCGAGCAAAAGGCTGGAATTTCAGAAGACACGGGGCCGCGTGCAAAGACAACGCCAGAGATGTCTCTATCCAGCGCGTGGGGGGGGGGGGGAGAAATGACATGGGGGACATGTGACTCGCGCCTATATAACGTCGCGTCGCGATGGCGCGGGTGGGTAACAACTCTGGTTTCCTCGTGGCTAGATAACAAAAAAAATTTCCGCCCAGGATGGTGCGGAGTGCCGATGGCACATGGTGGTTTGATGTGTTCGGACCAGGCGACGTGTTCCTCGTACGCAGTCAGGCAGATTGTCGATCTGCCGGAGCTCACCAGGTGCCAATTTGCGAGGCGGCCTTCCAAACCTGTCGCAGGCGTCGCCGCAAGGCGCATCTAGGGAGAGGGGGATTGCAGTGGTAGCTCTGACAAACCGCCTTACCAGTGAAGTTAGAAGAATATATATACTTCTATGTAAATAAACTTATATATACTCACTCGAGTCTGTTTTCCTTGTGTCGTAGAGCCCTACCCATTACGTTACAATATCATGCATTTCAATTTCTTGTAGTGGGTACCTATTAAGGATATAAACTCTTCCTATATATATATATATGGGGTTCGTTGAATTAATTTGAATTGTCACAAATTCCGTGTCAATATAAATTTTTGAATTTCAATGGGAATCGATTTTTTGGAATATATTGCAATGCGACCACATGCATATTCAGAGTTGCTTCTATTTTTAAAGGTGCAAATATATCCAGTTATTTTCCCATGCGTTTTTCCTTTGAAGTTTGTTTCTGAAGCTGGCTTTACACTAGCAATCAGTTTCCGCAATATCTTTCAGCAATTTGTTTCTGCTTCTTGCGGCCATCTTTACATTAGCAAGAGCAAGTCGGGGCAATATGTTGCCAGAAAGATCTGAGCAACATCTTACCGACAAGATATTGCCCATCGTTTTTACACTACGACTTTTCGTTGCCGTGTTTGGTGACGTCACGAGGTAAATGCGCGCGAACTAAACATAGTGAGGTTAGAGCTCACATTCCGATCCGACATGGCGAGCAAAAGGCAGAAGATGCGAATCGCAGCTGCACTTGTAAAAATTGAAGAGCAGAAGAAACGCCGACGATCTTTGTGGACGCGTGACTGGATATTAAGAAGAAATGAAAAGGGCGCTTTTGCCAATTTGATCCAAGAGTTAATTGCAGAAGACCCACCGGGTTTCCAAAATTACTGTCGACTCAGCGTGACAGAATGCGAGACGTTGTTAAATTTAATTGGCCCACAAATCAGCAAAAAGAATACAAGATTTAGGGAATCTATATCGGCCAAAGAACGTTTGATGGTCACTCTTCGTTTTCTGGCAACAGGTAAGAATTTTTAAAATTATGTATTTTTATTTGTTTATCAAATAAGCTATAAGTAAAAAATTTGAACAACAAAAAATTAGCGAGTCTTTCACATCGTTTCGTCTTGCTAAACATATTTTGTGTATTACTTTACATTAGCATGATTATTCCACACAATTCCTACTCTAAACATCCACTGATCTTTTATTCAGGTAGTTCAAACGTATGCTTTTACTGTAAAAACATTCATGCTTCTGAAGGGCTAGTACTTTTTTTTTTGAATCGTGAAGGTTATGTTTTAATTTCTTTTTTCAGGAGACAGTTACAGAACCCTTATGTATGAATTTCGAATTGCAGACAGTACTCTATCACTTTTGATTCCAGAAGTGTGCAAAGCTATTGCCGGACTCAGGAATCAATTCATAAAGGTACGTGTGGGAAGTTGCTCTGTAACAAGTTAGGCATTTTGGTACAACGCTATTGTATGGCAATTAAGAGAGATTTCAATACATACATTGACACAAATGGATCACAATTTCTGCAGTTGTAGGTTGGCAACCATTCATGTTTAGTTCACTTATGAAAGATAGATACCGAACTTTCACCTATAGCAGATAGCACTTAATGTATTAAAATTTGGAAGGTAATGGGAAGTAATTCAGTAATGGAAACTTGCGATCAAGGAATGACTTGTTGTTAAAATAAATACAATAAGGCTTCGTTTTCATAATTTATTATTTTAAAAAAAATAATTGTCCGACAGCATTGCCAAGAGCTCCTGGTCAGGCTCAATCGTCAGGTGTTCACACAACCTGGAAGAACCTAAAACAAAGTGGAATGAGTTATTAATGGAATTAAAAATAATTACTATGCATTTCAATACATAAGTAGATGGAGGCCATGAAACAAATTTTACCTAGTTCCGTTTTCTTTTTTTGGAGATCCTGAACTTCCATAATGTTACAAAGGACCCCCCGCTTTAGTTCAGTTCGGTGGTATTCGTCGAATTTCCTCAACTCTGTGGATATATATAGTCGGCAAAAATTTGGCACTCATCGTTTTCCGAATTTAAAATATCATGTGCCTTTTTTAACATTTCACTCATCGGTCCTTTCTTTCTTTTAGCTGTAGGGGTAGTGGCGGTGGCAGTGGTTGTGGTTGGGGTTAGGGTTAGGGTTGGGGTTGGGGGGTCTGGGATCTCTGCACCATCATCAGCAGTCACCTGTAAAGAAAAACAAAAATTATGTAATTTAGCTGCAAACGGGTGCACAGTAAAAAAATACTTCTTTCATTTTCAGCTGCCAGCTACACCTGAAGAATGGAAGATTATAGCTGATGAGTTCAACAAACTATGGAATTTTCCTCATTGCATAGGTGCTCTCGATGGCAAGCATATAGTTATGCAAGCCCCTTCCAATAGTGGAAGTTTTTATTTTAATTATAAACACACACACAGCATAGTGCTGATGGCACTCGTAGATGCAAATTACAGAGTCATCTACGCAGATGTGGGTGCTAATGGTAGAATATCAGATGGAGGTGTCTTCAGACAGTGTTCACTTCATGAACAAATAGAAAGTGAAAATTTAAATCTTCCAAGGGCTTCACCACTAGCAGGGCGAGAAAGAAACACCCCATTTGTAATGGTGGCAGACGATGCATTTGCGTTGAGCAAAACATTAATGAAGCCATATCCAGCAACTGGTGCGTCCGGTGCTCATCGAATTTTCAACTACAGAATTAGTCGAGCACGCCGTATTGTTGAAAATTTTTTTGGGCACATAGCGCAAAGATTTAGGATTTTGAGGAAACCGCTAATGGTGGGTCCACACAATGCTGATTATATTGTAACGGCAATCTGTGTTCTCCACAATTTTTTGCGAGACAGGAATTCAAACATGTGTGATTTTGACTCTGAAGATGGCGAAACCCACGAATTACGAGGTGGTTCGTGGAGAAGCGAGGCAGCTATTGAAAATACATATTTTCCTCTCCAGAGGGGGCAAAACAATAGTAGTGCCAGAACTCCAAGACAGATCAGGGATGAATACAAAGACTATTTCATTTCTAGTGAAGGGGAAGTGCCTTGGCAGTATAAATTTATTTGAAATATTTGTATTTTTTGTAATCTAGATTAATATAAGTTAAAAACTATTCTCAAATGATTGCTATTTGTTTTATTTACATTACCAAGGTCTTCTGTATTCCTTAATACCTATGCACTACTTTTTATTTTTCATATCCACACAGCAATGCATTTTTGCATACATAATTGAAAAAGATGTGATAAAATCGGTACATACCGTTGTATTGAGGGATTGCCTCTTTGTAATTGACCCTTCCAAAAATTTCAAGGGCTCAAAATAGGTCCATTTGGTTTTTTTACAGAAGCCTGAACCACTTGGTCCAGGCTTCTGCATTCTTTTTAACTCCTGGCTAAATTGAGTTCTTAGATTTTTGAATTTCCTACAAACTTCCAGTGACGACACCTCAAACTTTTCAGCAACCATGTTGCATGCATCGGTGCGCATTAGTTTGTTCTTGTAGTCTGGGGAATTCACGTCCCACAGACATCTCTGGCCCTCCACTTCAGTTATGAACTCGAGAGTCCGGCTCGTACTCCAATTCTCCATCTGTAATATACAATTTCACTACATGAATACAGATGTTCACTTTACTAAATTTTTATATCAACTTCCATACATTCAAACATTTTAAAAAAATGCATTTATTATCAAATTCTTTCCACATTAACATTCTCAACTAATTAAAGTAAGAACAGAAACTGTTTCAATTACCAATAAGATAAAAAATATCCTCTGTGAAATTTACAAAAGCAACATAAAAATATGAAAGTGCATTTCCAATTTAGTTTTAAGAACACAAATGAATGATCAATTTTGCAGTAGTTTAATTAACCACTTCCTTATCAGCACTTACAGTACACAGTATAAACAATTAGTACATAATATTACTATATTAGGCACTTGTATTTACAAGAAGGATTATATTCAGCACTTGTATTTACATAAAGGATTATAAAGAAGAATGTATCACAGATCAATGTGTTTCATCTGGCACATCAGCTAAAATATATATGCAACATACCTTGTTCAACCAAAAAGATATTTCAAACATATTTGAGAACATTGAAACATCAAAAAAAGTCGCATGTAGGTTCAATACCATATCTAAACATAAAATGCAATTTTCTTCTAGTTTCTCAATAGTTTTATTGTTACCATTTATTTTAGCTGATTTACTTGAAGGGGCAGACACATTACTCTGTGATATGTTGTACTTAATAATCCTTTTGGAAATACTGGTGCAAACCAAATTTTGCCTTCTACAAGAAATAATTAAAGACTACGTGTATCTGAAATTAGAACCACTTGATAATCAAATACAGAGGATTTAGAATATTTCCTATAACTTTTATTGCATAACCTTTTCCACACATCCATTTTATTGTGAACACAACGCCATTTCAATTCAAAATAATGTCTATTAATAATGTCTAATGCCTACCTTATTTGAATTTCCTGCGCACGTGGGTGTAGCCATCGTCTTCGAATTTCGGCAATATCTTGCTCAGACTCCAATGCGCTTCGAGTCCCAGCGACAACTGGCAATATCTTTCCGACGGCGGAAACACACGAGTTTACACTACGCCCGGAACCAGTAGCAAGAAGTATTGCCAACATCAGCAATATTTATTGCCGCGATGTTTACATTGGCAACTTCTCTTGCGAAATCATATTGCTCGCCATTTTCTTGCTAGTGTAAAGCTGGCTTTATATATAGATTATATCAGGGTTACGTAGTTTGCATAAATACTGTAAAATTTCTAACCTGCTGTAAAGGCCATTAGGGTTCCATTGCACAACTATCATGGCTTCTTCTTTGTATTATATTCTACTTTCAGTTGTATCAGCATGATTTAAATTTTATGGAATGATCTGAATAAGTACATATAGTATTTAAGTACTGTCTAAACCGAATTCTGAGTCTGAGATCTCTCTGTTGGAATTATTTTTTCTAATTTTTTGATCATTCTTGTAAATCTGCCCTTTAGAGATCTTTTATTTAATAGTTTAGATGTTTCTTTCAGCATACCAATTATTGCATTCAAATCAGTTGAATAATCTTTCATTATGGAAATGGGGTCAGGTGCTCCAAAAGAGTTTTCAAGGAATGATTTGAATTGTGTATATGAGAGAGGAAGTTTGTCTTGGAGTCAATATAGGTTTTGGTTGGGACCAGATCTTCTATTGACTTGTTAGTTAATTGTGTTGAGAGACAGGTTCTTCATTTGTATATTTTGTTCTCTTTTTCTTTGAGAGTTCACAGCCTTTGTCTTTACATTTTACATCACTAGTTGATATATTCCCAAGTGTAGAGGATGATTCAGATGGAAGGCTTCTTTTGTTCATCGGAGAGAACTTTGTATAATCCATAGCATTCGAGCCAGATGGATTAGCACATGGTTGTTCTGGAGGGAGAATCTCTATTAAAATATTATCATTATTGTTAACTGTTGCTTTATTTATAATTGGTGAAAGGCTAATATTATTAATTGGACACTTGCTTGCAATATGGCCTTCATTTTTACATTTGAAACAGATGATATTATCAGTTGTGAAAAATTGTCAATATGTTCTATATGTTGTGCCTTCATATGGAATCAGAGGTGACTGTGGTAATTTATGTTCTTCATCTGGGTGAACAAAGACTACTGAAGCTCAAAATATGAGACATACCTGGTTCAGGTAGACCTGCTCTGATAAATGTAATGTTAGAAGATGTTTGAATATTCGATTGTTGAAGAGCATTTTTTATCACCTCGTGTGGGAAACCTGGACAGACAGTGGATATTATAACTCTTACATGTTTTCTTAATAAGGGTCTAACACTCACTTCAATGTCATTAATAATGAAAGTTTGATTTGACATTGACAAATTAATAATCAAAAAAACAAATACACTCCATATCCGCAAACACACCACCCTCACACCAATTGACAGCAGCACTACTGCCACGTACTTCACAGTCCCTTATGTAGTACGACTTTCTCTTAAAATAGCCGCCACACTCAATAAATTATGTCTCAAAACTTCTTTCAACAACACTTACACACAACATAAATCACTATCCAACGCTAAAGACCCAATCCCACCTACCTCCTTATGCGGGGTCCATGCTCTCACTTGCAACAACTGCAATGCCATATACATAGGACAAACAGGCCGAAAATTCTACCAGAGTCTCACACTTCGCGGATCACCTAAATTTAAACAAATTCACATTTGATAAACATTAATTTCCGAATTCTAGAAATCTAAAAGAGGTGCTGGAAAAGAAAATTAGAATCCCTACATATACACAACATCCTCAAAAAACAGAACATGACTTGTCTTAACCAACAAATCCCTGAACTCTCTTCATCTCTGCTAAAATTAGCACAAAGTGTTCGCCCTTAACCCCCCCCCCTACTACACTGACCTTCGCTGGCACAATCGCTTCTCAAGCCTCCACCGGCACCCCTGCGTTTTACGACCCTTCACCCGCACCCCACCTCTCTTCCCGCCCCCAACCGCTGCCGACCGGCTCTGTTCTTAAACAAGACACGCTCTCAAAAATCCGCAGAACTTTGTTTTCGGCCCGGAAGCTGCAAGGTTTGTACGGCCCAGTTGGCTTACGCATCTGGCATGTAAGGTTTATACCTGTTAGTTTCATTATACTCCCACAGTTTCCAGCACTTATCTCACTTCCACAAGTTCGCACAATTGCCTACCAGTCACTAGCACGCTTGGTTCACTCCTAAATACTGTTTATTCCGTAATTTAATATCGATTTGCTACCTATTCGCTGAGCGCGTCACAACCCTTCCGCTCACTTTCAAGCTTTTCTCCGCACTGACTGTCGGTCTTGCCGCCTCCTCGCGCCTCCTCGCGCCTCCTCGCGCCTCCTCGCGCCTCCTCGCGCCTCCTCGCGCCTCCTCGCGCCTCCTCGCGCCTCCTCGCGCCTCCTCGCGCCTCCTCGCGCCTCCTCGCGCCTCCTCGCGCCTCCTCGCGCCTCCTCGCGCCTCCTCGCGCCTCCTCGCGCCTCCTCGCGCCTCCTCGCGCCTCCTCGCGCCTCCTCGCGCCTCCTCGCGCCTCCTCGCGCCTCCTCGCGCCTCCTCGCGCCTCCTCGCGCCTCCTCGCGCCTCCTCGCGCCTCCTCGCGCCTCCTCGCGCCTCCTCGCGCCTCCTCGCGCCTCCTCGCGCCTCCTCGCGCCTCCTCCCGCCTCCTCGCGCCTCCTCGCGCCTCCTCGCGCCTCCTCGCGCCTCCTCGCGCCTCCTCGCGCCTCCTCGCGCCTCCTCGCGCCTCCTCGCGCCTCCTCGCGCCTCCTCGCGCCTCCTCGCGCCTCCTCGCGCCTCCTCGCGCCTCCTCGCGCCTCCTCGCGCCTCCTCGCGCCTCCTCGCGCCTCCTCGCGCCTCCTCGCGCCTCCTCGCGCCTCCTCGCGCCTCCTCGCGCCTCCTCGCGCCTCCTCGCGCCTCCTCGCGCCTCCTCGCGCCTCCTCGCGCCTCCTCGCGCCTCCTCGCGCCTCCTCGCGCCTCCTCGCGCCTCCTCGCGCCTCCTCGCGCCTCCTCGCGCCTCCTCGCGCCTCCTCGCGCCTCCTCGCGCCTCCTCGCGCCTCCTCGCGCCTCCTCGCGCCTCCTCGCGCCTCCTCGCGCCTCCTCGCGCCTCCTCGCGCCTCCTCGCGCCTCCTCGCGCCTCCTCGCGCCTCCTCGCGCCTTCTCGCGCCTTCTCGTGCCTTCTCGCGCCTGGTGTTGTCTGTTGCTCGCATAATCGGTTCCCTGATTTGTCCGTTGCTCGCCGCCGTAACCACGCTAATCAAGATGTATGTATTTGACCAAAAAATGTATCGCGTTTTAATGGTTTTTACAGAAACACTCCGCGTTTCAATATATATATATATATATATATATATATATATATATATATATATATATATATATATAATCGTGATTATAGATTAAGAAGTATTTAGGTAAATAGGTTCATCCAAATGGAGAGACAGTCAACAATTCATTTGACGTGACATACGTTTTGGAAATCGAATAAGAGAGTTGAAAAAATGTTTATAAGTTGCAAATTCGAAAAGGACATACAGACACATCTGGTTTATTTATCTGTATACATTGTATTTATGAGTAAAAGTGCTTCAAATGAGTTTTTTTAAATTAAGGTCCCATCAACATCTAGGTTATTAGCGAGCACTAATGCATTTAACGGTACGGTAACTGTGGAGATGGCATGACATGGTGATGATAAGGGGGACAGAACGAACACAAATACAAACGTGTCCGAGGCGGGTCACGAAGACGCGACCCTTCGGTTCGAGATCGCTACGGAACTACGGCCGTAACGATCTCGGCCATCCGGATCGCCTTCAAGAAAGTTTCTCGAATTCTGGATAGTTTGCTGAAACAACGTATTGTTTGAATTAAAATCCCTGTGCAAGACTCGAACCGGCGATCTTTTTGTCCGAAGCACTGAATATCGCACTCGCCACTTAACCTCAGCCACCAGGGGCGGACAAGGGCCGCACTCTTTCGTAAGAGTTTTAAAGACAGATTTTTCAGTTCTAACATTAGAGCGACGAACAAATGAGAAAATGTGGAAAATGTCCTTTGGGCGACAAAAGAACACAGCTGGGAAGAGAATAAGGCCTAACTGAAAAGTTAGTCCAAACTAAAGAGATTAGAAAATTAACTACTGCGAGAAACTCAGTGCCATTCTGAATCACCACTAATTTATTTATTTACCATACATTGTTACACACGAGGTGAAATTTTAATGACAATATTTCGTGCGGGTTTGCGAAAAGTATTTGTTTAGAAATCGCTTAAATTTCAGGCAAAAATTAAGCGAATCAGCACGTTATATCAAAGAATTGTACATGACCATACTCAATGAGTTGATTTCTTTCAACATCTTTGTTTAAAACAAAACTATCTCCAATTTTGTAGTTTTCAAATGTTCACTTTTCGGCATTTTCGAAAAACGGAATAGCCGAAAATGGGACTAGCACCATACTTTTCCCGTCCATTATTACCTTTGAGGAAGAAATTTAAAGAAAAATAAGGCGGATTTTGGGAAAAAATTGCCTATATTTTGCAGAAGAACGAACAAAACATGGATTCTGTTTACACCACGTGCTATAGCTCTTTTCTAAATTCAGCAAAACTATTTTCCACTTTTTTGTTACCAGATCCGACAGTAAGAGAGTTTCTGTTGAAACTTCGCTGTTTTCCGGTAAACAATAACATTCGTCCTCTTTTTACGAAGTACTTCGTAAGACCAGAAAGTAAAATCTGTTATCCCTGCTATTGATATTAAAAGAGCCAAATGTATTTATTTGGTTTTTATTTTCTTTCTTAAAAAATTGAAGATTCGCAAAGCGTTTCTGTAACATTTATTTTGTGACAACAACTTTACTATTTGTGAGTTGCAATGTGACGACTTAAATCTTTCTTACAGATATTGCATGATTTATTTGAGTAGTATACAGATTTCACGTGCGTGTAATGTGATAGAAATTGAAAGAAAATGTTCAGAGCCAATATTTAAAAAAAACACTATGCGGGCATTTTATTGCAAAAATATATCATAATTTTTGTTTCTAAATTTGTAATTGGGTCCAATGACACTTTAATGTATTGACACTTGTTATGTATTTAATTTATATAATATTTTTGAAGACTGGCAATCCAAAGATCTGGTGTTTTAAATTTGTTCAAAAACTTATAAAACTTTTCAGATTATTTTTTTAAAATGTACACGTGTATTATAAGAGTTCACCTTTCGTTATACTTAACAATTTTCAAGCATAAATTACATTTATAAAAATAATGGAAATATTAATATTATTATTATTATTATTATTATTAACAATAACAATAACAATAATAATAATAACAATAACAATAATAATAATAATAATAATAATAATAATAATAATAATAATAATAATAATAATAATAATAATAATAATAATAATAATAATAATAATAATAATAAAGTAAAGAAGACGCAGAATGTTTACAACTAATGTGACATCGAAATTAAGGGTGGGCAGCGTCCATAATGAAAATGCCGTAGTCGTACATCTACGTATTGTACGTATGTGGTTTATTTACACGTTGCACGTCTCCTATACGAGTTCAATTTCAAACGAGTATTGATCCTGTTGCTTAAATTCCACATTATACCCACTACTGCGTCACTTGAATCAATTCGTAGCCCGACTGCATAGAAGGCTGGAGCGCTCCGTGTGTGAGAATCCTGAACTAGGCGCTCAGCGAATGTGCTTCCATTGTAGTGTCCTGCGTCATCTATAGGCGACAGTTCTGTTTTGCGCTCCCTTCAAGTCTAGTTTGATTACTCCTAGTCCAACGTCCAGCTTGTAAAAAGGTAAGTTGCATACGTTCTCAAACACTCGCATTTCTTCTTAACAAGTTCGACAGAGTATCAATCTCATTCGATTTATTTTTAGAGAATGTGAATGATCACGTTATTTCCTCCGCACAACTTCCCAATAGTTCTGCCTATCATTTTCGATAGTTATTAGCACAGTTAACAAACGAAAAAACATATCTTTGTCTATCCCATCAGGATGAATTATTGAGTCAGTCTATACATTAAGAGATTTCGTACTTACGTAGATAGTACGTACAGCTTCGATTTTCTCAGCATAATTGCGTTAAATAAACATTATAAGTGGTAAACTAAAATAAATAAATATAATTATATTTGATTAAAAACCATGTTTCACTTTTTTTAAGAATTTATACAAGTAACTCAGAATAAATATTTTAATCTAGTTTGTCTAGAACACATAATAAATTGTCGAAAATGATCACTTTCGCCAATGATCATACAGTAGGAAAACGCAAATAATAGAGTTATATCCCTTTGTATATGTGACAATGACTCTGATTATTGCGTCATTCCGTATGCTTAACGTTCGGCACGTACACAATATCTCCTTGACTTCGTCGGAGAATCGTCTGTCCACGTTCTATGCAGAAGAACTTGCCTAAGCTAGAGGTGCAAAAACAGCCCGTACTTTCTCGCACGAACAATCATGCAAAATTACAACAAAAAGTACTCCAATTATCGAAAAAATTATACATGGATTTACGTCAAAATTATTTTTTTAGGAACAGAGGTATTAAGAGAAAAAATCGTTATCTTTATAATTGTAGTTGCAAGAAACTTGTAGTTGCCGAATATATATTTAAGAAAAATTCCAATTTTCGAAAAATCAGAGTTTTCAACGAAAATGAGACTTACACCAATTTCGTAAACGTCCTTCACGCGATCCAACAACAAAATTTAATCAAAATCAATGGAGCGATTTATTTGAAAATTGTGACAATGTCTCAGGGCCTTCATGTAAAGTATCCCCAAAATTCTAATATTAGTTTCAAGTTCAAGGGACCGCAATATCAGACAGATCAATTGGCAAATATCAATTTTGGAGAAAATTGTCTCAAGCTTTAGCAGCTAGTTTAGCTTAACGGACGGACGGTTTGCTGTCAATCGATTTTTCGGTATCAAGGCTTCACAAACATGGATTTTAGGTACACCACGTGTTAGAGAATTTTTTTCTAATTTTAGCATCTGGATGTACCACTTTTTCGTTATCAGGATCCGGCAATGAGAGAGAGTTTTGTGACGGAAATTCACCGTTTTTCGCGCAGCATTACGGAACATCCTTTCTATCGCGTAAGCGGAGGCTGGAAAGTAAGAGGTGGGAGGGAGGAAATGCCACATGTGTAACTCCGCGTTATGAAATTTATCATTGCAAGTTAAATAGTAAAAAGTGTTATTTTTATCTCTATACACATCCTAAAAGATTGTAACATTGATTCTGATTCAACGTACGGGGTACAGTGTATTGCCAATGGGGGTATATCATTAGCAGGTTTTCAGGAAGAGAAAGGAGGAAAATCCTCTTTACATATTGACTTCGTTTGAACGTAATTGTCGAATAATATTTTACTCTGATATATGAATAAAAATGTACAATAAATTCGTAGTTTACAGTTATCAGTTTGGAAAGAAATTTACTTATCAATCGTTTTCATTATAATTTTAATAGTACCTTTTGCGGCACTCACGCGCAACACTCTATAGAATATGAGGTCTCTAAAGAATGAGAATTTCACAGAGACGTGACGAATCGCACTTTGACTTTAAAAATATGTCGGTTTTGTTTAAAAAACGCATGAAAATATTCATGGCAAATGAGACCCGTAACACTCAGATATATCGTTAAATAACTCCTAAACGAAGCGTTCTAGGGCCTTAAAATCTACAACTTTGAGGCCGAAGAGCCAAATTTTAACCAAGTTGATTGATTACGGGAACAGAAGAATCTAAAATCATGAGATTCGAAACGTTGTAGCAAGAATACGAAGAAGAAATTGTCTGTAAATAATTGCTTCAAAAGGTAGAATAATCTAAAATCATGGGGTTCGAAACGTTGTAGCAAGAATACGAAGAAGAAATTGTCTGTAAATAATTGCTTCAAAAGGTTAACTATTATACACATACATAAACCAAATTGGAATCTAATTTTATGTCATATCACCGATGAATGTGAACACACGCGGGAATGCAGAAGTTCCACTCTACACAGAATGTATTCCGTTTTAATCACGTTCACCCGTACAACAATTTTTTTTTCTTCTTTTGCTTAAAGGGAAGGTAAGCTAGCTATTGGAAGGTACTGTTAATTCGTGACGAGTACAGCTGTACTATTTTATTTATTAGTTAATACAAATAATTTTGGGACGCTTAGAGTCACCACGCGATCACTTAAGCGTTAATGGAAATGATTATTTTTGAGGTGGTGGAATGTAATGTATTATTTACCATTTGGATTATTTAATTCTAAAAAACATATAACAATTATTGTACTCTAGCTTCTGGGTCAATGACCCTCATCTTGATCAGTTTGTGTCCATTTTCTCTGATTCGTGAGCAAATGTTGAGATGCCCCTTGTTTTGCTTCTGAACATAAATGTAACTTCAATTTAACTTTCCCCATAGCACGTCACACACTTTTTTAAGAAGTGTGTGTGTTAGGTTAACACCTAACGAATAAAAACTGTATAGTATTTATTTTATTAAAGGTGTGTTGATTTCATACTTTTACCATTAAAATATTTACGCTCAAAAATACATTTTTCGTGGCACATTCATTGCCACACAATTTTTAACAATTTTTCTTAATAGAAAAGTGTATAGCTTCATATGGCATTGATTCATTATCATATTGTGTATATATTTATGCTTTGACATAAGAAAATTAATCAATGCCAGCATAATTATTCTCTAGTTAAACCACAACCCTAATATGTATGACACACACACACACACACACGTAATTATCTTTCAAAATTTCACTGATATATGGCTATCGGATTCATATTTTCGATTGGATCGAAACACATTGTTTAATAACATTGTCATGGTAACTAATTGCAACGCCAAACCACTTGCGAATTGCCTAAGCCAGCTAATACAAAATTTTACATTTGTAGAAATATTTACAAAATTTCGACAAAATGTTGTAAAACAAAATATTTAGAAAACTTTTCAATTGACGTGATGGTGTACTTTTCGTTTTATGCAATAGAAACTGTTTATTCTGTTTATCATTAAAAAACACCTACATTGTTTAGCAATATTTTGATTTTTGGGCCCCAAATATCTTCGACAAAATCAAACTTTTGAAATATCCGAGAGAATTAAACTCTTTTCCATTGGGGAGAATTTCGGCGAAAAGTTTTTGAGATAATTTGGTTCAAACATTTCAGAAAATTCGTCACTTTCAGTTCCCTTTTATTCAACTTAAGGATATTTCCAAAACCACCATTACAGATATTTTGAAGCTTGGTCGTACGGTAAAATCCAAATATGCTATGCCCCATCTCTCTTGCGCCGACTATACGAAACTCGTAACGATACTCGTAACACCACGTGCAAACTCACTTAAAACGTGCTAACCTGCCATTGAAGCAGCAGTAACCGATCTAACAACTGCGTCAGACTCCGGTTGTCTAATACAGTTGTTGCAGACCGGAGTGCTGTATTTGGTTATAGAACTCTTTATTTAAATACGCATGTCTGTACTACATTAACTCAATTACATATTTCGAAATGAATTCATCAAATTAATTTAGAACGTTCTAAAAAAGCCCCTGGACACCACAAAATAAGTAACACAATTTTAAAAAACTTACCAATTCCTCAATACCATAATATACGTATAACTTATACATGCAATTCAATAATTAGAACTGGTATCAATTCCCATCCCTAAGCCATTCAAGAACCTCAATAGCAGTGACAACTATAAACTCATGTCTCATTCCCACGCCCTCTGTCAAACATTCTAGAAAACTTAATTCTTAAACGACTCAATTCCTAATTGAACAAAATTTTCAACAAAAGTACACGACCTTAATGAAAGAACAAATTATGAACAACGAATTTTATTGGAAAGAAATATCTCTATCTTTAATTTTGTAGTTGTATGAAGACCTCGAAAAAATTCAAACCATTGAAAATTTCGATAATTCAGAGTTAACCCTGAAAATCAAGCCTATGCCACTTTTATACGTGAATTTTACTCTATTCTTACAAGACATTTAAAAAAAATTTGGAGCCATTTTTCAGAAAATTTTGAACTTGAATTTTGACTTTGACTCTTGAACATGAAAGGATGAAAGTAGAATTCAAACAATTGAGAAGACACCTGCTACGAAAGATGATACAAAAGGAGGTGTCAAACTCATTTGGGTTTACAATGACATATTCACAAAAGATCGAGTCTGGTAAATAATTTGTTTTACATATCACTGTCAAACATCGTAAAAATACCCAACTGTTACTAATTTCTCGCTAATTATGTTCTTCTCTTAATAATGCTAAATTTAAATTGTTTTAATTATACACAAATAACTGTTGTAAATAGAGATGATTATCTGTATTGGGTGTGTTCGTTATTGAAATGTAATAATACTCTTATTTTTCATGTAATTTCACAGATTTATGAATGAACTCAAGTAAATTTATTCACAATGTTTTAAAATAATTTCTGGAGCTGCCTGAATGTGTCATGAAAATATCTTACGGTGGAAATACTAATTAAGTTGAAATAGTGAATACATTCCACTTTCCTTGGATTTCATGAGCGTACATTACTTTCGAACACGAAGGCGTTTGAGGATTGTCTAGCAGTCCTCCTATCAGGCTGAAATTTTGTGCGAATCAGTTGTTTTGTTGTTGTATTTCTGGGCGACAGAAACCAGAATAAGGTGTGGGAGTGGCAAATGTTTAATTTTAGAAAAATTACCTTAAAGCTAATGGACCGCCCTAGTGTATCACGGTACTTTCTAGTGAATTACTGGTAAATGCCATTTTTATCAAGAAAGTATGCGACATATTTGTGAAAAGTGCTGAACAGAAATGTACTCATTGACGAAAATTTCAACTGCCCTTTTTGTCCACCAGTGTCCTTCACTTAATCTGCGAATTGAAAATGTAAGAAGATTGTACCTGAAAGACAAATTATTCTCTACTAAAGGGCATAGTTTATTTTAGTATTTTCTTTCCAATGTAGCTTCTGGACATCAAGAGAATGTACTGTATTTTTTTTCTTTTTTCCTTAATTCAATTTTTCTTATAATTAATAAATTTGTTTTTTTTTGTTCTTCTATTTGTTTCTATTTTACTGAGCAAGTTATAGCTAGAAATTGTTGAAGTCATAGCGAAATATTTTAACTATTTCTGGATGATGCATTGTGAAATTATAAGGTTCGTAAAAAGTTGTAAGCAGAACAGTTTGTAAAAGTGCCTAGCTTACTTACTTTACAAGATAATTATTCAGACACTTTTAATTCGTACTTGAAATGTCTCTAATGTTGATCGACGATGATCAGAAAATAATGTGTGCACAAGTAAATTACCAGGCAAGTTGAAAATGATCCAATCGCATGCTTTTCATATGCATATCACTCAGACGACGATACAGGCGATTTCAGCACATATCCTTTTTTAGCCTTGAGAACGTATTAGATGCAGTAAATCTACAAATATACAACATGAGGTAACCAGCTTCACTTCCCCTGCGAAAGGAAAGGGTACGAAGGATTTCTTCGCCCTTAGTTCACGACTTCGATCGAGCTTGAACCAGAAATTTTGGTACAAAATCCCGATACGCTAACACATATACCACCGACGCTGCCTAGTTCACAGCCACACGACTCTCCGAACCACCAAACTCGTTAAATAGTAATAGTTAATTTAACATATATTCTTAAAATGGCTGCAAGATTCGGAGCTTCGCGTATGAGCAGCGGAGAATATTACCCACTCGGAGCGACAGCGTTAGAATGACATTCGAAAATAAGATAATCCCACAATTTGCATTTACGCTGCAGTAACGTGTCATTGCTGGAGTATGCGTAGACATTTATGAACCGTTGAACACAAAACAAATTATACTATTTTTGAGTAATTCTCATTTAATATTAGAAAATCTACCCTACGATAAATCCGCTATCCACTTTAAAGTTGCTGCTTTGACATTATTTCCTTCACATTATCCCTCCTTTTCAAATACAAATTCCTGCCGTCCTCGCTTATAACGTTCCCGAAAAGAGCAGGTCCGGATTCCGCAGCATTGACCCAAGGCACGGAGAGTGCAGTGGAAAAGTATCGATTTTAGAGAGGAAGCCTCATAAAAACTGTGACCTCGCAAGCTGCAGAGTGGAACACGTGACTGCGGTCGATATCTCTGGGAAGTCCAGCGCTCGAGGAGAGAGCAAACATTAAAACCCAGAGGCGCAGGTGAAGAATAGGAAGAGGGGTCAGTGGACCTTCCAGACTGCATCCTATTATTCAGGAACAGCATCATCTGGACACAAAAAGTATTTGGAAATTTTAGTGTCATGTACATTGATATGGTTATTCTCCTAGCGTAAGAAAGATCGCGCAAGAACACAAACGTAGCAAATATCTATAGAAATAACGAATTAGTTCGTAGTCCAAAAAACGAACAAGAACTGCAACAGATGTAAAAATCGGCGTGACTTTGGGGGTTTAGATCGTAGCATTTCTAATCAATCAATGAAGGGGGGCGTTCTAGGAACTGCATTTTTCCAAATAAATCAGAACGTAACTAATTAACTTATATCAAATCATGTTTTAGTTCACAGACGATAATATTATAACTTTTGAAATGACTACAAAATTGCTATATTACTCGAAATTACTTACTACGTACTTAAACTTAATTTACAATACGCTTAGCGATTGCAATGTTCGTCTTGCTTGGTATCTCTAAGTGTTTGCATAACGCCATTATAGCAAGTGGTGAATATACTCAATTAAATCATAGAATTTAAGGTATCATTGCTTTTTATGAATTATGTTAGACCGGGAGTGAGAAAAAAATCCAAGTATGATAAACTCAAAGCTAAAACCTTTTGAGCAGTTAGCCAGTGTTATGAGGAACAGGCGACCTGTATGTGTGGCGACCTGTATGTGTCGGCGTTGCGTGCACAATTTTTTTAATGTGTCGAAAAAAGCTATGCGATTTGAAAATGACTACAAAGCTAATTCTTGTTGTGCATTGTTCCTTAGATAGCCAAACTGTAAAGGAGTTGTATGCCATACCGATTTGACGTCTCAAACTGTAGGTCTAATCGAGTGTCATTTTTTTAATGCCCTCTTGTATTACGAGATCAAAGCATATGTTTTGCTCTAATAGTAGAAAATTATTTTTCATTGCCGATTATGACCACTCCATACGTTTTTAGCGTCTCTAAGAATCCGCCATACAGTTTCAAAGATGACTAATATGTCACTGGTCCATGTACATAGATATCATAGGTACAAGTATGGCGGTACAATTTTTGGACATCCCCTGATCCATTTTGATCAATAGATGCAACTCTATACGAAATGTGACGTCATTAAATCGCTGACATTCTTAAAAATTAATTTCTTTCAAAATTTTCATAAAATTATTGGTAAGCGCAGTAAAATAATTCTATAATTATAACAACAAGAAAAATTGAAATAAATGTTTTGTGGCAAATTAGGAACAATATAATCTATTCAAAAGAAAAACTATACGGTATTCTTATGTAGTACTTTTAGATAGATTTATATGTAATGTTTCTGAGATTAATCTTGAATATTTTCTGGAATGGTTATATAAAACGGTAGGGCTGTCAAAAAATTGTCTTACCAGAATAAGAAAATGTACTTTTTTGTGCCTTAATTGTTGTGATTTCTCTGGCTTTTTCTCTGTCTCGAGGAATGACAAAACGTTCTTTCAAACAAAAAACATGTTAATACATGAAGAAGACCCCTTTCCTTCAAACTCAACAACCGATCCATCCAGTATGCTTTCCGACACAATCACTTCCACATATATACAAAATACTAAAATACATATAATCAAAAACTCATCCATCAGTAATCATTCTCACAGACGCACTAGCATTAAAACATACGTGCTTAAAGTTTGCTACACCCCCCCAAGAAGTACCCTGCCATACCTCCAAATGACTTCTTTCATCCCTTCATTCCTTTCTTACAGACATTTCCACACAATTTTGCCCACTCATACTACAAATCCATTTATAACTATCTCAAAAGCCTTTATCGCAACCAATTTCATTTCTTGAGAGCGTAGGCTTCCGCGGCCGGAGTCAGTATTTACTAGGCTGTCCGGGTGACGCCGCGTCCATGGCGAAGGTGCCGACGTTTCGGTCGCCATTCTGCGACCTTCCTCAGGGCGTAATGGACATCTCCGCGCATTACGCCCTGAGGAAGGTCGCAGAATGGCGACCGAAACGTCGGCACCTTCGCCATGGACGCGGCGTCACCCGGACAGCCTAGTAAATAATTTCATTTCTTTCTTACCAGTTTTGCGGATACGTCGACATGTATGATATCCCACATTCTGACAGCAATGTCCAGAATTCAAACCATCAATGTCCCTTTAAAACAATGTCAATGTCAATTTAAAATTCCAATGTCCCTAACATTCATACTTTCCTCTCGGCGCACGTCATACATGAAACCTGTTCTTAAATAACCATTTAAACCACAATTCACAACCTCCATTTTGGTAGACAATACAAAATAATTAAAAAGACGTACAGTGCCAAAACGAAATACCACGCCGACGCAACGAAAAAATGTGTCATGAAACTTTTCACGTTTAATGTACAAAGAAAACTAAGCTACGCGTTTCTAAATTCACAATTCGCGACAGGGTTTGACTCAATTCACGAGAATTAAACAATTATAAGGAGAACCAAATGAACCGTACTATCATAAATTTACGACAAAACCAACGAGCTTGAATACTCTACACAGGACGGTTGAAGCGCCGCCATCTTTGCAGCTAATTGAAGCCACGTTTTTTGCGGTCAAAGCAGCGCCCTCTGGAGAAACAGAGTACTCTAGTTTTCCACAAGGCTCCAGTAAAGACCGAGTGGGCGTGGGCCGCTCGTAATAAAAATCGTCTTACTCTTGTGTTCTCACGACCAAAAGACTATCATTTAAAAACAAAATCACAAAAAGTAAGAAGAACGAAACGACTTGCGAAACTCGAACGTTGCTTCCTGCATCGGTTATTGTCATAAGAATGTAAAGTAGTGAAATGTTGTTGTATTTAGCGTAACGTCTTAATGAGAATGTTACTACTATAAGAAGCGAAGAAATAGATTACAAATAAAGCTACGCACGCACTGGGTCGAAACGGTACGGAATGACGGGATTTTTAAACGTAGGTTACATTGATTTCCGTAAGGCTGGGCGCAGTAGGCCGACACAGGCGATCCACACCCTCTGCCGTTTGGAAAAAGTCCGTAGGAAAGATCTTCTAGACATTCCTTCGTGCCAATGACGCCATCGGCACTTTTTTTTGTTATTTAAGGTCTCATCACCTTCTTGGACATTAGCGACCACTATTGCGTGTAACGGCACGGTAACTGTGGGGATGACACAATATGATGATGATAGGGGGTGAAAGGACGAACACCATACAACCATGCCCGAGGCGGGACTCGAACCCGCGATCCTTCGGTCCGAGATTGCTATGGCAATACTGCTTGGACTCTAATCACTCCCCAGTAATTATCAAAATAAACTGCTCCAATTCGCCGTTAGCTCAAATATTACAACGTAACGAAACCTTGGGATGAATTAATTGGAATACGTTTAAGGGGCTAATTGACAACAATATAATACACCCTAGTAAATTCACACCAACGATGAATTAGATATGCAAGTGCTGCATATAACTCAATCGGTACAGAAAACAATTGCACAGTCAACAACACAATGTAGGAATGTGTAATGGAACTAGAAAACCAGTTCCATTGAAAAAAGTAAACCTAATCAAAACTAAACATAACCTTAGACGATATTGGCAAACAACCAGGAGACCAGATCTTAAAGTAAAATTGAATAAAATTTTCAGAATAATTAAACACAGACTAGAACAATGTCGTTATTCTGAATATCAGAATATAATAAAACAAATTCACCCCAATAGCAGACCAATGTGGACTACGATCAGACGAATCACCAAAGAAAAAGCAGAAATCCCAATTTTGAAAAGCGATACAGAAATCGCGTACTCAGACAAAAACAAGGCTAATTTACTAGCCAAACATTTTCAGAAAACCTTCACTCCTAATCCAATTAGCAACAACCAGTTCAACAATTACATTTTACTTGAATCAGCGAAACAAGTTGCAACTCTCCCAGGAAAAATAAAATTTATCTCACCTTCTGAAGTTAGAAAAACAATTAATCAATTAAAATCTAGAAAGGCAACAGGATTTGATAATATTAGCAAAAAAGCCCTCAAAGCACTGACGACAAAAGCAATTGCGGCTTTAACCGCCATTTTCAATTCTGCATTAAGATTAGGCCATTTTCCTAAAAATTGGAAAAACGCTATTATCCTCCCGTTCAACAAACCAGGGAAAGACCCCAAAAATCCATACAATTATAGAGCGATAAGTTTACTTCCAACTCTTGGCAAATTATTCGAGAAGCTAATATATACACGTATAAATAAATATGTTACAGAAATAAACGCTATACCTAATATTCAATTCAGATTTAGAAATAAATACTCAACAACGCACCAACTCCTGAGACTTTCAGAATTCATGGCTAATGCTTTCCATCAACACAAACACATCTTAGCAATATTTCTAGACATTGGAAAGGCATTTGACAAAATGTGGCACCCCGGATTATTATTTGAACTACAACGTCTGGGTTCACGAAACTACCTCTAAAATTATCTAGCAGATCGCCATTTCCGAATCAATTCTACTTATTCTAATCAATGTCAACCTAGAGCCGGTGTCCCTCAAGGATCATGCCTATCACCTTTACTTTTCAGCATATACTTATCGGATATCCCAAAACCAGATGACTCAGAAATCGCCCTCTTTGCTGACGATACCGCTTTATTCACAGCCCACGAGGATATACTCTGCGCTTACGACAACCTGCAGAACGACTTAACAACATATCACCTCGTCTGAACAGTGGAGAATCAAAATAAACTCGCACAAATCTCAAGCAAAAATCTTCACACTTCGAAGACCACCGACCCCTCCCCCCTTGAAATTCAAAATTCAATAATAAAATGGCTTCCCAAACAAACGGCAGTTAAATATTTAAGACTAATGTTAGATGCAAAATTAACTTGGAAAGACCACATCAAAACAGTTGCAAACAAAATGTACGCAAAAATTGCTAAATTATATCCTCTTCTAAACTCTAAATCAGCTTTAAGTATTGAATGTGGAACTACAATTTATAAATCGATATTATGACCAACAATCTCGTATGCTAGCCCAATTTGGCGTAATGCAGCAAAAACACATCGAAAAACTACAAATTATTCAAAATAAAGAAAGATGAGAAAGATATTAATTAAGAAAAATAACTAAGGCTCCCTGGTTTATTAGTAACGAACAACTTTACAGAGAATTACGAATTGAGTCAATACAAGAACACATCCTAAAATCCTCAACAAGTTCTTTGACACTCTTTCAGGATCTCCAGCCACCACCAACTTCAAACTCGGCAAAACTACCCAAAACCAAATAGAATATGCTCACGATTTTACAAGAATAAACTCAGACCTCCATAAATACTCAACGTCATTAATTCCCATCAGCTATTAATATAAAATAATAACATATAAGTATTTTATTCAATGAATTATAAAAATAAATCCACATCAAATCAATTTTCAAAATTAAACATTGAACACAGCCTGTAATATTCAGGACAGTTAGCGTGAGAACGAATGTCAAATCATTATTTTGTAAAATGTTAACACCCCTGAAAGGCATCAATGCCGAACAGGAGGTAATAAGTTTAAAAAAAACAACAAGCGATCTCGGCCACCGGATCGGCTCCGGCCCTGTTGGAACGGCCATTGCGTTCTTTTAGTTGTGAGGATATGTGAGTCGTGTGCAGCGATCATGAATGCATCCAATTTAATTATATTCATCCAGAAATATACTGAGTTGTACATCGTTATGTCAAGTTTAATTGAGTGGATTACCTTGTTAGGGAATGTAATTCTATTGGTTTATTTTACTTCTTGAGAATAAACGTTTGAGCAATGTTTTTGCTCAAGTAATGTTTAAATATTTCAAGGTCAGTATTTAATATGGTATGAGTAAGACATTTTAACATAGTCAACCAGAGCCTATATTAATTATACTACATTAACAGATGCTTTTTACACTTTAGTTTATTCGTAATGGTTTATGCGCAGTTTGTAATTTGTTATAATGTAATTGTTTTAGGATTTGTCGTAAATTCAGGGTGTTATAATGGTGTCTTGTGCTGTTTACCGCAAGTCAGGTATCGCGAACTGCGAAAAAATTATTCAGAAAAATGAGTTACTTTACAAACCCTTTCAGTTTGGCAATTAATAAGTAATAAAATCATTCTATTTATATCGTTATTTATCAGAATGGGATCATCAATGGTTGGCAAGTTGTTTGTCATTCACTTTCAAGTATTTACTTTCTCGCACTTACTAAAGTAAGAAGAGAAAGTTATGCAATGCTGCGAGAAATTACAGCGAATTATCGACAGAAAAATTAATCTTACAGGACCCTGGTAACGAACAAACGGATAAATCCAGTTGCTAAATTTAGAAAAACTGTGGTGGAAACACGTAGTGAAACCAGAATCCTTGTTTTGTGGGTCCTTCATAACGAAAAATTGATTGACGCAAAACGTCTGCCCGTCTGTCTGTAAACAACGCTAGCGGATAAAAAGCTCAGCCGAATTTCTTCAAAATTGATCGTCTCAAAGTACAGCAGAACTATAAACAGAAGTCGTACTAATAATTCTGATTTTGCCAAAATATCAAGGCATTTTTTATCGGTAAAACCTCCTTATAACCTCAGTTAAAAGCCCCCAAAAAATCACATGGAGCTCCCACGTCAGTTCCCTGCTTTTAAAAACTTTTTGCCGAATTTCCTGCAACGTTCTAACCATTTTCGAAAATAATCAAAATCCGTGATTTTTCCTGATCTTCCCTGATTTTCTACATACGCGGACACTTTGTGCTTGCAATTAACCCTAAAAACCGTTCGCGCGTTGCTCTGCCGTTTTCGTTGCATCGAGACGTCCTCACGAGGTCCCATCAAGCTTTCCCTTAAATATATACGGTATCTTGATTCTTGGTGAAAATATCTGCGTCCTATTCTGAGAGCAATCTTCATTTTCAAGAACTCGTTTCAGAACACATTCTTCTTTAGCGATTGAATCTCACTGCGGCTAGTGCTATTTTACTGTTGAGGAACAGAAAGCTATTTCTTGCCACATCTGTCTCCGTTCAATTTTTCATTCCCAAACATGTTTTAATTCTGCGTCATTTTTCTTATCTTCCTGAAGTTCTTTGTCCCCTTAAGGTACGAAACATCTTCTCTTCCGTGGATACAACACTGTATCAGTTCAAAAGTAGTGAGTCATGTGTAAATAAATAATCAAGAGTCAGCCAGTCGTGTGAAAGCAATTGAATAGTTCCAGCACTATGATATAAATATAGAAGATTAGCAGTATATAATTTAGTATTGTAGTGTATTATTAAGAAACTAGGGGTGCTACAACAGCACATGCGTTCTCGCTATATTACAATATTATTGTTATGTACAATGGGACGCCATATATGCTTTATTAATTTCAAACAGAAGTTATGCGAGAACTATTAACATTTACAGAAAATTATACCTGACCTATTTTAAAGAGCTAATTGTCTGAGGCAAAATCTTTTTGTAAATTAAAATTGCAAATTACGCAATAACTACTACTAACTTTTTACAAAACATGTACTGGACCTTTTTTAAAGAGCTAATTTTGTACAACAGACTGTCTGAAGCAAAATCTCTCTCATCAATTTTGTAGTTTAATTTGTAGTTTTTTCTTTAATTTTCAATAAACGAAAATATGACTACCACCATATTTTGAGTGAAGTGAATATGAGTGAAGAAAATGTAAAGAAAGAATTTGGATCGGTTTTCGAGAAAAAAAATCCATACGCTTCAAACACAAATAACGCAAAAATCACACTTTATCAAAAAGAATTTTTCACTACTTTTTTTAAAAAAGCCAATTTTCTACAACAGACTTTGTCTGAGACAATATTCTTAATCTCTAATTTTGAAGTTTTAAAATTATTTCTCTAAGTTTCAAGTAATGAGGTTGTCAGGACATTTAGTTACACCGACTGTACAATTCTCTTAAACGTTCTTTGCACTATTCAACAACAAAATTTAAACAAAAAATTTGGACCCATGTTTTGAAAATATTGTAAATGTCCTAGGGGCTTCATGTAAAGTACCCGCCAAAATCAAATATCGGTTTCAAATTTCAGGGTCCGCAACATCAGCTAGAACGATTGGGGAATATAAATTCTGCAGAAAATCGGCTTAACGGTTTATGCCCCAGCGTTGTACTTAGACAGACCGACAGACGTTTTGCAGTTAATCGATTTTTTGGTATCAAGGATTTAGCCAGGTATTCTGGCTACACTACGTGTTAGAGAGTGTTTTTCTATATTTATCAACAGGATTTATCCACTTTTTCCTTTCCAGATTCTTGAAATAAGACTTTTTGTATCGAATATTTGCCGTTTTCGGGCGCACGATTACAATAGTTTCTCTTCTTACGTTAGTAAGCGCGAGAAAGTAAAAATAAAAGACTTTCAGAAAATAAATATCTATGATTTCATTAACCACCAAGAAAGGTACAATATTTTTGAATGACAATTAAGAATTATTATTTTTTTCTTTTGATCAATTGACTCTATTGTCCTCGTACACTAGTAAGAGGAAACTCCACAATATGGATTTTTGGGTTGAAAATTCGCTGACATCCGGTGCACGATTAGTATACTTTGTCTTCTTACGTCAGTAAGTGCCATTGAGGATCAGAACATATCACCGTTGCGATAGTATAGGAGATTAATGTTAAGATTCAGTGATTCTGCAGGGTTCTTATCTGAAGATAATGACACATTTAGTACTACTTGTACAAAAAGTTGGAAGAAGTATTTGGAGCAGTTTTGGAGAAAGGTTTGTTTTTAATATTATTTAATTTTGCATACAATTCACTCAATATTGTACGAAAAATACTAAAATTTAAAAAAATGTAAATGTCAATAATGAAAGAACAATTTCTGGAGAACAAATTCCAATTTTAGGAAACATCTCTACCTTCAGTTTTCTAGTTGTCGGAAGATGCCGAAAAAAAATCAGTCTTATGCAGGTTTAGATAATAATTTTATCTCCAAATGATTTAAAATGATGAATGCAAAGTAGTATTGCTTCATAATTCACTGTGCATCCCTATCGTTGTCTTCTTACATTTTTCAATCATGTACCTTTTAGCGGATTTTCTTTCGTCAATTTGAATATTGACGTAGGTACGATACGAATTGCGACATTTTCGTTTGGAACCAAAAACATTACACGTACCCACTTCAGAAATTAAACAATTCCAACTAATGTACTTGAAATAAAGTCTCTACGTAAGTAGTGCACTATGTCGACACTTATACCACATCGTGGAATATCATTTGAAAACAATATAGATTGTTGACGTTATTAAATAAAATTATTTCGAAATTTTGCTTCTGTGTTCACCTTAATCGAAACAAACACACACAATTGTTAATAAAAAATTCTTCAACAATGAAAAGCATTTGCAAATTCATATGCGAGCGAATACAAAGAATTCACATTTGCGGTAATATTTACAAATAGTATTTGACAAAACGTGATTTTCCGCAGCATTACATATGTTTCTCTATACTATGAATATTACTCCATATATACGTACGTATACAAGAAAGTAACATGGCAAGAATATGAAATTCCTTGCTGCACAAAACGATATGAAATTGAAGCAACAATGAGTACTTCGTACAAATATTATAAAAACATAGTTTAATAGACTGGAAGAATATATGAAAATGCATGAAGTTCCAAGACCTAGCCATAATCCTGGATTTGGTAACATTTCGAACACACAAGGCGCATTCCACTCTCTGCCTACTGCAGTCAAGAATTTTAAATGCTTTACAACTTTTTGTTCGTTTTTCCAATTTTTCACTGTCGCCAAGACAGCCACTTTTGTAAATTGCTAGAACATGTCTCGAAATTCCAAGTCTTACATCTACAAAAAACTATGTGTTAAGTTTCATTGTTGCTGGAACATTTCAATAATGACTCGAAGTTTATCAATTAGAGAATTCTTGCGCCTCAACTAAGGTTGTTAGTCCCGTAAGTTTAGTGCATTTTTATCGCGTGAGGTGGCGCTGATCTTCCCCCACTGAAAGAGGGGATCCGGTGCTGAACTACACATCGACTTGCGGCGCATTCCCCAACCAGGTATCTCCCACCAACAGGGCACCGCCCCAGTCGGGACAAGCACTAAGCTGCCGAGCTGTGTGTTAATGTAATGCATGTAAGTTTGAGTGTGCAAGTAAGGGGTAAGAATAGGACAAGAGAGACGAAGGAAAGATAACGTGCGGTCTGTGGCCCGTTTGTTATTGACTGCTCCGCCCTTGGCCTAGTGTTGAAAGGACGGAAAACTACCCATCAGAGTAGGCGGTCGGTAGAATTATCCTCTAGACAGCGGCTTAACTCGACCTAGCTCTTTAGCTACTTTTCAAAATTGTGCCACCGTCGGGATACGAACTCTAGAACCTCCTAGACTGAGGTTACAACACTCATATTATTCCAGAGGTTTCCAAAACTTTTCTGGCTGAGAACTCTTTTATCAAACATTGCGGCACACGTACAAATTTGTATCTAATCTGTCGGTGTAATGACTTGAAACGCAAAAATATTGTAATTCGGACAAAACATTTTTAATTGATTACTATATATTACTTTGCTGATGATATATACTACAATACACTATTTTTCAATTACTACTTAGTAATACAATTTCTTTTAAGTATTGTTTTCACTAACCTTTTATTGTTCATAAGAGTCGCAATAATCCAATTTTATTAACCTTTTGAACCAGCGAATTAGTCCGTAGTACGTTGTGGTGAGGTGGATACGTCAATCACAGTTTCACACAGACAACCGCTATATCTAACATGTCTATGTGATATTTTTACCAAGTCGATTTGTAACGGGAACAGACATATAAATTGCCTGCAGAAGAATCTACAATCATGAGATTGTAAACGTTGTAGCAAGAAAGTGAAGAATAAATTGTCTGTAAATAATTGCTTCAAAATGTTAACTAATAAACACATACATAATCCAAATTGGAATCCAATTTGATGTAATATTACCGATGAATGTGGACGCAGGAATCCAGAAGTTCCATTCTACAAAGAATGTATTCCGTTTTAATCACATTTTCCCGTACAACATTTTTTTTTTGCTTAAAAGGAAGGTAAGCTAACTATTAGAAGGTACTGTTAATTCGTGACGAGTACAGCTGTACTATTTTATTTAGTAGTTAATACAAATAATTTTGGGACGCTTATAGTCACCACGCGATTACTTAAGCGTTAATGGAAATGGCTATTTTTGATGTGGTGGAATGCAATGTATTATTTACCATTTGGATTATATAATTCTAAAAAACATGTAACAAATATTGTACTTTAGTGTCTGGGTCAATGATCTTCATTAATTTTTCGTCCATTTTCCCTGATCCTTGAGCAAATGCTGAGATGGCCCCTTGTTTTCTTTCTGGACATAAAGTAACTTCAATTTAACTTTCACCATAGCACGTCACACACACTTTTTAAAAAGGATAACACCTAACGAATAAAAACTGTAAAGTATTTATTATATTCAATGTGTTGATTTCATACTTTTACCATTAAAATATTTACGCACAAAAATAAATTTTTCGTGGCTCATTCATTGCCACACAATTTCTAACAAGTACTACAGATCTCATTTATCACTTATTGCATTCAAATCTTTTACTTTCTCCCCTGACGATTCCTTTTTTCCCTTTATTTCTATCCTTTTGCTTCTACTGCCTTACTCGCCGTTGTTCCTTTTCTTACTAATCCATATTCCTTTCTCTTTGCCCTTGGATGAAGGTTTATCACAATTTCTAAATAAATCTAAAGGTGGAGATAACAATGATGGCGGATGAATATGGAGGTTACCGTTGAATGAAGACGGAGCAATAGAAGGCACGGGTTAACAACGTGAAATCGCTACCACTGCTCCAGAGAAGCGATAACACAGCTTTCACTTCATTCACAGTTATCTTACATCAACTTTGAAATGGCCACAGTTTCACAAAAAATGACTTCAATAACATTTTGTGTCAACGTATTAGTATATACTGAAATAAATTATTATTTCTCTCTAACCTTTTCATAAGAAATATTAAACTAACAATTTATTGTTTATTATTTTAGATCTGTTTTCCTAATAACACTGGCTAGCTCAGATTTATTTACAATAAAAACAAATTGTATTAAACTCGTACTCGATTTAATCATGTACTATCTCAATTTTATCTAATTAATTAATACAGTGGGCACGCAAAATGAACGCTTGTTACGAGTGTTCGGCTGATAGAATTTTTACTGTGGAGAATTTTAGACCAATTGATTGAGTGTTAGTGATTCCGGGCGCATCATCTAATGAGGTGATTAGTCCCGTAAGTGTGGTGCATGCTTTTCATCCAGATGCCCGCTGGATGGCGAGATCCGGCGCCGACCTACCGTCGATTACCGGGGTTTTCCCCAACCAGGTATCTCTCACCAGCGGGGCACCGCTCCAGCCGGGACGAGCTGTACACCCCGATCGGTCCCTTGGCATGTGTGGTAGTGTAGTGCATGTGAGTGTGGGTGTGTAAAAGGTGAGAATGGGGCAAGGAAGAGGAAGAAAAGATCGTGGGCGGTCCGTGGCTCATTTGTTAGGATACTGCTCCGGCATTCGCCTGGTGTTGATCGGAGAACTGAAGGAAAACTATCGATCAGAGCAGTCGGCTGCTAGAATTCTTCTCCAGGCAGCAACTGAATTGGACGTAACTGACAAGTTGGGGCCGAAAATCCTGCCGCAGTCGGGAGTCAAAGCTACGATCTCTCGGTCAGAGGCACTGTAGTGACATGAGTTGATGCACTGAGCCACATCTCCTGATTTAGAGTCCGATAGAGACATATTCTAACTATTATTGAAAAACTAAGAGTAACTTCAATTTTTTCTGCAATTTACGACAACACCCTTGCTGTATATTCTTTGATGAAAGATTTTCGAGTTGTCATGGACCCACAAAAGTATTAACATTTACTAAAATTATTGAACAATAAAGAAGAAGCAATTAAATACACGCTACATTTACAAACAACAACCATTCATCTCTTTCATGGTCAGATCTGTGCTTTATTAATAAATTTCAAACCCGGTTGTAATGGCCATTTACTAACATATTCTTTTAACAAAATTTAGAAAGTCCAATCTTTTCCGAATTTCACTTTTCTTTCTATTGTCAGAATAGCATACTTGGACGATGACTCAATCTTACGAACACTTCTATCTTCATTATATACACTATTTTATTCCTCACTCGAAAGTTCTTTAAAAATTCCTTTCCATTGCCGGAGCTCATATCCAATTAAACTAAACGGTCAAATTTACTTTGTCTTCAGCGCGGTTCCCTTAACAGAAACTTATTCAAGAACGCTGCTACCCAAGGAACTGAACACGAACAATGTCATACTCGTGTTGCGTTCTTTAAAGCAAAGGATGAATTTGTAGTGTTTTCTGTAACTTATCTCCAATACAGACCCCAATTTTTTGTTCGGTGTATTAACGTAATTTTTAGAAGCAGGAGGACATGCACTGATTTTCATTATTCCTTACAGGGCGTTTTGTCACTACAATTTGTATGTACACGAACCCACCATCTACAACGACAGATTATTTCCATTTCAATACTTGGTTCTAAAACATCTCTTACTGGTCTTATTTACCTTTATAATAATGAGAAAGAAACAGATAATTATTATGCATTGAACAACCTGAGGCCAAATGATAAAAGAAAATTGTAAATTACACTAAAAAATCACAGATGATATTTACATTTGAAGCACTAATGCTAATAAGTTTTTGTGTCCCCCTGTCTGCAGATATCAATGGAGGTGAACGAATCTGAAAAGCGCCACCTAGAAGGCCACACGACGGCCGTGGAGGAGCGAATCACCAAAATTGAAGAGAGATTAACCACAATTGAGGATGTCCTCGAACGCGTAGTGGCGAAAAAAGGCACTGAAATCGAGGAATCGCTGCACGAAAAACTAAGCTTATTAGTGCCCAAAGTGGAGACGCTGCTAGCGTCTCACCAGGGAGAGACACCCAATTCCTCCCAATTACAGGACCAATGTTATCCTGCACAGTCCTCTCCTAAAACCATTATCACCTTTTCTACCGCTCTCATCCCTTCTTCATCACTCAACCGACAACTCTCCCCTGCACAGACCCCACCCGTCGTCTCGACTGTTCTCACCTCTTCATCACTCACACAACAACTCTCCGCCGCAAAGACATCCCCTGCGACAGTTGCTGTTCTCACCCCTTCTTCATCACTTAACAAACAACTTTCCTACGCACATACATCTCCTGCTATTGCTGCAGTTCTCACCCCTTCTTCACCACTCAACCAACATCTCCCTCTTTCACAGACGTCCTTTGTCTCTGTTTCCGCGCTCACTCACACGTCACCATCCAACAAGCAACCTACAACTGGCGATGCAATGCTTACCAACTGCTGCGAAGGAAAGTTACCACTGGTCCCAGAGGGTCCTCCAGCCCTCTCCATCGAGGGCGGCCCTGCCTCCTCCAGCCCATCTATAGATTCCCCGAAGTCGCTTCTGGAGGCCGCGGAGAAGGGAGATGTGGCAGCACTGCGGCGCTTTCTGGCTGCCGGAGGAAGAGTAAATGCTCGGAACGAGCGCGGCAACACCGCGCTGCACCTGGCTGCGAGCAACGGCCGCACGGAGCTGGTGGACGTGCTGATTGCGAACGGAGCGGGGGTGGACAGATTAGGTCACCAGAGTCGCACCCCGCTGCACTGCGCGGCCGCCAACGGGCACTCGGCGACGGTGGCGCGCCTGGTGGTCGCCGGGGCGGCAGTGGAGGCGCGGGACGCCCAGGGCGCCACCGCCGTCGCCCTCGCCGCCCGAGGAGGCCACGCGGCCGCGCTGCAGTCGCTCCTGGAGCAGGGCGCGTCGGTGGACACAAAGGACGTCGACGGAAGGACGCCCCTCTCGCACGCCGTCAGGGGGAACTTCTCCGCTGTGGTCGCTCTGCTGGCGGAGAAGGGGGCTGACGTGAACGCCACAGCCGAGGGCGAAGACACTCCACTCATAGACGCTTCAAAACACGGAAACCTCGAGATAGTGGCATGCCTGTTGGAGAAAGGGGCCAATGTGAACGCGGCTGGCCGAGTCGGCGAGACCCCTCTCCTGAGCGCCACCAAGCAAGGAAACGCAGAACTAGTGGCATGTCTTCTGGAGAGAGGAGCCAATGTAAACACAACTGATGTTAATGGAGAAACTCCCTTATTGGTGGCAGTGAAAAATCAGAAAAATGATTTCGTGCAATTGCTATTGACGAAAGGAGCTTCGCCAACAAAGAAAAACAATGTGGATAAGTCTCCATTGTTTGTTGCTTCTAAAGACTCACACGTGGATATTCTTGAAATTTTGCTGGAAGCGGTCCAAGAATCCGACAGGGACGAGATAGGCCGCTCCCTGCGAGTGGCTGCTAACGCTGAGGTGGTGTGGATCTTCACGGACGCGGCTTGCGACGTGGTGCTGGGGGAAGCAGGGAGGGAGGCGTTACTTGCTTCAGCGGCGGACGGTCGCCAGGAAGCTCTTCGCGCGCTGTTGCAACTGGGCGTCAACGCCAATGCTACTGACGCGAGTAGATTGACTGCACTGCACATCGCTGCTTCTAAAGGCCACACCTCGTGCGTGCGCACGCTGGTGGAGGCCGGTGCCCAAGTGAACGTTAGGAAACAATATATCGTCAGTTATTGCGATAAGTTCACTGATACCAATTACTACACTCCTCTCCATTTAGCCGCAATGAATGGGAAAAGAGAGTGCGTCGTCGCGCGGCTGGATGCCGGTGCGCAAGTGAACGTTAAGAGCCGATTTGGCAGCACTCCTCTCCATTTAGCCGCAAGGGGAGGGAAAAGAGAGTGCGTCGTCGCGCTGCTAGAGGCCGGTGCGCAAGTGAGTGTTACGGACAAACATCACCAAACTCCTCTGCATGTAGCCGCATGGAACGGGAACAAAGAATGCGTCGTCGCGCTGCTGGATGCCGGTGCCCAAATTAACGTTAAGGACCGACATGGCCAAACTTCTCTCCATTTAGCCGCAAGGGGAGGGAAAAGAGAGTGCGTCGTCGCGCTGCTAGAGGCCGGTGCGCAAGTGAGTGTTACGGACAAAGATGACGAAACTCCTCTGCATGAAGCCGCATGGAAAGGGAACAACGAATGCGTCGTCGCGCTGCTGGAGGCCGGTGCGCAAGTGAACGTTAAGAGCCGATTTGGCAGCACTCCTCTCCATTTAGCCGCAAACGAAGGAAAAAGAGAGTGCGTCGTCGCGCTGCTGGAGGGCGGCGCGGACGCAACCATACGAACTAACAACGGTTACAGTGCTCTGGATTTGGCGAGAAACTTCAACCAACAAGATTGCAGGATTGAGATCGAGAGGCGAATGGCGTAGAAATTAAATGATGCTTTGTAGACAACTGCATCGTTATTCACGAAACGATAATTACCTTATCACACCAATTTTGTTTCTGAATTGAGGGGCTCAGAACCAAAGGCAACCCACCCATGTATCCTGATACAGAATTTTCAGTTATATATGTGGAAAAAGTTACCAGCTTTCTTACTTCGTTGACTGATATCTATGAATGTGTTTTGGAACTTCTTGGAAATCTGAATTATTTTAGAAGGAAACATAACTAATCCACAATATCAATGGCTTTCGAAGAAGATGTCATCAACCCCAAAGTAATCAGTGATGCAACTAAAGTTGAGTGGCAAAAAATAAATTGGATTAGACTGGAGAAACAGAGTTCGATACAGTTAAAAACATATACCCTTGTACCCTTTCAAAAGACATACTTTTTATTATAGTCGATGTGATCAGGAAGCATCACGGAACACAGAAAGCATTTGGCAATATTGAGTTACCGAAACTGTACCCTACAGGAGGATAATTATCAATTGCAAAGATCGATGATATTATAACGTTGCTTAAGTAAATTTCTCCAGTAGTACACTCATTCTACCAAAACTTAAAAGGCGACCAAAATGCTAGAGATCAGGGTTTCACATCCCATCATGAAGAGAACATCAACTGGAAAGAAATACGACGATCAAGATCCTCAGATGGGTTATGATAAAACTTTGCCATACGTAAGAAGTTTTATTATAAACTTTAACAATGTTGAAAAAATTATCTAAATATACATGACAAACCGCTTGAATATGTGTCGTTTCTGATTTTCGTGAACGCCAAATAATACTAAACTTCTTATTGTTTATTATTAAGCTTTATTTGAAATCATGTATTATTGATATAATTTCTTTAAATTTTTTGTATTTAATAATGTATACCAATAAAAATAAAATTTAAAATAAAATACTCATTATTGTCAGGATCCTTTTAACTTCAACTCTTATTTACTCAGTTTGCTGTAATTGTGGGTTCGTCGCTTGTGGCTCTGATCCCTTCAATTATCTGTTGTACAGACTGTTCCACTGCTGTAATACACCAGTTAACTTCATTTGTTGTAAAATTCACTGCTGTAACTTTCACTGAGCAAAGGACTGTTATTTAGGCATTTGGAAGCACATTAAGCAATGAGAAACCAAATCCAATTAACTTCATTAACTATGTATTGAAATATAATACAGGCATGTTAAGAAAAACAAGCAATAAAACTTACTAATAATTACTTAATAATTACTTTTTTCAACCCTTTAAATTACCTTCACGTTCATTCACAAACAGCAATTGCAGATCCCAGCAGCGACCACGCAGGTCCTACTCAAAAGCAATTTGTTTGTAATTTTTCTCCATTTATTCAAAATATAAAATACCACAAAATAATAAAAGTTAATAACCATAAATAGATCTCAATACACCAAAAGAAGCATTTCCATAATATATATTCTTCTTCATTTCTTTTATTTTTCTTTACGTTATTACTTTTATCTGTTGGCACCAAGTGTGTACTTTTCAGCTAAGGTGTAACTTCTCAGTGTTTTTCACGTAAGAAACATGACAAAGTATTGAATCATTCCTTTATTACAAATATATCTGAAGAATAATGGACAAAGTAAAAGAATAACTGGTATTATACTCCTGTAATGCTGTGGACAATCGTGGAATAGGACCATGTAGCAAGACATCATTGGCGATAACAATTGGAATATGATTCCTCTCTTGTTTTTCTCATTCAGTTTTACGTATATAAGAACAGAAATCATTTGGAATAATCTTTTTATTCAAGCCAAAATGTAGGAATTCCAAGCACCTAGATAAACGTTGAATCAGTCTTAAATTATTTATAAAGTTTTACCAATAACATTAAGAGTGAACGTTTTATGTTAATTTCTTAATTTTAACATCAAAATAGATCAGATATTCAATATTTTGATCATTGGTGTAATATTCATTTTCTGCTTGTTGATTACACAATATTCACACATATAACAATACTATTCAGACTGTCTCCTCACCTATTCTTGAAATACCACTAAATATGTAATTTTCTTCATGAAGAAGTAGTAATCCTACAGATTGGCTCAAACTGCCACGTACTACTTAGCTCTCTCTTCACTCTGGCCTATTTTTCAGTTTGCCCCACACTCTTCCCATCCTTTCACGCCTTCATCTCATTTGTTCACGTTTTGTCAATTTCTTGGATACCTTATAGTCGAAGTGCATTATGACTTCACGAATACTGTAGAAGAGTAAAATATGGTTTTATAATAATAAGAAATAATTGATTTGAGGCAAACGTTTCTAGAAATTCCATAAATTTCAAGCGCAAATTACGTGAAAACTAATCATTTTTTCATAAAATTGTAGATGACTTTCTTAAAGAAAAAAGTCCCCTACAATTTTTATTTTTTTATACAACAAGCTTTGTATGAAGCAAAAATCTTTATCTCAATTTTGTGGTTTTAAATGTTAACTCTTTGCAATTAGCCGAAAAATGGAACTAGCAAAACATTATTTAACAGCCGTTATTACATACGAGGAGGAAATTTAATAAAAAAATTTGGATCGGCTTTTGAAAAAAACAATTTTTTAAAAATTCCCTGGATTTTGCGCAAAAATACACGAAAACTACTCATATTTTCAAAAAATTGATCTTGACCTTACTTGAAGATTTGTCTTAAAGGAAAAGATTTAATTAAGAAAATAATATCTATCCTCAATATTATATTTTATTTATTAAATAGGTAATTATTACAAACAAATTAGCTTACTTGATCCTATGTGGCTAGGCCGAAGGCCTTTAAGCCATTACAGTACCTACATCCTTTCGGGTTCTAATTTTTCGAATTCTGGTATTCACCCCAAATGGTCTCTCCATCGCATCAAAGCCGCGGAAAAGAGACCATAAGGTACGGCTCAGTAAAAAAAAACCTGAAGGAAAAACCTGCCGTCAGAAGCCGAGTACATTCTAATCTATCCGACGTTTATTTTAACTATTTATTTTCTGGCGCGGGCGTCCCGCCGTCTTCTTCCAGTGCTTGGCCTCCTCATCACCTGAAATCAAACAGCGCCACAGAAGATCGTCCGCACCAACGCCTCTGCCCTTATATTTTCGATCCCCCCTTACCTTCACTCCCTAATGTGCTTATTACTATGCCAGTTTTATTTTATTTATTATATTGACCTGTTACTTACCAATTGACTACGACTTATGACTTATTTCTTAACTGTTTACTAACTTAACATAAAATTACTGATTAACTTACTTATTATTAGCTTATTAACTTATTTATTTCTCTCCAGTCTAGGCTCCGCTCAAGCTAACCGGTGCTGTTTTCCCACTCCCTAATTTCAGTTTCCCAAATGGTCCGAAACTTTCCTAAAAATGTTCCTAATTCTTTCATAAATTTAGACCTTTTATCACCTAAAATGTTTTGGGCAAGCGTTACGTTCCTGTTTAGGAAGTAGTAATTTCCCATTCCCAACCATTTTCTTCTCCATGATTCGGTTGCACAGCAAATTAAGAGGATGTGGATCCAGTCTTCCCTATCACCGCAAAGCACACAGATGCCATTACCACTTGCGTCCTTTAGTCTACGCTGCATCCATCCCCCAATACTATAGTTGTACAAAGATGCCCCCAAAACTGTAAACTGTAAACTTGCAATTTAAAAAAATCACTGATTCCAAAGAACATCATACCTTTACCATTCTCTTCACCTTTCTTTACGCTATCCGACTACAGAAATTATTTAAAAAATGTTGATCCATTTTTTAAAAGCCCCAGGGATAAGACGTTTTATGTAAACTAGTCCCAAAAACAAAATATATGTTTCAAATTCAAAGGGCGGCGACGTCAACCAGATCGACTGGCGAATATCACTTTTGGAGATACTTGGCTGAACTTTTCATGCGCTAGCGTTGACCACAGACAACGGTCAGACGATTTGCTGTCAACAGATTTTTCGATATCAATATATATATATATATATATATATATATATATATATATGGATACGATTTTTTGACAAAACGAGTTGCAGGGGCTAGTCCAACCCCTGTGAAGTGTCCTAAACCCTACCCCAATTCTGCCCGCTGAGTAGTGACGCAGGGTTAGGTGGTAGGTGTCGCGTACGCGGAGATGCTACTTGGCGGTCCTCTTGAAAGTTACTGCGACGTGACGTGACGTGACGGATATGACATGACATATATGAATTAACGGAGGATTACTCGGGAAGCGCAACGCGCTCAACGTCCCCCGGGGCTGGGAGACGCGTTGCGTCAACTGAAGACGACAAATGTTTTTAAAAATTCTTCGTTACAAAGGCCAATGAATAAGAGTTTTTATGTTAAAATTCGCCGTTTTATTCTGCAGCATTTCAATACTCTCTATACTAAGTAAGAAGTAGCGAGCTATGTCTCATTAGAGACATCTGGTTACTAACTACTAATGTAGGGCAACATCTCAAATTTTACAGTTGTTTGGCTTATGACTATCTCCGACGCAACGCCTCAATTACTGGCAACAAATTTTAATTTAAAAAATCTTAATCTTTAATAATGTAGGCACAGGGGAGGTTAAACAAATTTCAAATTTCGGCCATTTTCTGCAAATTTGTACGTGACAGTTAAAATTATGGCTTACACCTTCTGTGTCGCAGTATTTCACACTATTTTTACAAGAAATTTGAAGAAGAAGTTTGGAGCCATTTTTGAAAAAAAATTGAAAATTTCCCAAAGGCTTCATGACAAGCACCCACTATAATTATGTTTTTCAACGTCGCGGGGTAATAGTTCATAGACTTTGATATTTTGCGAGGTACACGTATGACCAAAACAGGAAAATACCTTCACAGATCACAAACTTTTAACTTCGTATGGTTTTAAATGATGAACACAAAATATAGTTTCATAAATTATTCATAATGAACCGCTAGCGTTTTTCACATATGTTTCTCAAATATACTAACTAAAACAAAACTTTAGCGATTTCTCTTTAAGAAATGTAAGTACTGACGGATGTATGAGACATATTGCAATATTTTTTTGCAACCAAAACTATCACAAAATTTTATTTCAGCTACAAACGATTCCAAATAATGCACTAGAAATAAAATCTTTATGTAAGATGTAAACTACAAAGGCAAATACACCAAATTATTCTTTTAATTTGTCACACTTGAAGGACTTTATTTACAAAAATTAACTCCTGAAACTTGATTTTCAATGGATGTCAAAAAAATTACTTATACAACATTCTTGCTGTAATAACCATTTTCTTGTCTCTCCACCTGCCTAGTCTTAAGCGCACAAAGACGCAAAAATGCATATTTTGATTAACATTTCAAACATTTGCCAAAATGTTTCGTGACAAAATATTTAGAGGATTAAGATTGTTCCAGTCACGTCGACGAGTATTCGAACCCTGCTCTCGTGGTTTACGCCCAGTTGTTCTAACCACCAAACTATCGAGACAACCAATTCTTTTAATAGGTTCACAGGCCTGATATAATGCCCATTGTGATATTATATATAATTGTCATCGCCATGTTATCTTTTTTAGACGCAATGACGCTCGGAAATATGATACGCGACAGTAAAGAAATCCAATTTGTGATCATGTTACTGAGTCGTGACAGGACGAAAACCTTTAAAAATAAAACAGTTACAAAGTGAATATGAAATGGTAAACAAACGGTTATCAAATAGTAAAAGAATTGTAAAATGGAGTAAAATAATACGAAAAATAATTACTGTCGAAGTCTTTCTAATACTACCTTATATGCTGATGTCTGCAAGTACCCATGAAGGCGACCGCATCTCAGAAGTGCCAACTGGGGGGCCGGATCACGATCCTAGAGATGCAACTCAACAAAATGGGGAAACGATGTACCAAAATGGAGAAGCAATTAACCAAACTGGAAGAGATTCTCGAACGGGTAGTGGCGAGAAAAGACACTGATTTGGAAGAAACGCTGGAGCAAAATTTGTGCATTTTAATGTCCAAGTTGGACTTGCAACTCGCATCTAACTCAAGATCGCCTTTACGTCGCTCAGAATTCGTAGACCAAACTCCTCCCGCGCACGCACCTTCTAAAATACATATCTTATCTTCGGCTCTCTCCCCCACTTCATCACTTGACGTACAACTTCCTCCTTCAAAGGTCTCATCTGCCACGACTTTCTACGTTTCTTTTTTATTAACACCCGCCCCATTATTATCCTTAAATATTTGCCGGAAGCGGTCCAACTATCAGAGAGCGCCGAGATAGGTCGCTCCCTGCGAGTGGCTGCTAGCGCGGAGGTGGTGTGGGTCTTCGCGGACGCGGCCCGTGACGTGGTGCAGGGGGCAACAGGGATGGAGGTGATGTTTGCTTCAGCGGCGGACGGTCGCCAGGAAGCTCTTCGCGCGCTTTTGCAACTGGGCGTCAACGCCAATGCTACGGAGGTGAATGGAAGAATTTCATTGCACAACGCAGTTTCTGAAGGACACACCTTGAACGTGCGCACGCTGCTTGGGACCGGAGTGCAATTGAATATTCAATACCAATAGAGCTATACTCCTCTGCAGTTAGTTAAAAAAAGGCCAAGACAGAATACATGGATTTGTTGATCTAGTCCGACACCCTGGTGAATGTTAAGGACAAATGGAAAATAACTGCTCTGTATTATGCCGCAGAGAACGGAAAAAATGAAGGCATCGTTGAGCTTCTGGAGGCTGGTTCCGAAGTGAATGTTAAATACCAATGGGGGCAGACTCCTCTGCATTGTGCCGCACACAACGGGATGAGAGAACGTATTGAGATGCTGGAGGCTGGTGCCCTAGTGAATGTGATGGACTCGACGGTCCAAACTCCCCTGCATGTAGTCGCTCTAAACGGAAGAGAAAATGTGTCGTTGCGTTTCTGGAGGCTGGTTCCGAAGTGAATGTTAAATACCAATGGGGGCAGACTCCTCTGCATTGTGCCGCACACAACGGGATGAGAGAACGTATTGAGATGCTGGAGGCTGGTGCCCTAGTGAATATGATGGACTCGACGGTCCAAACTCCCCTGCATGTAGTCGCTCTAAACGGAAGAGAAAATGTGTCGTTGCGTTTCTGGAGGCTGGTTCCGAAGTGAATGTTAAATACCAATGGGGGCAGACTCCTCTGCATTGTGCCGCACACAACGGGAAGAGAGAACGTATTGACGCGATGCTGGAGGCTGGTGCCCTAGTGAATGTGATGGACTCGACGGTCCAAACTCCCCTGCATGTAGTCGCTCTAAACGGAAGAGAAAATGTGTCGTTGCGTTTCTGCAGGCTGGTTCCGATGTGAATGTTAAAGGCCAATTGAGCAAACCTCTCTGCGTTTGGCCGCAGGGTCCGGGAAAACAGAATGCGTCGTCGCGTTGATAGACGGTGGCCCGTACGTGACTATACGAACCAACTCTGGGTCCACAGCTCTAGATTTGGCAAGAGGTTGCAAACGTCCAGACTGCGTGCACGTGATCAATCAGCTATGGCGCGGAGAGGAAAATAAATGACTCTTTGAAGTCAACTAAAAGATCTTTCACTTCACTTTCAAATATATTATCACACCAAAAATATCTTGATTAATCTGTTGTATATTATCTTCACTACGGTAACAGACGAGTTCCATCGTTGTAAAGCCCTCAGCTGTAGTATAAAGCGATTTATAAGAGTGATGCACCTAAGATACCGAATCGCATGTTTAAAAAAATAGAATAAAACTGTTTATACTGGCTTTAAAAAGGTGAAGAATTGTTTTCGTTACGTTTATACGTAATATATATATATATATATATATATATATATATATATATATATATATATATATATATTCTAACAACCCACCTTCCACACAACTGGTACCTTTGCAACAGCAGCATGAACAGTAAGCGGGTTAATAAGATATTTTGCTCGTGAAGCGAGCTTAAAATCTAGGGAGCAGGATCTTTAGGGTGCGAGAAAGGTTTGAACCCTTGACACAATAAAATCACACAAATTGCACATAAACGAGCGTATAATTTACCCAAAAACTTTGTGGCATAAGTTAATGACAAAAAAATCAAGAATAGAATCACAAATAGAAACCATTACAGCACATTAAATGAATGAACACATAATTTACTCCAAACTGATTCTCTGAACTAATTACTCTAACCTACACTGGGAATTCCCTTGGAGAATTAATTATATCTAAATTTATGCTATCCTAATTACATTTGCACATGAAACCAAATTCAGTTTACAATCTCTTGCTTTTTTAAAAAAAATTATTACGTGCAAAGAACAAAATGTGGGCAAGTGCACTACTCTCATTTATAATTTAACTGTGACTGCTAACAGCAGAATAATAAATGTTCCAAATAGAATGTTTAAGGCAGGCAATAGTGCATCAAAAATCTCCCACTATAATGCTGCAAATTGTTGCCACCCGTGTCCTCAATTTCCTAACACTTTCCTGTACTAGTCTTTTCCCTGCCGACGTGAACTTGACCTACTTTCCGCAGTTCTAGCGTTACCTCGAAAACTGCCCGCTTCCTGGCCTTGATGGTCGTGCGCTGCCTTCTGCATCGACGTCGCTCGGTCCAGCCTCTGCGTCGTACGAAACGGGATTCGCCTCTGCCGTCTACGCTGTCTTCTTGCGTCCTCTTCCGTTCTTCCTAGTCGGCCTCTTCTTCTCCTGTCTACTCGCGTCCTCTTCCGTCCTTCCTCGTCGGCCTCTTCTTCTCCCTCGGCTGCTACCGGCGCCTCTGACTACGCCCACGTTGTAAAAAAATGTCCTTTGCACTTCTCTGAATACTAGTGCAAGTTCCTCGCTCGTTGCTGCTTTTACTCCGTTAAACAAGAACTTTCAATGCTTTTCTTACAACCGGTAATTTTTACTTCCCGTGATGTTAATCGGAAAAAACACTTTACTAATTCTTCACTATGTCGCGGACGACTAACTAGCACGTCTGTCCGACGCCGAAATCCCCTACCTAGCAGTCGTTGCGGCGGCAAACAATATCTAAGCTGACGTTGACGAGCGGTGATGAAAATGCTGCTTACCCGACGAACGGCGACAATCAAAAGAGAGCTGCTTACTCGACGCGTGGTGGCAAGAAAAGAGAGCTTCCGCTTGCAGGTCTGCCTCTTTATGGTGCGACGCCTGGGGAAATTCTCAGTGGTGGGGGCTGATTCTCCTCTCAACCCTTCACAAGGAAAAACGTTGCTTGCTAGTTCGCCTTTGATTAGTACGGGCAACGGATACCAGGCTGCGCGTTTACGAACCTTTGCTTTGCGCCTGCTCTCCTCGCTGCCTGTGGGTGTTCATACAGACGAATCGGTGGTGTTATGGGGTCGCACAATCCCATAACGCCACAATATCGTCACAATATATATTGTGACGTACCTGCGTTTGGCGGTACTTTCACTGCAAAGAAATTACTAAAGGTGGGTATCTTTTTCGTGAATGGGTCCCTATGAGGAGTCGATATGGCATTGGGAAATTTAATTATCATATGTTGTACAATCACAAACATGATTTATTCACAAACTAATATGTTATATACATGATTTAATACACTGATACATTTTTCCTTGGTACCAAGATCAGATTTATCATGAGTTTTTATCATACCTTGGGGCCCCAACAAATACCTCCGTTGTTCGGATTACGGCTCGCGCCGGCGGGGGTCGCCGACCTCCGCTGCAGCTTGGCGCAGTCGGCGACTGGTGGTGTAGTGGTCGCCTTGGCTGGCGGCCTCTCGGATCCCTCGGTCTCGGCTCCTGGTACTTCGGCGTCGCACTTCCCTCTAATTATCCTTCACCGTTTTGATGTAACTACATAACACGTGGCCACTGCACGCGCCAGCGTCAGCTTCGCAACACACAGTTCTGGTATTGTTCTCACTGCGTCAAATGGCATAAGCGTGATTTACTGTTCTCCCCGCACTAATCTCTTCTATATATCACCTATCCGGCCTCTACCTAGTATATCTATGACTCTTGCGTTGGCTAATATCCTATAACACCCGCCGCGTGCTTTCTTTGTCCGTGCGAGGCGACGAGCCTCTCACAGCACGACCGTAGCCATCGACAACTTCTCTTCAACTGTAATAACGGCTGAATTCCCTGCCGCTCCCCGCTCGGTTTTCAACCGCCGATCAACGTTCCCACGAAACCCTCGCCGCGGCGACGGCGGCGGCGGCGGCGACCGTTTGTCCCTCCCCACCGCTGTTAGTCGCGCCTGTCGTGCGTACCACGCAGTCCAAAATGAACTCTAATTTCTTATGCTAATGTTTCTAATTAGCATAAGGAAACACTACGTGTTTCAATATATATATATATATATATATATATATATATATATATATATATATATATGACCCATTTAACTTGACAACTTTTTTATTTCAGATTCGGATTCTACGGACAAAAATACATAAGTTTTGCCTGATTTTTTTTTTCCTGATTTGTGATATGTGGAGCTGTAATCGCAAAAATTTAATTTCCGGTTAGTGATTGATTTGTGATTTCGGGCATGTTCACGGCTATGGTCAATATTCCCGAAAGTGTAGTGCATGTCTTATCGCGGGAGATGGCGGTTATGTTTCCCCGCAGGATGGTGACGAGTGTAGTGCATGTAAGCGTAAGTGAATGTAAGGGATAAGGATGAAACGTGGAGAAAAAGGAAGGATAGATTTAACACGTCCGTGGCCCGTTTGTTAAGGAATTGATTCGGACTCCGCCTGATGTCGATCGGATAAACCCCGAAAAACTACCGATCAGAGCAGCCCGGCGCGAGACTTCTACAAGCAACGGCTGAATTTGACCCAGCTGCCTAGCTAGTGTGATCCTCCCACCGTCGGAACTGGAACCTCACAACCTCTCAGTCAGAAGCCTTACAGCGATATCAGTTGATGCACTGAGAGCCACCTTTACCGGTGTATTAAGTGATAATTAGGTAATATGATAATACCACAATTTCTGGCCATATTAACACATCTCAGTCAACACTTGTAAAACGCATTACAAATTGTGCAACATTAGGAGCAAACTTTATTCTCTTGAAGCAAATATATCAACACAAACTGGACAAAACTCTCGTCTTACGCCGCTATAACATATCCCAACACCGAGAAGAAAATCCCAGAATTTCAAACTGCCGTGTCGCGGCGTGGCTTGTTACAATATGAATCCTGGAGACTATCAAATGGAACGCGGGAAACTGGAATTTGCAAAATTATGTTATTTCTGTTCTTATTCAACGCACTTTTTTATTTAAGTATATTTTACACAGTATGTAACTTTTAATTGGAAACATATTGTTTAAGCATTTATCTTTTTTAACTTTGACTAACTGTTGTACACTTGCTTCTAAGAAAAGTTAAATATGACTTAATAAAAGCATTTGTTAAAAAAATAAAAATAAATGATTATTTTGTTTCAGACGTGGTAAGAAATAAAACAAGAATGAAGAGAAGAAAAAATAAAAATTGCTCAACAGTTCCACTTGATGACGGGAATAACTACAAGGGAAAATGCGCAAAAGATAGCAAACTAAATGACGAGGCTTTAGAACAAGATATCACTAGTGAAAAAAATAATTTGCCGGCCAAAGAAACTGAAGAACCGATCGAATGTAGCAAGGCAGTTGAAGAAATCAGTTTGCGGCAAGAGGTAAATGAACAGAAAGAAGACATACCGAAATGCAACAAGAATGCTGAAACCCAAACAGACTTCATGCAAACCTTTCATAAACACATGGTGCCATGCTTCGAGAGAATGACACTCTCTAAAAGCCGCAGCAAGTCTGACTTGCACTGGTATGCGCAGTGTGGTAAAACACGCCAAGTCGCTCGCATTCTGCGGGGAAACGAAGACGTCAACAAAAAGGACGCCCTCGGGTTGGCAGCCCTGCACTACGCCGCGTGGAACGGTACCGTGGATATCGTCGTCCTCTTGCTAAAGAACGGCGCCGACGTGGCCTTGGAAGCAGAAGGCAACACTGCGTTGCACATGGCCGCCAGGAGAGGCGCCCCAGAAATTGTTTCGTTGCTGCTCCACAGGTATTAACCAGAGCTGTGGCGTAGTCTATAATTTTACATTTAGTGTCGATTTTTTAAATTTTATTTTACGACAAAAACAGAAGTGTATTCTGTGCATGTTTCCTTAATTCTGGGATACCTACTCTAATCTATAAACAAGTTCAATTTACTACAGAAAGAAATGGGCGTTTTGGGCAAGAATTGTTAACTAAATATTCGCTCCGGAGTAATACAATATATTTTCAAAGGCAAATCAGCTATAGATTAGGGTTTTTATCCTTCATCATGTTCTTTGTGAAGGAATGTACTTCTACCTCAAGAACATGGAGAACGATAATTTCAATAACTATATTCCCACTGTACTCTAGAAAACGTGCACCAGATAATGAAGCTACATTTATGTCCAAAAGCAAAACAAGGGCCCTTCTCAGCATTTGAGCAAAGGATCAGGGAAACTGGACAAAGACCTGATAGAGATAGGAGTCATTTCACCCAGAAGCTGCGATACAATTCTTGTAATAGGTTGTTTAGAATTATACAGTCCCAATTGTAAATAATACATTAAACACAACGACTCCTCAAGGTCTGGAAATGAAAGAAGATAGAGACACTCATCCAATTGAAAGCTTTGTTATGTCTGAAATGTTTGGTTTTACTATGGCAGTGGGGTCCCCCAATATTAATATCAACAAAACAAATACTATTTTCAAACATAGTGACTTTACTTGCATCAATTTACTAAACGACACGCAACACAACGTAGCCACATCATCAGATGGTCTCTAATCAAGTAGTTTTAACAATAAAAATTGTTTCTTTCTTCGTAAAAAGTGAAATATGAAATAACAACGCAAAAACAGAAAAAGATTTAAAATTAGAATTAAAAATTTAAATTTAAATACAGCATACAAAAAAAGAATTGCGTGATTGCAGTGAAATCACAAGTATAAATATCTTAAATAAGAATGAATCACAAGTCTTACCCGAGACAATGAAAGGAAAAACACATATCAAAACGTTTGCAAAAGATATAGTACGTATTGTTGGTATACAAAAGGGTAACATCAAAAAAATGGTCAAAATTGTGGAAGTTTTTTAATTTGAAAATCTTTCATTAAGACAGTTTACAAGACATCTAATTCAGAGTAAATCATGCTGTCTTTGAGCGCGAAATAAGCGGAATCGCTCAGCAACAAAACCGTTCTCATTCAAAATGGTATTGTTTTAGACCTATAACTTTTCTTACCCATTGACGATATGTTCCACTTCTCTAGTCAACATCGCTTTGTCTTTGTACCTACAAAATGCTCTACTGTGAATCAGGTAATAAACGGAAAGTCACCCACACACCATGAGTAGATCGATATACTTTTTCATATATGTTAATTCCTTTTTACAGGGATGCCAACGTTCACGCTAAAAACAAAGAAGGAGACACTGCTCTACATATGGCGACAGAGGGCGATGAGGCAAAAGTCGTCTCACTGTTGTTGGCGAGCGGAGCTGACGCCCTGCAGAAAAACAAGGAAGGGCAAACAGCATTTCACATAGCAGCGGAACGCGGGCACGCCCACATCGCCAAATTGTTGCTGGACGCTGGGAATGGACTTCCGAACAAAACGCGCAAGGAGCGACAGCGAGCCAAGAAACGAGTGGCCACCTACGCTGCCATAGCCAGAGACTGTAGACAAAACACCGTTCTGCACGCAGCCGCTGAAAGCGGCTCCGTAGACATTGTTCGAATGCTGTTGCAAATGGGCGCAAACATCAACGCCAGGAACACGAGTGGCCTATCACCTTTGAACGTTGCCGTTCGCAGAGGTCATTTCGACGCGGTCTCGTGGCTTCTGCAAAAAGGCGGAGCGGTTCACTTCAAGGACACTGAGGGGTCGACCGCGATTCACGACGCGGCAGCGAGAGGGTCACCGGACATCGTCGCACTGCTCCTGGAGCGTGGGGCGAGCGTTCAAAACAAGGACGAAGGTGGTCAAACCCCTCTGCATAAAGCGGCGGCGACTGGGAGCCCTGCCGTGGTGCCTCTTCTCTTGCAGGCCGGGGCGCGAGCCAATGAAGAAGACAATAACGGCAGGACACCGCTCCACTGGGCAGCGGCTCGGGGCAACTACAAAATGGTGTTCGAGCTGCTGAAGAAAGACGCCGACGCCGACGCGAAGGACCACGAGGGGAAGACGCCGCTGAATTTAGCGTGCAAGGCAGGGGCGTGGCAGGTTGTCTCCCTTCTAACGCAGGAGCCTGGCGGCGACGAGGCGAAAAGCAACTGCAAAGACAACCTGGGAAAGACACCTCTACACTGGGCAGCCGAGGCAGGATTGGCCGAACTGGTGGTTTCGCTGATTAAGAACGAAGCCGACATCCATGCCAAGGACAACTGTGGCAAGACAGCCCTGCTCTATGCCGCTGAACGAGGCGACGCCCAAGTTGTGTCGTTGCTGCTCCAGAATACAGCCGTAGTCGGTGTCAAAGACAACGCAGGGAAAACAGCCTTGCACTACGCCTCCGAGAAGGGTCTGACCGACACTGTGACATTGTTGCTGGAGGGTGGAGGAGACATCGCAGAAAAGGACAACAATGGTAAAACGCCTCTTCATTCGGCTTGCGACGAAGGAATGGATGCCGTAGTTTCCCTGTTGCTGAAGAAAGGAGGAAATGTTGAAGAGAAGGATGGCGAAGGGAAAACGCCGCTACACTTGGCCGCTGAGAAAGGAATGACCCATGTCGTCACCCTGCTACTGACGAATAAGGTAAACGTCATGGCATTGGACCACGAAGGCAAGACACCTCTGCACAGAGCCACCGAGAAAACTGATAAGGACATCAGACTTAAGGTAACAAAAGCGAAGAGTGAAGCAAACACGAACGAATCGTCTGCGTTGATCCCCGAGAAAGGGATGGCGTCCACAGTTTCTTTACTTCTGCAAAATGGAGCTACTGTCAATGCTAAAGACTACAAGAGAAGAACACCTCTACACTATGCGGCTGAGAAAGGAGTCGCAGAAATTGTCACCCTGCTGCTGAAGAATGGAGCAGATGTCACGGCAAAGGACAACGATGGCGAACGTCCATTACACTACGCCTCCAAGGGAAACAAAGACGAAATTATCTATTTGCTCTTAGATTACGAAGCATGCATTGAGGCAAAGGACAACGAAGGCAAAACACCCTTACATACGGCCACTGAAATGAGATGTACAAAAGTCGTGTCGTTACTGCTTCATGAAGAAGTAGACGTGGAATTACGAGACATCAATGGTAAAACGCCGCTGCACCTGCTTGCCGAGAAAAGAGTAAACAACCCCGATCCGATGCTGTTGTCTGTGAAAGATCCAAATACAAATAATTGGAAAACGACCCTGAACTGGTCCGCTGGGCGAGGAATAACAGAAATAGTCGCCTTGCTGTTAAAAAGTAAAGCAAACATAAACTCAAAGGACAACGAAGGGAAAACGCCCTTACACAGAGCTTGTGAGAGCGGTGTGAGAGATATGATTTTTTTACTCTTGCGGAATGGAGCAGACGTCACGTCGCAGGACAACGCGGGAAAGACCCCATTACACCTGGCCACTGAAACAAATAGAGCGGACGTAGTCTGGTACTTGCTTCACGAGAACGCAGACCCGAACGCCGCAGACAACGAAGGGAAGACGCCGCTACATTCGGCGTGTGAGAGAGGTCTCCAGGATATCGTCTGCCAGCTCGTTGAGAGCGGAACAGACGTCGACGCCAAGGATCACAAACGGAGGACTCCCCTCCATTGGACGTGCATGGCAGGAGGGTCCGACATCATGTCCGTGCTGCTGCGGAAGGGGGCCACTATCAAAACAAAAGACAACGCAGGAAAAACGCCGCTACATCTGGCAACGCAGGCTGGAGCGGGAGATGTCATCGCAATGATTCTGCAGCAAGAAGACGTGGACGTTGATGCGAAAGACCTCGAGGGGAAAACACCGTTACATTGGTCTGCTTGCGGCGAAACTGCTACTCTCCTGTTGAGGAAAGGAGCCACCGTCAACGTGAAAGACAACACGGGGAAAACTCCATTTCATCTAGCGGCGCAGAACAACTCGGTTGAAGTCATTTCCCAGCTTCTGCAAAGAGAAGTAGACGTAAAAGCGAGGGATAATGCTGGGAAGTCAGCTCTGCATTTAGCGTGTGAATCTGAGGCTAAAGAAGTAGTCATCGTACTGCTACAGGAAAATGTTGATGTCGAAGCGAGAGACTTTGAAGGTAAAACACCACTACATTGCTCCGCCAGTTGTGGAAATGCTGAAGTTGCCCTCTTACTGTTGAACGAGGCATATGTAAACGCCAAAGATAACAAAGGAAAAACTCCACTTCATTGTGCCGCCGAGGTAGGAAAATTAGAAATCGTTTCTTTATTCATAGAGAGGAAAGGAAATTTGAATTCAAAAGACTGCGAAGGGAAGACGCCGCTACATTTGGCAGCTGAAAAGGATTTCGCCAATATTGTGGCTCTTCTGCTGCAACATGGATCTGATCTCAATGCCAAAGATAATGAAGGAAAGGCACCCCTACATAGGGCTTTTGAAAAAGAAGCGACGAAAGCAATTTCTGAGTTGCTGGAAAAAGAACAAAAATAATTTATCCAGCAATAGGAGTGCAATTACATTTTGTTGAATCTTTTTTTAATGTATTGTTTCTTTGCTGACACAAATTTAAGGCAGGCAGCGATGCACGGGACAAGAAAAATATTTCAATACCTTATGGTTAAAATTCATGTTCTAACCCACAACTTGTATCATGGAGTCTTTTTTGATCACAATTTCTTCGATTTTATAGCTTATTCAGTGACTGCAATTATGTTTCGTTTAATCTCTTAGAACCATAACATTTTTAAGACAGCCCGAAATGCTTTGGAGGGTTTACTCTCTCTCTCTCTCTCTCTCTCTCTCTCTCTCTCTCTCTCTCTCTCTCTCTCTCTCTCTCTCTCTCTCTCTCTCTCTCTCTCTCTCTCTCTCTCTCTCTCTCTCTCTCTCTCTCTCTCTCTCTCTCTCGTACTACTATGAAATATAAAAAACGTTATGTATTTGTGCATGGAAAAACAATTTTTCGACAAACTCGTTCTAAAGGTGGATACGTTCTACTCCTATACACAGTAAACTACATTCTCTAATATGTAGTGTTTCATGCTCCAAATGCAGCAAGAATTACACAGGTAAGCTATCAGCTTTGAGTCATTTCCCTAAGTGCCTGGGTAAGAATCTGAAGGAGACTTTATATGCGAGTTATGCTCCGCCAACTTCGCAACCAAATCAGGGCTCTCACAACATTTGCACCATGTTCACCCAGACGCAGCTAATAGGGCTCGAGCTGCCAAGGCGCAGCGTAGTGGTAGGACTACTGTGCCTAGAGCATGGAAAGTCTTCTCTTCTGAGGAAATTGTGAATATGGCGGCATTGGATAAAGAGCACGAAGCAAGAAAGAGCGATCTACTGACTATCTCGTTAATTTTTCTCAGAAGCTCTATTAAACTTTACACACAATTTGTAAATTACGATGGAGCAATTTATCATTGTTGGTAGTAAATGGATCCTAAAATGCCTGGAAATTACCCAGTTACCACGACTCTATGTGGGAAGTGTATGCTATTTAATGGAACATAGAAAATTGTGTAGTAAGGATTTTCACCAAAAATGGTAGAACTCAATCGATCTGGATTATATCGGTGTCCCTTGAATAGGACACGGATATTTAAATTTTTAAGAATGTTTTTACGTATAGCTTCAACGATTTTTTTTTTCAATAAAGGCTCCAATTTGTCTTTAATTTATTTCTCAAATAGACCAAAATACGCTAATCCCCATTATTCCATATTTGAATTTCACTCAAATATCAGTATTTTCGAAAGTTGCAAAAGTTTACATTTTTTGGTTCTTCTTACAACTACAATAATGAAGAATCTGATTTTTCTTAAATAATTTTGTTCTTCCAAATTAGGTCTTTAGGTCAGATTCTCATTAAAACCTCTGATTATTCGAAAATTACAATGTTTAACTTTCTTTTTCGAAATGCCGGAAACCTTAGAATATCGACTTAAACCGTTTGGTGTAGCGGTTAAATGAAATGCTTGTGAAACCCAAGTAACTAAGTTCGACTCCCAGTGAGGGCAAAAAACAAGCGGTTTGGAAACTTATGTGCGTTCAAGTTGTATTACATCAGATAACTATTACACATAATGCAAAAATGTTCGGGCTGTTGTAGTGTCACTAGTTTGTTTTTGTGCTTAATTGATCTGAATCTATTAATATAGATACACTTAATTTTAGAAGTATTAAATATTACTATAAAATATGCAAATTAGCACAACAATATCAAATATTCAACTCCACAATGTCGGCCCCAGCACCGTGGGAAAAGGTATAAAAGTAACAAATTTGAATTTTCAGATAAGTGTAAAGTGATATTGTAAATTATTTGAATCTATTGTAATGATAATACTATAATGATAGGTTTACAATTGTAGGGAACTTGATGTTAACTCCTTGGATTTATCAGAATACAAGAACAATTTAATTAAACGAATTCAATCCTTATTACCATTAATATTATTATTATTATTATTATTATTATTATTATTATTATTATTATTATTATTATTATTTGTGAAGGTTTTCTTATTCTAGCAATTTGATTATTTATGTTGCTCAGTTAATGTTACATTCTTTATAATATTGATTAATTTTGCTATTTCAAACTTCATTAAAAATTCCATTAACTTTATAACCCTGGGTTCGACACATAAATTACCTTCTTATTTCACTATTATACGTGGACGTGCTACTCTATACAGAGCCGCAACTTCTGGAAGTTCCGCTGTATTATCCTGTTATTAAAAATGTAATGGCAACTTCTACAAATTATCAGCCTTTTCACATCGATAATAAAAAATTAACATTTATTCGACAGACTTATATTTTTTTGTTCTTGAACTCATTAATGACTTGAATTATCTTTAGTTTGGGCATTCAAAAATTCCGTACGGTATTTCTTTTGCATAAATATTCGTCAGCTTACGAAAATATCATCTACGCTGGGCTTTAAGACGGTCTTTCTCCGGAGGTCATCTGTGGGATGTCCTCGCGGAGTCCCTGCTATAGTCGTAATTCTGGCAGCGGGAGAATTTTTGTAATGTTTCCCGAAAATCCTAACTGTTTGATAATATCATTCTATAATCCGATCTTTTCAATTAATGCAGTCCGCGAACGCGACTTTCCCTTCCTGCATCTCAGATGAAGCGCCTACTCGCGACTACCGGTTATTTTACTTAACTTAAAACAATTTGCAATATCCAGTTACGAAACTATTCTACACTAATTCCCCACGTACGAAGTCTATTTTACATGAATCCCCAAAATCACAAATTAGAACACAAGCTAAAAATGATATCCTCAAATAAATTATATACTACACCTAAAACAAATCGCTCAATTGATGTAAGTTTCCCGTTTTTTAACATCAACCCAGTCTAAGTCTGCAAAATTTGTACCGTCCTCATAGTTGCTGAAGGAGAAGAAGAGGAGAGAGAGAGTGAGAGAGAGAGAGAGAGAAAGAAAGAGAGAGTAAGAGAGAAACAGAGAAAGAGAGAATGAGAGAAAGAGAAAAAAGAGAGAAAGAAAGAAAGAGAGAGAAAGAAAGAGAGAGAGAAAGAAAGAAAGAGAGAGAAAGAAAGAGAGAGAAAGAAAGAGAGAGAAAGAAAGAGAGAGAAAGAAAGAGAGAGAAAGAAAGAAAGAGAGAGAGATAGAGAGAAAGAGAGAAAGAAAAAAAGAAAGAGAGAAAGAAAGAAAGAAAGAGAGAGAGAAAGAAAGAGAGAGAAAGAAAGAGAGAGAGAAAGAAAGAAAGAAAAAGAAAGAGAGAGAGAGAGAGTGTTTCGTCCGCTGGGCTCTTGGAGGTCGATGACCTCCACAGCTGGGCAGCATGCTGCGCCGAGGGGGCGGCAGCCGGAAAGGGGTTGACCGACGCCGTCTGGGGGCGCAGGGGCGCGCCGCACAAGGCGGTGGCTGACGTGCCTCCTCTCTTGTGAGCGCTGTCTTCTCTTTGGCGTTCAGTGCGCCGTGGCAAAGTCCTTGAGTATCGCGGTTGGCTCAGATGAATATAGGAAATTCACGGATAAATACATAACGTCAATTTTCCGGCCGCCATAAATAATTTTGTTGAATAATTCGAACGTAATGCGACAAGATAATATTACATTCGTGTCAGACCGGAGTTCGCAGAAACAATCACTTATAATTTCAGTCCAACTGAATGACCGGAGGAAACTTTCACAGTGCAGCTAGTGGCACGCGACAATGAAAAATTTAGAAGTCACAAATTTGGCAACCGATTCCACTCCTCGCTTCAATGCGTCCATCCTCCGGTCTCTTATCACCATCTCTTTCCCCGTTCACATCTTTCTTAACGCTCTGCCTCTCTCTCACGTCAAGAACATCTGTAATGTTTTTCCGGTGAGCGCTCTGCTCACTCTCCAAGACGTCCCCCCTCCCTTCGAACCTACAGGCTCCCTAATTCATCCCTGGCTTGAATATTCTCTGTCTTACTGGATAAAGCTTGCTACGTCGTGTTTAATTCCCCACCAATCGCTGGTCGAGCTTTCATGGAAATTTCCTTCCCTGACAATCACAAAAGTTGATACTCGGCACACGTGTACAACTGCGCGATCATTTGACGTCTGTGTTCACTCCATCATCATACTACCCAATTTATCAGTTCCGGGGACTTCCTCATTGCAGGACCAGGTCTGTTCTGGAAACTGGATGCGTCCGGGAAGAGGGTGGCGGGCGGTCCTTAACAAATACGACCTACAGGTAAGGACGCCTTCCCACGTCGCCACGGCGTTCGCGCTTCCTTCAAGCAGCAGAGCCCCTCCGACGTAGCCACCGCCGGAGCCACGGCCGCACCGCCGCCCGTTGTGGAAAGGGGTGGGGTCTGTTCTTTAATATTCATGAAATAACATTTCCGTTCTATTATTAGGAAAACGAAAAATGAAGAAAATTTCAAAGCAATGTACTTTGGGTGGTGATAGAAGGCAGCTGGCAAGAGTACGTGGCAAGAGTATGTATATCTAGCCGAGACCAAAGCAAATAGAAAACTAATTCGGGAAAGTCTGTGCCATTCTGTAGCACCACTATTTTTCGTGTTATCTTCATATTGGCTGGTACAGGTCTTATATCGATGATATAAGATTTCTTTCCGTCTGGAAAGCCGGTACAATTTCAAGAATGTTTGTTCGAAGTTGGTTTATCTATTATTATTGGTTGTTTTAGTAAAACTTACAGCTGGTGGTTCGTACGAGTACTATGGAGCTTTCTTCTCATCGCAAAATACGATTGCCTTAGAATATAAAGGAAATACCTCAGGAAATTTGCGGTAATTTTAACAATAAAGTAATTGAATTTTTATTGGACCTGGAGGACTTCAGATCATCGAAGCGGCACGAAGATCAAGACATCGAAATGCAAGATTCGTGATAAAGACAACTAATTTTGGTCAAGCAGGATTCAAAAATTAACAGAAAGACTTCATTCAATAAGTTTATTTGCGCCAAATGCGCGAAATTATTCAAAGAACTCTCTAAAACCTAAACTTCAAATGATTCAAGCTACATTAGTTATATTGTATCAAGTAGTATTTCTGATTTTAAATTGGCAAAACAGTTAAACAAATGAATAATTTTGTATTGTAAAATGGATACAAAACCTCGTCAGAATTCAAAACTAGTGGTGCTACAACGGCACATTTCGCCCTATTTCTAACTGCTCCGCTATTTTATACTACCACATAAACATGCAAAAGTGTTTCCAATCGACAAAAATTTTTTCTGCACCGAGACTCGAATGGCTGTCCTTGCCGATAGCCATTAACTTGCGACTGCCATACTACCACGCAAGAGAAGCGCCGCGTGGTTTGAATTCGGGCCGACGCTTAAAAATGTAATAATATCAACCCAATATTTTCAACACGCAAATTTTGGAATTTTCGAAAAAAGGGAGAGTTTACCGAAATGGGACTAGCACCATATTTTTTATCGTCCCTTGATGCATACGAGGAGATAATTTAAAGAAAAAATTAGAGCGATTTTGTTTTTAGAAAAACATTTCTTTTTTTTAGAAATTTCATAAATTTCAGACACAAATCTATTCGTTTTTTTCTTCAAACAATTGTACGTGAACATTTTACACAATTGTACATTTTTAAAGAGCTGATTTTTAAAACAGGCTTTGTCTAAGACAAACATTTCTATTTTCAATTTTGTAGTTTAGAAAATTTAACATTTTGCAATTTTAGAAAATAGGAAGAGTCCGCCGAAAATGGGACAAGCACTACATTTTTTACCGTCCCTTCATACAAAGGAGGAGAAAGTTTAAAAAACTTTGGAGCGGTTTTTGAGTAAAAATGTTAAAAAAGATAAAATAGTCACAAATTGCGCGAAAACTTCTCACATTTTCGACAAATTGAACTTGATCTTATTTCAACATCTCTCTTTAACGAACATATTTCATTAGGGAAAAAATCTCTAACTGCAATATTGTAGATGTAGCAAGACATCCCTAATAATATTCCAATTTTGCAAATTTCGAAAAATCTGGGATTTTAATGAACATGTGGTCCGTACCGTTCATTCACTTAAGTGTCCATTACGCTTTTCGAGAACAAAGTTTAATTAAAAAAATTGGAACTATTTTTGAGAACATTTTGAAAATGTTGAGGTTTCATGTAAAGTAAATCAAACATCCGTTTGAAACTCCCAAAACCTCTAATTCGTTCGGATCGATCGGGGGATATCTATTTTGGAGAAACCGACTGAATGGTTTGTTAACCGGCCGAGTTGACCACAGACTGACGGCTGACAGACATTTTGCCGTCAATCGATTTTCCGTATCAAGGGCCCACGAATTATTGATTCTGGCTACAACACGTACTTATTCGACGATGTAATTCACTATGAAATTGAACAAAATATATCCACTTTTTCGTTACCAAGACTCAGCAATAATATTATAGTTTTCTGCCAAAAATTCGCCGTTTTCCTGTACACGTTTTCTTCTTACAAAGTACGTGGGCGAAAATAAAGTAATTACATATTTGTAATAAATTCTGTTAACTGATCATTGAAAGACCGAATTATTGATTGATCCAATCCTGCAAAGCAATTTCAATTGTCAGAATATTTTTTCAGAATAATTGAAGTCTGTACATCAACTGCGTGAGCAAAGGTAAGTAGAACGTAAGTATGTAAATCAGTTGTGCACAAAAAAATATCACCTACTCTGAGGAAACAAAGAGATTGAAAATCATTACAATAACATTTATTTATGTTCATTGCAATAGATAATAACAAACGTTGGAACACAATTTTACTGAAGTTATAGTAGAGGAGTTGATATTGTGTCAGAAACATTAGCTCAATTACAAATAAGCTCACATAAAATTCAACGTCATAAATTACTGTAACGAATAACTGTAATGTAACTGAACTAAATAAATACATGAAACACTTTCATCTATACCCCAAAATAGAGGCAAACACATTTCTGTGAAAATAGTTTCAATATATTGGACTTTTGTTAAATAATCTCCTATTGTTTCTATTTCCAATTTTTCTATTTTAGCTAATTTTACTCTTAATTACTTTGTGTTTTCTGTTGACATTTTAATAAACCCCACAGTTCTTTGGCATTTGTAATTCTTTGACAAGATAATGCTTGTTTTTTTGTCAATATTAGTATTATCACTGCCTAAATGTCATCGTTTTTATGTGACCAATCTTTCTATAATTCATAACTGTTTAAATCATTTTCAATATTTTTCGGTTCTCCTTTTAATATTATATCTTTATATGTAGATGCTTTTATTAGCACATCATTCTCAAACTCCTTAAACTATGTTCTTTTATCATTTAACTATTCAATTCAAGAATAATTTTCAGCCATTAACAATTATGGAACTTTGCTAATGAAATGTTGTTTTTTTTACATTGAATAAACTTCAATTATTTAACTTTTTTCTACTTAACCGTATATAATTAATAATATATAATTTAAAAGAATTTCAACTTAAACATATTTTTCATTAGGTCACTTGCACGTCAATATAACCATGACATATCAATTTTGTTGTAGGCCTACATAGTAACAGCTACAGATACCTTCCAATCCTATGGAGTAGCACATACAAACAAACAAACAAACAATAGCACATACAAATAACAACAGACAACCTGCAGTTAAAGAAAGGCACATTAGAGATAGGCAGTCCATGTACTATCTTTAAAGCTATTCATTGCAGGTCAAATACAAATTAAAGGTTTGGAAAAGTTCATTCTCGTTTTCATAAAGTGAATTTTGGCAGGTTAGGGTTCCAACAAAAGCAAGATCAAATCAAATTGTATCATTATTACTACTAAAATCATTTGCCAAGGAAATACATAAAATAGCCAGAAATAAAATGAAATACTGTATATTAAGTCTTCTTATGTACTTGTTGTTAGTTGATAGAACAGTAGGGATTTGTTTGTTGAAGTAAAATAATAAGATAAATAAATCTATATTGAAACGATTTCTTAACTTTATTCCACTTGTAATGTGTCTATTTAAGTTTTTTTGTACATGTATTAAATTTTGTGTGTTTCTTTTACTATAATTCATAAGATTTAGTACTTTCACCTCTACAAAATTACCATAAAAAAATATTTCTAGTGAGAGTATAGAAATGTATGAAAATGTATCATGCCCTCTTTCTTTGTTATAAAAGTTCTAAGTGATACCTAGTGTTCAAAACCCTTACATTTCCCATAGTTCTCTAACTCTGATCTCATTCTGATAATTTTATTCATCAATGTTCTTTTTATATAATAAACAGGGTTGGTCAGTATTTAAATACTTGTTTTTGAAATACCTATTTTAAATATATTGTATATTTAAAATAGGTACTTTTTATTTTTTAATTTAATTATACCAGTATTTTTAAATTTTTGGACATTTATTTGGAGATGTATTTAAAAACATAATAAAGGTGTAATTGTATTCTCCAACTGCTTTTAAAACTAGTGATATTATAATTTTCAGAGAAATCCAAAATCAATCTATTTGTGCCAAACATACAAATAAATATCCTACAAAAATTCAATACAACTCATGTTTTTGTTTACTATCAAAACTGTCTTGAAGGTAAAGAAAATAATGATAATTGAAGACTCATTTCAAAAGAGGCATTTTGTTGTAATTTTGTAAAAAATGGAAAGAAAATCTTGTAGAAAATAGATAGAAAATCTTGTAGAAAATAAAAATAGAAAATTCTGAAATAAAACAAACATGACATCTACCATATAAAATTAGATGAAAGTCCAAAATAATTTAATGTTGAGTAAATATACATAAATTGAAATATTTTCAATTATAAAAGTGTGAATGAAATTACATTCAGTTCATACATTGTGCACGTATGAGTTGTAAAATAGCAATGAGAATTATAAAATTAAATTGTTAATTAAGAATTTGTATTACACTACAACATATACAACACACCTAACAATTCTGTTACTGAAATTCACTTTTACTCAATAATTTGATTTTACATTTGAAAGTATATTGTGTTAATATAGAAAGACATATTATTCAGTTAAATTAATACCAGGTAGTATTTCATTAACTTAATTAGGGTCTTTGGAAACACAGTTTGAACTGAGACCATAATTTATATAGTATAATTGAAATTTCTATATGAACATCTAAATTGTAATATTTTCAATTATTTATTAATTGAATCATTTATTTCAGAATCCCAAATTCCTCATTCTGAGAAAACTGAGAAAAAGTCTCCCAATTTATCTGATTTCAAAATAATTTTATATATTAATTCAAAACATTATTATATGATAAATTAATATTTGTCATATAAATGTGCACTAAACTATGTGTCTATCCTCTTGGATTAATAATCTGCCACTAATGCGTCTATTAGATTTTGGCATTTGGCAGGTTTTTGAAATAAACGATTCAATTTGAAGTAGCCAATTTCTCATGCTGCCAATTATTCAAGAATCACAACCTTACAACTTGAATCAAACAAATCACAATGACATATTCAATTCTTAATTACATTATAATTATTTGCAAAACCACGCATCACTTGTCATTCTCCAACCGATATCCTATTGTATTACAGAAATATCTATACTACTGATCCAACTTGACTTACATCACATGACAACTTATTATACACTACAATTCAATTCAATATATTAATCATTACAATAACATAAATATCTCAACACTTTTCATAGAACTCTATAGGGAAAATATTTAAAGTGGTTTGGTTAATGGAGACTGTTTAATTGCAATTTCCAACAGCATTTTTAAAGCTAGTGATATTATTAATTTTGAGAGGAATCCAAAATCAAACTAATTCAGTCTAACATGTGTATTTATAATAAGTTTATACAAATATATAACAGATATATACAAATAAGTGTCCTACAAAAATTCAATGCAACTGATATTTTTTATTACTATCAACAACTCCTTGAAGCTGGAGAAGGGAATGATAAATGAAGCCTCATTTTGAATGAGATATTTACTACATGTCAAAACTTTTTTGTCAGCCTAAGGAAATAGTTGTGAAAAAAAAAGATTAATAACATCATTCAGCACCATCACATGTCTAGTGGCCTGGCTACTTCAACAAGAGCAACAAAGAGCAACTGTCAAATGTTGCACACATTTTGAATCCAAGGAATACCACAGTGCTGCCAACATTTAACAAACAGAAGTTTAACCTTATAACAATGGACACCATGATAAGTCCTAACAGTTTTCATTCAAGTGTAATAGAAAAATATTATAAATAAAAAAATATCAGTATACTGCCTCACTTTGGGAAACAACTCTAAAATTATAATTCATTGTTTAAAAAAATGATAAAGTAATACAGAAAGTAATGTTCCTTGTTAAGAGTTAACCCGTTAAGGACCAAGCTTTGAAATAATAATATTTTGTACTTACTCAAATATTACACTAAAAAGATTAGAAACTCATTTACAATTTTTTAAACTAGCAGTCATGTACAACAAAATGTTGCATGTATGCAACACTGGGACAATAGGGTATATCAGTTCACCTTGACCTGAGACAACTGAATGCAGTTTGAAAGGAGATGAACATTGCATTCCCCCCCCCTCCCCCCGTCACCCCATTTGTAAATTGTAGTGCTTTTGCACAATCTGCACCTCCTTCTAGCTTTTGTTTCTCCCTTATGAATCGTGTGTTCTACATCATGATTGACTGATTGACTGATGATTTGGGGCAAGTTACCTGCTAAGTTCTTAAGTCCCGTAAGTGTTGTGCATGCTTTTATTGCTGGAGGTGTCAGTGATTTTCCCCTTGAATGGCTATGAAAGTAATATTAATTTTAACAGTGACATTGAATTTATTATTTACCTTTTGGATTGTATAATTCTAAAGAAACTGTAACAAGTATTGTAGTTCAGCTTCTGGGTCAATAACCCCCATCTCAATCAGGTTTTTGTCCAGCTTCCCTAATCCTTGAGAAAATGTTGAATGGCCCCTTGTTTTGCTTCTGGACATAAATGTAACTTCTAAATAATTTCTCCCCATAGCACATCACACACAGTTTTTAACTGTTTTCAACATAAATAAATTAAATAAATAAATAAATAAATCTTACACCGACCTACCTGTCGGCTTGCACGGATTTCTCCCAACCAGGTATCTCTCACTAGCGGGCCAATGATTCTGCCAAGATCAGCTCTAAACGCCCGACTGGACTCCAGGCAAGTGTGGTAGTGTATTGCAAGTAAGTGTAAGTGTGTGCAAGTAACAGGTGAGGAAGGAATGATTACAGTCCATGGCTTGTTTATTAGAGTACTGCTCCGGTATTGCCTGGTGTTCATCAGTGAAACCAAGGCAAATCACCAATGAGAGCAGCCAGCCGCAAGAGTTTTTCTCAAGACTGATGCTGAATTTTACCTAATGTCGAAAATCCTGTCATTGTTGGAACTCAAACACTAGAACCTCCTGGTTGGAGGAACTGCATTGGTACAAATCGAAGCCCTGAGCCATGGTGTCTTTACACCATTACGGAACTTCCTTGGGAAGGAAGTGTCTTTGGATCGACCAAATTTTTCAGTGTCCTGTATATTATTGAGTCATTATTGCCTTCACTTCCTTTTGCTGTCTTCATATTTAGTTACAGTTATGACTAAATAAGAGCAAAATTATAATTGTGGCATCTTCATTCGCAATATTATATGTTTTCCACAAGTTGACAATTGCACAGTCAATCAGTTTTTCTTCTACTTCTTTTTCCTCCAGAAGATCATCTATATTTTCCTAATCTCTCATTTTGTCTACAAGTCATCAAAACATTATCTAAATTTCTGAATCTTTGAACAACATTCTTTGAACATACATATATTTTCTGTCATTACTTCAAACAATTAACTTTTCTCCATGTTTCAACATACACTCCATCTTATATTACATGAAGTTTCTCAGTCATCTATCAAGGCTATGAATTGCTCTCTATTCAGTAAGACATCTACTTTTCTTCTAGTTATTTGTTTTGCATATTAATATATGTCATCCGTCTCCATTTCATCTGACCTTTCCAGTTCAAGCAGACCATGCACATGTGTGTCTTCTTAATGTTCAAATTCCATGGAGATCTTTCATAACATTACACTTATGTATTTTTGAAAAAACAAAAAATATCCAGAAATGAACTTTACATCATATTAAAGAGTGCAATTAGTAATATCCTTATGTAAAGTTTGAAGAAAAAATTTGAAGCCATTTTCAAGAAAATCTTGTTTTTGTTATTTTTTACAATTGAACAAGTTGCACGCAATATTGTGCAAAAAGTAATAAAATGAGTATTTCTTAAATTTTGAGCTAGTTTTGACAGAAAATGGTTGAGTTTTCAAGAAGTTTTATAGGACATTAATTAAAGCACATGTACTCATGAATATAATAATGTAAATAAATTGCCGCTAATGTGAATATTAATGACGTGATTACATTTTTGCCATTTAGTGAAAAACAAAAGAATATAGCAATATGGTGTTTATGTCTTCTTAAAGAGTGCATTTAGCACAATCCCTACCAAAAGTTCGAAGAAAAATTTGGAGCTGTTTTTGAGAAAATCTTGTTTTTGTAATTTTTTTAAATTGCACAAATTACACAATATTGTGCAAAAACTTCTAAAATTTTCAAAAAAATGTTCTTGACCATAAATTGCAACACTTAAAAATACTTCCAAAATATTCAACAAAATTACAAAATGCAATGTAAATTGATAAAATTTCCTTTATAATTCAGCATCAAAATTGGAGAGGGTAGATTGGTGAAAGTAAGAATAGGAGGCCTCCAAATTAACCTAGGACCTCACAATGCTGTTAAAACTGCATTAGCCATCTACTGATTAAGAAAAGTCGTTACAAAGATGAAGGAGTAACCTCTGCAACCTAGACAACCTTTGCAATGACTATTTAAATGGTTAACATGGACTGCATTACACCATGCACTTAACTTAATCATGAGGGTCTTTTAATAGCATTGGGGTCCTTGGGCGTAGGTTAATTTGGGGGCCCATGTACTTAATTTCGCGGATCTACCCCCTCCAATTTTGATGTTGAAATATAAAGAAAATACTATCAGTTTACACTTTATTTTGTATTTTTAAAACTATTTCTTAGTGTTTTAATTTAACACTTTTCAAACAAATTTAAACATATGCCGGAACGGTTTCACGGGGAGGGAAATTAGGGAAATTTCCCTCCTAAAATTTTTCAGTATCAGTTAATTTTAACTTGTCACAAGACTTTCAAGAAACATATTATTAGATTATCATTAAAACAAATAAAATCGTATCCCAACATGAGCCAAGTGTAGTCTGCAACATTTTATAAAATCTGTAATATGACATATTTGACAAAAACATTTTGAATATTCCCTCCCAAAATTCTCCTCTGGATCCGCCCCTGACATATGTGTATAAGTAAGAATAACATCTTTATAATTACACTGAAAAATATCACAAATTAAATAAGGTAATGTTTTGTTTAAAAAATCTATACTTCTTATCACTGAGTGACAGTGTTGCACCAAATAGCAACATTCTGTATTATAAATATTAACCCATGATGCATAACACATCACTCCGTTATGTCAATTTTTTGCATAGAGTACTTCACTTATTTACATTTTTTACTGTATTTTTTGAAAAATTTAGTATTCCCCTAACTTAGTAATCCCAACTTGATCAAGTTTTCATCCAGTTTCCCTGATCCTCTAACAAATGCTGAGATGGCCACTTGTTTTGCTTCAGGGCATAAATGTTACTTCAAATTAACTTCTCCCCATAGCACGTCACACAGAGTTTTTAACTACTTTTGACAGAAATAAATAAAATGATGTTTTAAGAACAATCAGAGGCCCTGGATTCGGGCCCTTCGGACCCATACATTAAAATAGCCCTGTTAATCAGGTATGCTTTTGTGTATATTCCATTTGATTTGCAATTTTATAATAACAAGTGAGCTTTCATTGAATTGGGTAGAGGTTTAGTTATTTATTTTTGTAATTTTTATATGTGGCTTCCTTCTTTTAATGAATATTGTAGGCTTCACCATTTTGAACTAATTTTATAAATAAATTTCAGTTGTACCTGATGAAGGAGACAGAACAGTCTTCAAAACATTGTTGGATTTACCAAATGAAATACTTATATAAATAAAGTTGGAAATATTGATCGTGGTTGTCCGAAACCAAAAAGAAGGACTGAAAAACATTTAAAAAGCAATACAATTTTCCTGTCAATTGATTCTAAACAAGTCGTTTGACAAGGTTTTTTCTCCACTGAACATTAGGCAATAAAAACAGTGATATATCTTTATTACCACCCCACCCCGTATATTTGAATACCACCCCATCTCTGCTCTGTAACACGTCTAGGGAACACACCCTAGGGAGCGAATTTTCGTGCCCTAAAATATCTCAATATTTGCTTTTAAAAAATGCATTCATGACCTAAAAATTCTGAAATAAGCCCATTAATATGCAATTACAATTAACAATATTTAATTTCCTCTATAAACCCTTTTTGATAAAATTCAGGAGCAGCATGCTTGGAATGAAAAGATATATTTTTGTGCAAACATACTATAATTTACCTTACTTTGCAAGAAAAATAATTGAAGTAAATATTCACCTGAAAGAAATACATTGTATGTCTTGTTGTATTTCTTCTGACTGGTTTAAAAAATATGTCATCAAGTATTTTATCATTTATAGAGGAAACAACAACATAAAATTTAAAAAAAGGGAACTATTACAAGCTCTTTTGAATCACTGAAGACTCACAAAAAAAAAAATTCTTTGAAAAGATGAAAAGGTTTATAGACAAGTCTACATTTTAAATGGAATATGCCAAATATGTGCCTATAATTACACAAATGTGCGCTAACATATTAATCTATATAGCATCATATCCTATTCACATGTCATACAATTTCATTTAGCTATGCACTGAAGCAACAGGCAAAAATATGCAAAGTCATAGAATTCCTCTGCCTAATTATCATAAAACACTTGCGATAACACACAAACAAACAATTTAGACTATAAATAACAATAAATTATATAGCAGTAATACTATTAGAATTCATTTTATTTGTGATATATAAACAGTGAGAAAATATATTTTAAGTGTTAATGAAATGAATCGGAGAAAACGAAAACCTTTGAAGTCTAGGATCTTCAACTTTTGGACAACAACAAATAGGTTTTAAGTCTCGGATACCAAACATTTTTTCTTGCCACGAAGAGTTGAAGACCCCCCTCCACAGACATCACAGATGCTTCGAACATGCATGAGTGAGGTCAAGACAAGGAAGAGGAAGGGAAGATCGCGCGCGGTCCGTTAGCCCGTTTGCTAGGGTACTGCTCCGGCATTCGTCTGGCGTTGATAGTAGAAACCACGGAAAGCTATACTGATCAGTACAGCCTTCAGAACTCGGCTGAATTCGACCTAGCTTTCTAGCTAGTGTGTAAAATCCTCCCGCAGTCTGGATTCGAACCCTAGGTCCTCACAGTCAGAGGCGCTAGAGGTTTGGATGAAATGTGGTTCGGTCACTCATTCGAACAGAGCGATTTGCACCTGGTCCTTTTCATTGTTTGTCGCCAATCCCACTTCTGACCTCCACAGTTCCCTAAGTATTACATTGAACCATATATTCATTTTATCAGTTAGAAAAAGAATGCAAAATCTTAACTAATTATTCACGTTTCAATCTTCTTGTAACTCCAATATCTTGACGGACTCCAATGTTGTAATATTATAACAAATAATATTACATATATTATATAAACATATATATATATATATATATATATATATATATATATATATATATATATATATATATATATATATTAATAATATTATATAAACAAACATGCAAAATGTAGTATTATAATAAATATTGTAACTCAAATATCCAAATGGACGAACTGTTTTGACTGAACTTGAAAAGTGAATGCAGAAATCGTTAAAAGAGGGGGGGGGGGAATAAGGATGAGTTTTCCTCTCTATGAAAGAAAGTGACTTTTCTGCTTTTAGTTCTACACCCACAATTAGTTGGATTTTTTTCGTAAAGTTTCAAAACTCTTCTTACCTAATTTGTCTGGACAACTTGGAGTCATCCTTAAGAACATATCGAAAAGATGTAGACTATTTGGAGGTTAAAGTTGACTTTGCAGTACGAGTACCGCAAAAGTCATGACCAAACGAAACAACACGTTTCTACATGAGAAACAAAATACAGGGGACGACATGCATTAACATGGCTGCCCTCTCGCATATTGAGAATGATCCCAAGAGTTGAAACTCTCTACTTCCTAAAGTACCCACAAACTTACCAAAAACATGTGTTTGTAACTCGTACTAGTGTCTTTGACGTTCTTTAATTATAACTCCGCTCCTATCGTCGCCTCGGACGACAACGTACGCCAAATACTCATTCTCTATACTAGTTACATAAATAACTATTACAGTTATTAGAAAGTAAGACACACTATAACAAATAAGCATACGCACAAATGTATGTATGTATTTGGCATTTGGAGTCGGATTAATCTTTTTTTTTTGTTTTGTTTTGTTTTGTTTTTGCCAGCTAGTGGTGTTCCCAGGCATGGACTGGTTTTTATTTATTATCCACGCCTGATGATATGGGAGACATGTGGCTAACCCGTCGCCGTGCCTAGCTTATTAGGCATTTCTGAACTTTCTTTCGTCACACAACTATACAAACCGAGTCGATTTGTATATGAAAGTTCATTTATTGCCTCGGTCGGGAACTGTACCCGACGATCACCTCTCAGAAAGCAAGCACGCTATGAGCCACCAAAAAATCTGCCGGATAAACTTTAAAATAACCCATGAGAGAAAGTCGGAGAAAATTTATCTTGACAATGCAGTAAATTGGATGACATTTTTGGGTCGCTGTTTCGCTTTCCGTAGAATTTACCATAATACCATTATATACTTCGATAAATACAGAGGAATAACAAAACAAGATTCATGAAAAGAAAAATGATACGTTTTTAAAAGGGTATCATGTGATGATATACTACATGCACAACAAAACATTTCCCCGAAATCAACACACTCAATACGTACTCCTATCTTGAAGAGAGCCGTATTTTTCGACGCGTTGACAATACAAATAGATCGATTACAGCGATACGTCGATTATAGATCGATTAAGTCAACATGCTAACATGCTACTTAGAACTCTTCGCAGGCAGACTAGTAATTCTATTTTCTCTGTTTCGGTACAAATTAAAAATACGAAAAATAATGAAATAGTATGTTCATAAAATATTCCATGAGTAGTTTCCAATTTCCTTTTTTTATTATATTTCTATATCTATAAAATTGTTATTTTAATAACACGATTCTACGGTAAACTAATTCTCAGTTTGGGAGCTAGAAATAGAAGTAGCAGCATCGGAACTATTTAGCATTCTATCAGACATTAAGCATTCTATCAACCATAGAAGAATTTCAAGACATCCCAATGAATTCTGGTGAAGAAGTTCAATAGATTTTGTCAAAAAATTCTTCAAATTAAAGTAAACTCACAAATAAACATCGGATCATATTACTAATTCCAATGCGCGCAAAAATTGAAAAAAAATATTGTTTTCTTTAGGTACCCAGGAACTCGGGAAAAATACAAAAACACGAAAACATTTTGGTTTTTCTCTTAAAATATAAATATTTGGTCGCGTTTTTACAATTATTCTCATGCTGTGCGTACCAACTGAATTCTCTCACTCAGTGGGTCATTGTTTACAACTTCGGTCGGCGAAAGGTTAACTTTTGGGCCCCTGAACCCCCAGTGAGCGGCTTCGATCCCAAGTGAGCTTTATTTTGGATTATTCAACCTGAGAAGTGAGCTTTCTCATCGTCACACATATACTAGGACGTTACAAGGAAACGCACACTATAAACTAGCCCGGTCGGAAAACGAACCCGGGGTCACGTCATGGAAAGCGAGCACGCTGACCAATGAGTTATCCGTGAGGGCCGATACAAATACCTATTAATAATACAACCGTTTAATATTTATTTTAGTGTCATCCACTCAACATCCTGCGAAAAGGAACACGCAATCAAAAAAGAATTTGTTCAATGTGTTAAAAACATAAACTCATTTTCACACTTATTCCCCGAAGGGGATTATTTCTTTCACCTCAAAAAAACTGTTCGTGGGAGTCTCAATACATAATAACAATGCTCACGTAACAGAAATTACCATCTGTTCACACTTGTTCTTGAACATTTGACAATTGATTATTTTTCTTCCTTTGACAAATACACGAAAACAAATCGTTCATGTAGGGCACGGGATAGGGGGCGTCCAACCCACACCTCAAAGGGTGTACACACATCTCCGTTCATAATAATCTCTAGATTCTATCGAACTTATCGACCGTGACACGCGACGTGCCTGTGGAGTAAACATGCATGTTTGTGGGAGGTGAGCTCCTATAATCAGTAGGCACTCCACCATCAGCTCCTGCAACCAGTAAACATGTGAACGACGAAGTGGTGCTGTGGGCGAATGCAGAGCAGACCAGGACTAAGGTATACAGAGTATTTACAAGCACAAGCATGCATCTTTCTTCTTTCAATGGAACGTAAGAGGTTTACGCTGAATATCTGAGCAGCGGAGAAGAAAATGTCTTCTGCGCATGTACTAAATTTTGACTGACAACTGTGTCCCCTCCGACTGACAACTATGCCGCCGTGCAACCAACTATTAATTTCCCTTGTGACTCGGTGGGGGCCCTCTACATTTCCAATCAGCAAGTCCCCACGCGTTCAATATCGATGTCAGTTGATGCTCTTCGAGTACGATAGCACCATTCGCATATAGCACTAATAACGTAACATCAATCGATGATTTCGGAGTCAAATTCACACTCGTACCAACTCACCAACTTGTCTAAACGGTTCGAATTGTTTATTGAACATAGGATGGATAGATGAACATATCACTTAGGGTTAAGAAAGGTTCTAATAATCTTCTTCTTTTTCTTCTTCTTCTTCTTCTTCTTCTTCGGCTTTTTCCCCCTTAAGAACTTGCTGTTTTCACCCTCCACAACTCTCGGTCCTTCCAATCTCCTGGTTTGAGGCCTCTATCTTCCATAGCTTTCTGAATGTATTTTTCCCATTATAAAACGGGTCTTCCTCGTCTTCTCCTCTCAGGTGGTTGCCACTTTAAGATCTTGTGTGGCCATCTGTTTTCAGACATTCTCTGAACATATCCATACCATTGTAGTGTTCTATTTACCAAGGTCTTCGTAATAGAACAAATTACATTCATCCTTCTCCATATTTCTTCATATCGTACTCTGTCCCTGCGAGTAAGTTGTAGGCATCGTCTCACGTAGTCCGTTTCTACCGTCCTAATCTTATCTCTTACTTTTTGTGTTTGTGGCCACATTTCCGCTCCGCAAAGTACTATATTTTCTACTACACTGTGGAATATTCTTCTTTTAACATCTTGGCGGATATTGTTATTCCATAATACGCCGTGTAAAGCTTTGGTTGCTTTCTTCTCCATAATTACTCTAGAGTTTATATCTGTGGCACAAGTACCCGAGTTGTTTATTAAAGATCCACGATATTTGAAGGTGTTACAGCTTTTAATTTTGTTACCATTCACGTCTATATCCGTTAACACTTGTTCAATGCACATACATTCAGTTTTATTAAAATTTATTTCTAATTCCCATTTATTATATTCTTCAATAAGCTTTCTTAGCATATACACCATATCTTCATCTTGAGCAAAGATTACCTGGTCATTAGAAGGTTCTAATATTCAAAAGTATTAAACTAACGATTAACTTCTTACCTAAACAAAGATAGAGCGGGGTCTGTCGTTGAGCCATTCATTGGTATACGACTCTAAAGTTGAAGATAATGTGAATATAATGTGAAGGAGAAACCCCAACACATTCCAAACAAACACTGTTTCATTCTCTTTCCATTTCTAAAAAAATACATGAATTTGGATATAGACAATACGTTTTATAAATTTATAATATGCAAGTTACATTATTGTACATAAATATTTATTGTTTTGAAAAATAATGTTAGTAATAATGGGGGCTAAATGCTCTCTATGTTCCATAACAAGACACGTCGTTAAGGGTCTGTTCTGCAAACCTCGGACGGTTCATTGTAAGACTTTCACAACGCCGTTTCCTCATCAACGCCAGTTTCTCCTGTCGTTCTACTTAAGTTAAATCCTCGTTTTTCATTCCTTTCTGTACTGTACCTTCCAGAGATATTTGCGTTTTCAATTTTCTTCTTTTGGTGTGACCAACTTTACACTTTCAATGACCATTTCATGTCTTTTATTTTAGAGGCAATCATACCACATTCATATTTTGTTCTCGATCCTATTACTTCAAACGTCATGCTTTGTTCTATATTTACATTCTGCACACACTAATTTGGTTATCCACGAGCTTCCATCCATTTCTAAGGCAAGCAATTTCCTGTTTATTGTTTCATAACCCACGCTCCACCTTAATTGCAATTCCTATGACAAAAATATTTTTCGAGTTTACTTATATTTATGCCATTTTATTGTAGTTTTATACACATTTTAGTTAGCTTTAGGATAGCTTTTGGATCAGTATGTATTTCTACAGTGTATTTTTTTCTCTTTATCACATTTTTATTTATATACAATATTTTAAAGAGCCTTCTGCTCCTTTTTGCGTTTTTTCTGTCTCTATACCGATACTGCAGTATCATATCTGATCTTCATTTCAAACATATTTTAGTTACCCCACTTTCGTAGTTTGTTATCATGTGATAAATGGTAGGTCTATCTCTTAATTGTAATCTGGCGTGTAACAGATAGTTTTAAAAAATCTAGAGTTAATCAAACAAATTAAAAATTAAATACACCTAGAGGAAGATATGGAAAATAAAATGAAATGACTAAAAGATATAGGTAAAGAAAGACCAACATACAAACATACTGTCAATTGTGATATATTTTAGCTCATTATTGTTTAACAACTCGGTTGCAAACGACACAATTGCAAGAAAGAAACGAGGTGCAACTCGACCAAGTTGTCCTTGTTCTTTTTTTGATGTTGATATTAAAAGCTAACCTGATGAGTGATGGGTATTTTATTGCAGATTCTGTCAATATCCGGAAAATAATTTTGTGTTATCTGAACGCGGACCAAGATAAGGACTCTGACGACTTACAAAGAGCCCATACAAGGAAAATAGAAATGAGGACTCATTTCTTGTGGGCAAATTGGAAGTGCGTCCTGACTCTAACAGAAACCAACACCTCGTGTTTTTCGCATGTTAGCATATTATTAATATAAAATGTCAGAATGGGATTAGTGAAAATAAAAACGATAACATATTTTGAAGGAACATTATTTAGGGATTTTGACATTAGTGAAGTAATTTGAACATTAGTGAAGTAATTGTATGTCGTTATAAGACCAATGTTATTTGTGTGTTTTGAATGTCTGTTAAACGATTTGAGAAGTGGGAACAGTTGATTTATGAACATTTTTAGAACATATGAAAGATTTTGCATAATTTTGAAAGGCTCTGCAAATATTTTTTTTTCCTTTAGTTTGGATTTCATCCATGAAGTAAAATAATAAATTAAAGAAATAATGAAATACGAATTAATAATACTTGAAAAGAAACAATGTATACTAATTGTGAAGGACACACATAAAAATAACGTTTTATCAGTACAGCATCTATATTGATTATAGAAGAATTACAATTTATTCCTTTGAGACGAATGTACTTTCAGGTAATCCTGGATCAAAAGAATGGCAAGAAAACAATGCAAAACTATGTAACTTTGCGCTGCCAAATCTACTTACTTATGTGTTCTTATTTTTACATCAAGAAGCAATTCTAGAAAAGGAAAGAGCAAATAAGAATGGAATGAAACGTGATAAGAAGACAAAGAATAAAATATTTATTAAGAGAAGAATTTTTTAATGTCCACTTCTGAACAAACTTTCGCATTTTCTGGAAGCAAAGTCATATCCTCTCTATATGTCAGTAGATTCCTTTCGATACTGCTGTTGTTTTCAAGAACCCTTCAACGCTTTAGACATCCGCAGAGAAACTTCAGGCAAAATAACTGCAACTTAACCGTTATTAGATAGAAATGTGAGAAAACTGAAAGAGAAAACTCAACACGAACGCATAAGAATGAAATTGAAAATGAAGGAGGTAGACGAAGCAGATAGATACAACAGCGTATCATTTCGTCCCTGTGAAGTCTACTTTCAGACGAATTAGCTATTATTTCTCAGAGAGGAGATCACTCTTGACACTCAATTTAATGCATTCCAGTATCATTATTTTTGCAGCCGTGTGGTCCATCGTATGCCTTACGAGATATTCAATACCGGCGAGGCACGGTGCTTCGCAGTTAACATCGAAGAAACTACATCCTGATTCGGCTATGAGGACGAGAGACAGGATGCAGCATGATGCAGAAGATAATGCACCTTACCCGAAGAAGTGGATAAGACCAACAGTGCAGAGAAAGCTGGCTCAAGGGTTGGAGGTGGGAGCGGAAATCGAGAACATAAAAATGGTCTCGGCGCCAGGTACCAAACAACGAGAAGAGGAAGTGGCACAGCCGAATGAAGAGTCTGAAATAAAAGTGTCATCGAAACTAAAAGAGAAGTCTAAAACGAAACTTCTCGTAACGCCAAAGTTGATAACAGAGGAAAAGGAGAACATCGGGGTTGGAAGTGTCGAAGTTGAGGGGACTACCAGGTTAAAAGCGACAAGGACGCAAGTGGACCAAGCAAGAAAAATACGAGTAGGAATTGAGGATGGGAATAGTGGCAAGAAGACGAATATTATACCAAAAGCAACGACGGAACATCTGCTACATGCAAGAACACTGCAAGGGGGTTCACTAAAGAGCCAAAGGGAATTGGAAGCAGGCAGGATTGTGTTGGCGCAAGCGACAACAAACCCAATGGCAGGCAGAGCGAGAAGGGCACGAGCATATTTGGAGACGCGAGATGGCACAGGGTCACGGATGCAAGACTCAAGAGCGACTACCAAGAATTTTAAAGCATTGGTTCGTGAAGTGGCAAAAGTGAAACCGGAATTGGAACCAGCAGACAGTGCAGAGGCGATTTTCCGAAAGGCAACAGAAACGGGAACACAAACCCGAGAACGGACCGAATCGGAGGCGAGACCGCAAATGAGGGAAAGTACATGGTCGGAAGTGCGAGTTCAACGGAAGAGCGCGCAAACAGGCACATCGAAGCTGGGTGCAAGAGCTGAACTGGATAGGCGAGTGGCTGAGGAATGGGAGGCGCAAGATACAAGACCAGAAGAAGCGCGGACGTTAGTAAGGGCGCAACTGCTGCCAAAAGACGAGCAAGTGAGAGGGAAGTCGAAAGCGGGGACGAACGCGCGAACAGCAGGGGAAGACGGCGCGTGGACTGGAGCGCAGAGGAAAGTGGGGGCGGGTCTGAGAGCGGGAGCGGGGACGGGGGCGTGGACACGAGCACGGACGGAAGCGGGGACGTTCATTGAAGAGGGACTTGGTCTGGGAACGGGAGCGAAAGAGGGAGAGGGAACTGGTCCGAGAAGGAGTCCGGGAACGGGTCAGAGAACGGGTCGGGCAGCGGATCCGAGAACAGGTCCGGGAGCGAGAGCGAAAGGGGGGCAGGGAACGGGTCCGGGAGCGGAGACAGTAGCGGGGTTCAAAGCACAGTTTAAAACGGGGACGGGAGCGAGGCTGATAGCGGGAAGAGAAGAGCGGCTGCTGGCTAAGCGGGGAGCGGAGCTTGGAGCGGCAAAGGGAGCAGCAGCAGCACTGCAAGCGGCAGAGGCAGCGGAGCGCCCGAGGAGCGCGCGGGCGCGGGCGTGGGCGCGAGGGAGGCGCGCTTTGCTGGGCGACGTGCCGCTGCACGCCGCGACTGCCCGTCGCCTGGAGGCCGCGCTGCGGCTGGCGCTGGCGGCGCCGCCCGCCACCGCCCGCATGCTGTCCGTGGCTCTGGACGCCGGCGCCGACGCCCACGCCTCGCGCGCCCTGGCCGCCCTGCGCCACGCGCCGCCCGCCGTCGTCGTCGCGGCCCCCGCTTCCACAGGTACGCCCCTCCCCACTCCACTACCCACTCCACTACCCACTCCACTACCTATTCCACTACCCATTCCACTACCTACTCCACTCCCATTCCATTCCCAACTCACTCCCATTTCTTCTCCCCTTTCCGACAAACATGCTACATGCTCCTATAGGCACATGCAATTAGAAATCAAGGAAAATATGTCCGGGAGAAAACTACTGTTGTCATTAGTCCCTTTTTGAAGTGAATGTTCTACGATTGAGGGTGGTGGTGTTTGTCCCCTCGGATAAGAGAAGAGCTGTGGATCGTGATGGGGTGTATAATGTGTATGTTAGCCAATCATCGTGAAATTGGGAGAGATGCTTCGGGCATCAACTGAATCACGGCAGTGCCTCTGACAGGGAGGTCCTAGGTTCGAGTCCCGACGGATAGAAGGATTTGCAACACTAGCTTTGTAGCTATATCGAATTCAGACGTTGTATGCAGAAGAATTCTGATCGGGAACTGTCCGTGGTTTTTCCGATCAATACCAGGCGAATGCCGGGGCAGTATCCTATCAAACAGGCCAATGACCGCGTGCGATCTTTCTTGTCCTTCGTCTTCCTTGTCCTTTCCTCATCCCTTGCGTACACACACTAACATGCACTGCACTACCACACGCGGGACGGGGGACCGGTCGCGAGCTTAGAGCTCGTTCCGGCTGGGCCGGTGCCACGCAGGTAGTAGTTACCTGGTTAGGGAAAACCCCGCTAGCCGACGGTAGGTGGGTCTCAAATCTCGCCATCCAGCGGGGGAAGATCACCGAAATCTCCCGCGATGAAATCAAGCACTTCACTTAAGAGACTAATGACCTTAGCAGTTGACGAATCACTAATCAATTAACCATCGTGAAGAGAAAGGGAAACTGATGACGGTTTTTACTTGGCTGTCCGGGTGACACCGCGTCCATGGCGAAGGTGCCGACGTTTCGGTCGCCATTTTGCAACGAACCTCAAGGCATAATGCCCATTACGAATTACGCCCTGAGGAAGGTCGCAGAATGGTGACCGAAACGTCGGCACCTTCGCCATGGACGCGGCGTCACCCGGACAGCCAAGTAAATACTGACTCCGGCCGCGGAAGCCTACGCTCTCAAGTGATGACGAAGCACGCGCATTAGGTTCAGATCGCTTTCACGCCCGGGGCATGCACCGCGAAGAATGACAAGACCCCAGAAACGGCGAGGGTAAGCCAAGGTGGCAGAGTACACGTCATGAGAAAGCCGTCAATTTTGTCGTCGCAAACGCGTTGGTAGACATGCAGATTTATAGATCTTTAATTGTTACATTAATAGCAAATAATTCAAATGTTTTGAAATCAATTTACGTTTCAACACTAAACATACAAATTTACAAAGTTCTACGTATTGTTGGAATATTTCAGAATATATAACGTTTTTTTTTCGACTGTGACGAGGTGAACATCACCAATTGTGGGAGAGTTCATGTCTGTTTTTAAGGAGAGACTCGTGGTAGGCTGGGTTTGTTGATAGAGACAACTGAACTTTCGGAGACAGCGCCAATTTTTGTTCTTGTGAATCATTCCAAAGTTTGATGAACCTCTAATTTTTGCAGTTACCAGCCGCCACTGCACCTACTTTTAAATACAACTTTGGTTAAAATGTGGTTTTAGGACAATGAAGCAACGTTTATGTGACCAGATCTTAAAATCCCAAAAATGGGACGTGACTTTTTCTTGTTTAAAAAACGGGACAGAACAAAAATTGTACACATTGTAGTAAACTATACTTTTTAAACATCAAGGAAATTAATGATATGAATCAAAGGAAATAAGTACGCAATTTCAAATTTATTTCAAGTTTTTATTTGTAGAAATTACTTTTTGAAAAAGTGGTACACGATTTGCAATGTAATCGTGGAATTCGATTTGTTTCATTTGCTCTTTATTTATTGTAAAGTTGGACCGAATTTTTTAATTAAGATTGTTTGCGAAGTCGCACAGGAACTCACTGAAGCAGAAGATTGAGATTATTGAATTTCTCGGTAACGATATCGATAGTGATAAAGCATTAATGCTCAAATGACGCGATAGCTCATTTTCCCTTCCTGGAACCTTTACTGAATCTCTCCCTTCTTGATTTCAAGTATGTGAAGTGGTGTATCAGCGTATGATCTACTCGTGTTTACCTTTTTATAAACAGAACAGAATACATTAAGATAAATGTAAAACTGTTGACTGCTCGATACGCCGATTAGTCATTGTCTCAAAAGCGCGACATTTTGGCGTCCCGTTTTCTTTCAAAAAATACGGGACAGACTCAAAATACGGACTGTTCCGGTTAATACGGTCTGGTCACCTTAAGCAACGTAAATGTCAGCTTCCTCTCGCCTATAGAGCGATTTTTGTAAGAATGATACGTTTTGACAGCTATTGCTGGCAACACAAATGAAGGTTCTGCGATCGTTGGGTCCTAGAGCCTTTTAGACTCTCCTATTTCCATTCGTTCGTTTGCAGTTGGCTAAATTGTAAATGGCTTCGGCGCTTCGTTTTATGATGTATTCGTCCGACGAAAATGTAGTGCGCCACGAGAAATAATTGAAATTAGGAAGTGCAGTCCTATTTGCTCTTCTGTAAAAATTCTTTTTTATAAACATTGCATTGAATTTAGTTTTTGTGTGGAAAGTATTATGTTTATTTTAAAACAGTCTTCAATGTGAGATGCGGTGGCGGTGCACGTGTATATATATATATATATATATATATATATATATATATATATATATATATATATATATATATATATATATATATTTGTATGCTCAGCGAAATGTTTAAATTTCTGTATAGCGATGTATTCACGGGAGCCGTAAACACTACGAAGGAGTGTGGCTGGACAGCTGAAGGATACTTCTCTGAATTACATGTGACGTTCACTTGTTTAGCTTTGGCTCATTTTTATAAAAAACCGCTCTATACTCAGTTGCTTGTCGCCTTCAGGTCTCAACGCGAGCGCCGCCTGGCCGCGGCTGCTGCTGCCCGCGGACGCGGCTGCCAACCCTTTGCCCCGGCCGAGCGCCGTCTTGCTGCTGCTGGGCGACCCCGGACGCTCGCGGCTCCGGTTGGCACGCCTGCTGCCCGCGCTCCGCGCCACTGTACTGTGGGCGCCCGACGCCGCATTCGTCGTCGCGTCACAGGTGGCAATTGTTTGAGTGTTAATTCTGCCAACGATTGAATAATAATAATAATAATAATAATAATAATAATAATAATAATAATAATAATAATAATAATAATAATAATATGCCTTTATTGAATTATTGAATCGCTTAAACTCAGTTGTTTTTCTTCTCCCATTGTATTATACTGTCATTTGATGGCTGCAACCCGTTGCATTATAATACTAATTTATATACAGTTTACATTATGGTTCAGTTTCTTGACCAATCACAGAGAAGTTTACAACCCAGGTATTGATAATTAATCATTGAGAATCTATCAAGAAAATGTTTCGTCAGTTGTGTACACTAAAATTGCATTTAATAATATATTATGCGTGTCAGTTTTAGTTCATTTTATTATTAATAATTTGTACGTGGAATATTATTTAAAATAAATTGGAACGTAATATCACTCTAATCCTATTTGAATAGCACAGAAAGCCAAAGCCACCCGCGGCAGGAGGAGCTGCCCGCTAAGTGACCTTGGCATGTCAACTGTCTCTAAACGATTCAGTGTAAAAGTAATAAAAGTTACCGTAAGTCGTAGGAAAAGTACCATTTAAAACTCAATGTAATGGGTATTAATACACTCGTGTGAAGTTTACGATACTAGCTCATTCCTCGCTCGTATTGTAACACACACGTGTATTAATACCCATCATTGCATTATCGTTTCATAATGTACTATTATTGTATAGTTCTTTGGATGCTCCAATGTCTGCTATTGTCTTTGTTGTATTCGGGTACGTGAGATGCATGTTGAGAAGAAATGAGTTCTATGGCGCATCCGAGGTAAAGAATGAAGTAGGCCTCTAAGGCGACAGAGATGCCAAATTAGCGCTTTTCTTCCGTTCTGTATGAATCAAAAGTTACGTGCTCGATGGATAGTGTCGACGAATTCCACAATCAGCCGGAGCGCTAGTTTACCGCTAAATTAGTTTGACTCGAACATTTCCAATTTTACGGAAGAGTATTTTCTTCTCTTCTCTCAAATATGAAACCATTCTCTTATAGTAAAACATAAAAACTGGGTTTATTGAAATTGGGGTCACTGTTCACTGCTGCAAGAATACGTTTTAGTGTTGGCGGAACATTCTTTATATAAAATGAATGCACTTTGCAGCGGATTACATTTCGTACGAACTCGTCCGATTTTACTCTCCTGTCACGAATGTATCGACTTCCTGTTTTTATTAGAGTTAGGAATTAGATAGCTAAATCAAATTCAGCCGCTGTCTGGAGGAGAATTCTAGCGATCGGCTGCTCTGATCGGTAGTTTTTCGTGATTTCTCCGATCAACACGAGGGGAATGCCGAATCAGTACCCTAACAAACGAATCATGGACCTCGCACAAGCTTTTCTTCCTCTTCGTCTCCCCTTATTTACACACACGTACACTAACACACATGCCGAGAGCTTGGTCGGAAGCTTAGAACTTGGTTCGGGTGGCACGCTGGTGGCAGATACATGTTAGGAGAAAATCCGACGTGTAGATCAGCGCTGGGTATCATCACCCAGCTCGGGAAGAACACCACCACCTTCCATGATAAAACATCCACTCTCCGCTCCGCTCCACTCTCCCCTCCACTCTCCACTTCACTCTACTCTCCACTCCACTCTCCACTCCACTCTCCACTCCACTCTCCACTCCACTCTCCACTCCACTCTCCACTCTCCACTCCACTCTCCACTCCACTCTCCACTCCACTCTCCACTCCACTCTCCACTCCACTCTCCACTCCACTCTCCACTCCACTCTCCACTCCACTCTCCACTCCACTCTCCACTCCACTCTCCACTCCACTCTCCACTCCACTCTCCACTCCACTCTCCACTCCACTCTCCACTCCACTCTCCACTCCACTCTCCACTCCACTCTCCACTCCACTCTCCACTCCACTCTCCACTCCACTCTCCACTCCACTCTCCACTCCACTCTCCACTCCATTCTCCACTCCACTCTCCGCTCCACTCTCGGGTCGGATCGAATGGTCGAATGACCTTAGCAGTTGACGCGCCCGGAAACCCGAGATCACTGATGAACCGTGTCTCCCGCGCGGGGCCTTTACCGTAGAGCCATGTGCCGCTGGACGCAAGCGGAGCACAACGGGCGCTGTCGCGTTGGGACGCTTGGCGGGCCATGGGGCTCTCTTCGGGGGGCGGGGCGGTGCTCTTCGGCGGAGGGCGCCGCCCGCTGCGGCCCCCACGCGCCGCCCCGGGCCCCGCCCCGGCCCCCGTCGCCGCCGCCCTGCCCGCTCCCGACTACCCCGGGCGCAGCGTCGTCTTCGGCATCTACACGGAGAACCAGCTGGGCGAGGAGCAGTGCCAGAACGGCACTCTCGACTGGAACCAGGGCCCCAACGAAGCCCTCATGCAGGTTCGTAATGCAGCGCTAGAAAAGTCGCTCCGCGCCAGTGACCTCAACATTGCACAACCGTTGGATGCACAACTGAACTGCTTTGGAGTGCTGGAAATCGTGACGATCGTTTTCGCTAGGTTAGCTGCTGTGAACATTTACCTACAGTGAGTTAAATGTGTTTTGTGTGTTGTAAGTGATGCTTAAAATCATCCCTATAAAGGAAAATAGAATGAGAATGCAGTTCTACACATTATTTAATAGCCAATGCTTTAATAATATATTTTAGGTTTCCTTTTTTCAACGACTTTTATTTGCGGTAAGTTGAACTAAATAAATTATTAAAAGTGCCAAACCAAGAACACTGCACTGCGTGAATATTAAAAAAATCTCCAAGAAATGGAAGATATAATTGTAGGTAAATTACAATTTTAAAGAATTTAGTATTGCTTCCTTTCCAATTTTATATTAAGTTTTTGTGAACATAAAAGAGAATAAATATTTTAAAATTAAGGAGACGCTACTTCCTGCTCTTTGGTCCTCAGATAACTTGAGCAGAACTGAAGTTCATTATCATGGCGGACCGTCACGATTTCGCAGCCCAGAGAGTTGTCTCCAGCCTACATTAGAGCTCAGTGCTCCGCACCAAGCCGTATCAGGGCCCCCTATTCAAAATTGCATTTAGGTGTGTAGCAACTAGATCACTGGGGAGCAAGTGAACGGGTCACTCTTTCAGCTTCTGTCATGACCAGAGATCTCAATGCAATGCTGCAATACCGATATTTCATGCAATACTGATATTTATAATTACAACACACGTAGAAATCACGTGCCTCAAGTGTCAGTATCAACAGCTCACGATCAGAAATCCACATACAATACATGTACGTTACTTTACAACGCATTGCCAGATGACATTAAACAATTGAAGTCGGTTCACAAATTTAAGTTAAATGTAACATTTTTCTGCTGCATAACTGTTTCTATACAATTAGAGACAATACTGATTATCAAAAATAAAAATAATGTTTAACAAAACAGTGATATATATTGAATTAGTTCATATTTGTATCGTATATTTTTTTAAAGACTTAATACGTGTGTAACCATTAATGTACTTCAGCTTTCGGGTCAATGACCCCCATCTCGATCAGGTTTAAGTCCAGTTTCCCTGATACATTGAGCAAATGCTGAAATGGCCTCTTGTTTTGCTTCTGGACGTAAATGTAGCTTCACTATGCGCACGTTTTGTTGAACTCTCCTTTTGCTTGTAATGGTAAAAATAGAGGTAAGGTCGAGTTACTATTTTGTTAAAAATGCAGAAAAATCATATCTGCAATTCGTTTACCGATGCAAATAAGTTTGCTATGTAAATATTGCTAACCTCGCGCTTTTTTTAAAATGTATTTTTATTTATTTTAAACTTTTACTCATCTTTCAAATAGTTATAGCTAAAATGATCGGAAAGGATTCTGAAACTCAAGAAAACGTGCGCAGATCTTCTCCCTCATACGTCACATACAGTTTTTACTGTTTTTTGACTAAATAAATCTAAACCTAGCTCTAAATCAAGCTGGATACATAACTGCAATGCTTTAAAGTGCTGAAAATCGGGGCAATCGTTTTTCGTTTGTCTGGCTGCAGTTAACGTCTACCTACAGACTTTCTTAAATGTGTCTTGTGTGGCGTTAGTGATGCTTACAATCGTCTCCGTCAACTAAAATACCAAATTATTGCGTAGCTTTCAGTTGTAAAGAAAGCCAACAAACTGCAAACTACATGCGAATGCTGTAAGATGAGGTAATACTTGGTAGCCATTACTTTAATAATGTTTTTTAGGTTTCCCACAACTATTATTTTCTATAAGTTGATCTAACGAAATGATTAAGTTTCCAAGAAATGAAAGACTGGATTTTGTTAAAGTAATGTAGCTAAAATGCCATTTCAAAGTGTTAAATATTGGTTACTTTTTAGTTTTAGTTTTAGTGAACATAAAAGAGAATAAACGTTGAAAATTCAAAAAAATGAAACGCTAATTCCTGCTATTTGATTCTGAGATTACTAGGACAGAGTAGACATTTACCATCATGGCGGACCGTCTCGATTTCTGAGCACAGTGTTGTCACCAATCTCTACTAGAGCTCACTGGCTACGAGTGACTCATGATTATTGTTTACACTCGCCTAGCAACGCGGGGTTTGTATGTCAACGATGGACCCCAGCGAACATTTTTTCTTGAGCACTAATGCACGAAAACTATACTTATCTGCGCCGTTTATTGATTGAAAAGTGTTTCTGTATGCGTACGGCAAAATACATTTCACCTTAATCGTACTCCCGTAATAAGTCTTATCTACTTAAACAACCGGAAAACTACAAAAAACCTAACACTGGTAACTCAGTCAAAGTAGACAAATTGAGAGAAAAAGATCTCGAAGTTTTGAAATTTCGTATGATTGTTCGTTTGTACTGCACACTGAGCTAAAAATTCTGAAGTGTGGAAGTTTAGATGGAGACATTTAAAGGTATTTTTCTACTGAAAATTATCCTCTAAACAAAATTATAGTAGACACAATTTTCTCTCTAAAAAGGATGTTGCTATCTGTGTCCCTGCGAAAAGTATCGTAAGTATAGGAAATGTTCAAAATCAACATGTCCTTACCACAACTCAAAAACTGAAAATATTTTAACACAATTTTATAGAAAATGATACTAATATATTGCTAAAAATATTAAGCTTCAGTTCTTAAATATATGAAGTTTTCCTTCAATTATATTGCAAATTATTCTGCGGTCCGTCCTTGACAATCCCTCATTAACGTTCTCCATTTATCAGAATGACTTTGATATGAGACTGTTAACATAATTTAATTTTATTATTAACTAGCATTAACTAGCATTAATATAGATTAGTATTAACAAGTTATTTTTTTATTATTACTACTTTTAAATAGTTAATAGTTTTATAGTTAACTAGTTAACTATAACTTATTAAATATATTTATTACAAGTTGTTATTTAGAACTAGCGGAACCCGGTAGACGGTGTTCTTCTCTTCATCCTCCTTTCTTCTACCCTCTACTTTTCTCTGTCCGTCTCCCTCTTTCTGTCCCTGTCTCAGTCTGTTTGACTCTGTATCTGTGTGTCTCTCTGTCTGACTCTGTCCCTCTCATACACATTCAGTTGCAGATTCTGCACGGCTTTGAGCAGTTGGGATAATATTGAGAAACGCCGGACCAGCAAAAATATAATAGAATGTTCAAGAAGATCTGATCCTGCAGATTACGTTATGAGAAACGTTTCTTTGGCTACAAAATTTTAGTTTTTAATGTCCTGGGACGTTTCTTTTACGAGCTATTTAACGACATAGGGTCAAAAATTCTGACGAATGTTGCGGGTTGAATTTGACATGCATATTTGTTTTTTGTTGTTGTTTTTTTTGCGAAATTTTCCGATATTTTAATAATTATTCTGCTTTTCGGGGTGGAGATGAATCCAACAAATCAGAGATAATTAAAATTGATCCAGCCGTTCTAGAGTTATAAATTATGTAACTAACCCGACTTATTTATTGTTATTTATTGTTATTGTTATTTACTAGTTTTATTTATTTAGATTAACTATTTTACTAATATTAACTAGCATTAGCGTTATCTAGTTAACTAAACTAGATAATACAGCGATTTAGCGTTAGAAGCAGATTCTGCCAACAGATTCCGGAACTATTTACATTTTTTCCTTACAAAGATTGAAAACGTTCACTTGAAATTGAAATGCACAATTGAAACACTTCTGAACGTAAAATATCGTATGGTTTCATCGGTTCATCTGGGTACAATCTATTTCAGAGTTTACAACGGAAATGCACGGTTTAACGACAGTCAGGTAGACGGAGGCTTTGAAAACTCCACATTTTCGGTATCAGAAGACCCCAAAATGTATATTTCCGTTAAAATCTTGAAATCGTTTTCCCACAGCATTACTGAACTTCCGCTGTACTACGTACATTATTTCCTGTATGCGTATATGTACGAGGAAGTAAAAACCTAACTCTCTTGCGAATAGATCAAAGCTCAAGTATATTTATTAATTTATACATAAAAACTAGTCAAGTCTTTCGAATGATATGTATGTCTTATATCCGTGTTTCCCTCATTTGGTTACAGAACTTACTAGCTCATGCGTAGAACAGAGCAGATACCAAATATATCACATAAATGTAAAGTAACTTGACTCGAGCAAACGCACTCCAGTGTAGGGATGGCAAAAAATGGATGTTTTCCAAACATCGATATATTAACATCGATGTTTTGTTTTCGATGTTTTATTAAGATCGATATATTTTTCGAGAAACATCGATGTTTAAGAAAAGTTTATATTATCTTATTCGATTATTTTATAGGTGGTAATATCGTTAAACTGCATTTGAACCTTGTCTGTATAGAATATTGATTAGAAAATTAAAATGACAGTGCTTGTTGAGGCTGCGAAATGCTCGTAAGATAAGTTAGGAGAGCAATTAGTAGAAGCTACAATGAAACATCGCCTTTTCTATCGATAGTTTTTCATCAGACAAGAGTGTTCTGGAAAAGAAACGACACATAATTGACGATTGTTACTTGGAGAAAGGACCAACGAGTATTGAAGAGATTATCACGATTACCCCTGTCCAGACGAAATCAAATGTTTCTTTACGAATTTCGTCGTATTTACTTCACGTTACGACTGCATCCAGTACCTGTCACACCCTAAATCGAACCTTGAAAGCGTCCAATACGTTTTTACTAAGCTTTCTGCACTTCGTCTCTGATAACAATGACGCGTCGTGGCGTCTGCAGTGAAAATCACTGGATCCGCGAAATTTTGACAATGGGGCGGGACTGCCCAGGGGCTGATGCGATCTTTCGGTGACGCTCGGAACTAACAGGAAACAGTTGACAAGCTACGTCAAGGGACTTTGTACGAAAGAAGTGAGTATTTGGTCAACAGGGAAGAAACTCTCATGAGCGCCACCGAGTTTGAAATGTATAATCCTTTCCTCTGAAACGCCTTCAAATAACATCAAAAGTGCTTTATTTGAAACTAGGCGCCAAATTTGAAACAATTCGGCGGTCAATTGCCAACAGTGCATTAAGGCAGAAAACTATGCTTTAAACTAATATTTATGGATTTAGTATATTATATACAGGACGTATTGGATCACTTATGAAAGTGAAAAAATGGTATAATAGTAAAACATGCTGTTTTTTTTATTTTTTATTGCCTTACTGACGGGAGACGCTCATTCGATAAACATTATTAACATGGCCAAACAATAAAATAAACAGGTATTTCATTTAAATACTCTAATTGAAAATGGAAACAGGATGGGGATATACCATCTGTTTTATCATATTTAAAACATCGATATTTTACAAATCGACTTTTTGTCGACGTTTTCATCGATATAGAAAACCCTTTGGCAATGTATCGAAGTGTCTATGCATCGATGTTTTAATAAAATTTACCATCACTATCCCAGTGTCAACTCCATGTGTGTGCCTAGTCTTGGAATTTGTGGCACTGAAGCGATATATTTTTCCAGGAAAGAATTAATTTCCAGGTCGTTATATTTCCTAACTTCACAGTAGCCGAGGTTCAGAGTTCACGATAACTGAATTTTCTTGTTCTTATTTGTAATGTAATTGAAACGGGACCTGTGACTTGAGTTCACTATAACCGAGAGTTCACTATAACCGAGAGTTCACTATAACCGAGAGTTCACTATAACCGAGAGTTGACTATAGCAGAGAGTTCACTATAACAGAGAGTTCACTATAACCGAGAGTTCACTATAACCGAGAGTTCACTATTACCGAGAGTTCACTATAACCGAGAGTTCACTATAACGGAGAGTTGACTATAACTGAGAGTTCACTATAACCGAGAGTTCACTATAACCGAGAGTTCACTATTACCGAGAGTTCACTATAACTGAGAGTTGACTATAACTGAGAGTTCACTATAACCGAAGTCGACTGTATATCACAAGGTTGTAAACTAAGCCTGATGCTGAGCTGCGCGGGTGTGCGCAGGTGCTGGCGCAGGGCGCGGGCGTGCGTCTGGTGTGCTACTCGGTGTTCCACCGCGGGGGCGTGGAGCGGGACGCGCGCGGCCGGCTGCAAGGGATGGGGCCGGCGGCGGCCGCGGGCACCGTGGATCTGGTGTGCACCGACGTCATCCCGGCCACGCACCTCAACGACGCCTGCGACTTCTTCTACCCGTACCAGCTCACCTCCTACTGCTTCTACGCGCGCGCGCCCCGCGCCCGCTCCTTCCTCGCCAGGTGCGCCAACCCGCCCACACCACACCCACATTTGCCGTTTGCTTCGGTCCTTATTAGGGAAGAGGCTTGCTCATTGAGGAAGGCCTTCGTATTTATAGTCAGCAGCTTCTTTCGACATCTACATCAGCCCATTCCACAATGGTGTACGATGTGAAATATCTGGCTGATTGTAATCAAAAATTGCCGGAAACAATTTGGTTATAGTAGATTTCCATGCCACGTGATGCGGCCCTTGCAAAATGAGTGCATTAAAAATTGCAGAAATGTCAAAAGTTTATACCAATGTGGTTTTCCTTAAACTGGATTTTGTGGAAAGGTGGCTCAGGACATCCACTGATGTCACCGTAGTGCCTCTGACCGGGAGGTCCTAGGATCCACTCCCGACGGTGGCAGGATTTTGGAAACTAGCCAGATAGCTGCGCCGAACGGTAGTTATCCGTGGGTTTTTCGATCAATACCAGGTGAATGCCAGAGCAGTACAAACGTCCAACGGACCGCGCTCTTCTTCGTCATAACCTCGCCCCTTACTTAGACAGACGTACACTAGCCCGCACTGCACTACCAAATATGCCGAGAGACCGATCGGGAGCTTAGAGCTTGTTCCGGCTGGGGCGGTGCTCCGCTGGAGGGAGAAAACAGGTTGGGGGAAACCCCGCTAGCCAAGGTAGTCCAGCACCGGATCTCGCCATCCAGCGAGGCAAGAGCACCGTGACCTCCCAAGCCAAAAACATGCACGGGACTAATGACCATAGCAGTCTCGCCACGTAAAATACGGTATCAATTCAATTCAATTCAATTCAATTCAATTCAATAGCAGTTGATGCTCTCGGAAGCACTAATAAATCAATCAAGAAGCGTTTGATTGCTTGCTTGCTTGGCAGCGTGGTGCAGGCGATGGACGAGCGCGCGTGGGCGGCGGCGGGGGCGGCGCTGGTGGCGCTGTGGGCGGTGCGGTGGGCGGCTGCAGCGCCGGGGACGGGGGCGGGGGCGGAGGCGGCGCTGGCCGTGCTGGATGCCTTCCTCAACGGCAGCTGCCCCCCGCGCGGCGCCCGCCCGCTGGCGGTGGCGGTGGGCGCGGCCACCGCCGCCTTCGGCCTCGTCTTCCTCGGCGCCTTCCAAGGTACGTGGGGTGCGCCCTACGCGGGTACGTATCGCATATACTTACGCTTTGGCCTAAGAAGATTAATCAATGCCAGCTAAATTATTCTCGACCACTCAGCCAGTGATTCAAGTGAACCGCGGTAATATCTACTTGGGAAGCTCGAGAAGTAATGAATCACAAAAGGAACCAAAGGAACCATGACATCCTAAACCCTGGATCAACCAGGCACCCATTTAGATGGTCTTGGGATCTAGAGAAGTCTCGTCAAGGTCTCGAGGCGAGTCTTGTTTCTTCTCAGACAAAACTTTGGTGCTTTTCGGGCTTTTTTTGCGGGCTTTTTGTTTTTTGTAGAGCTATTTGACATTTTAAGCATTTTTAGAGGTCTCTGTAGTCTCCTTTATGAACGCTTCTTCTTGAGCCTTCGGCACTGAGACCGTCTTGAGATCTTAAGCAAACCCGCACATCTTCTGCACTTCGAAACATCCTCAGAACTTCAAAACGTTCTCAGCACTTCAAAACGTCCTCAGCACTTCAAAACATCTTCATCACTTCAAAACATCCTCAGCACTTCAAATCATCCTCAGCACTTCAAAACATCCTCAGCATTTGAAAACATCCTCAGCACTTCAAAACATCCTCAGCACTTCAAAACATCCTCTGCACTTCAAAACATCTTCATCACTTCAGCACATTCTCACCTATTCATCACATTCACCCTTACAGCCCATCCGAAGTAGTTGAACACATCCCGAACACTTGAATATCTGCCCTGCATTTCTTCACCACATACTCTGCTCTTCTTCAGCACATATACTGCACTTCTTCAGTCATAGACAAGTTTCTAGTCTTGTGAGTTTGGGGTGATTTCTATACATGGTCAACATTTTATAGTTTTCCTTTCATCTCTAGCTCGTTTCTCCCTATTTTTTTCGCCACATGATAAGGTTTCATTCCCAGGTAGTTCCTTATTTCTATCATTTTTTCTTTCCCTTCCTAATGTTTTCTTCTTTCAATACTTTTTTCTTTCTTCTTCCGTTTTATTCTTTTTCTTTTGTGTTATTTTCATCTTTCCATTACCATTATTCTTTCCGTTATCTGCCTTTATGATTCTTTTCCCACCATTTTCTTTTCCAATGAACTTAATTTTTCCTTTCCATAATTTCTAACTTGTTTTTTTTGTTTTACTTCATTTACTGTTTCTCCCTTGCTTTCCATAATCGTTTTTTTCATTTTTTATTTTCTTTATTTTTTCTATGATTTACTCTACTTCGTATTCTTTCCTTTCCTCTATTTACTACTTCTTCTCTAAAGTCCTGTAATTCTTCTTTGCTGCTTAATTTTTACCTTCCATCATTGCCTTCTTTCATTTTCTGATATTTCCCTAATGTCTTTTCCTTTCCTTCCCTCTCTCTCTCCCTTTCCGCTTGCGTGCGCAGGCGCGTTCACGAGCTGCCTGGCGGCGCCGCACTACGCGCCGCCCGTGGACTCGGTGGCGGCGGTGGCAGCGCGCGCGCGCCTGGTGCACGCGTCCGAGGGCGAGGAGCGGCGCTTCGCCCGCGCGCCGCCCGCCGACCCCATGCGCGCCCTCGCGCGCCGCTTCCGCCCCATGCGCCACCTCGACGACTGGTGAGCGGAAAAGCCACCCTCTCACTCACTCACTCACTCCTGCATCACTCGCCTCTTCACTCATTCACTCGCTCCTTTACTCACTCGCTCACTCATTCGTTCACTCGCACCTTCATTCGCTCACTCGCACCTTCATTCGCTCACTCGCACCTTCATTCCCTCACTCGCACCTTCATTCGCTCACTCGCACCTTCATTCGCTCACACGCACCTTCATTCACTCACTCGCACCTTCATTCGCTCGCTCGCACCTTCATTCACTCACTCGCACCTTCATCACTCACTCGCACCTTCATTCACTCACTCGCACCTTCATTCACTCACTCGCACCTTCATTCACTCACTCGCACCTTCATCACTCACTCGCACCTTCACGCACTCATTCATTCTCTCGCTTCATTCATTTACTCACTTCTTTATGCATTCACTAACTCCTTTATCCATTCACTAACTCACTCATTCATTCACTTATTCATCATTCACTCACTCATTCATTCACTTATTCATCATTTACTCACTCATTCACTCGTTTATTCATTCATTTATTAATTTACTCATTTATTGGTGTCACCTGGCGCGTCAACTGGTTGCGCGTCAATTGCTGTCGCCTGTCGTTCATTGGTCCCAAAAGATGTACTGATTTTTTTATGGCTGGAAATTGCAGCGTTCCTCCTGGTTGATGAGATTTTGCACCGGCCTACTTAATGGCTTGCGCGGTTTCTCATCTCCAGGTGTCTCCCCCAGCGGGGCACCGCCCCAGTCGAAACCCCTTCTAAGCTCCCGTCTAGTCTCTTGTCATGTATGATAGAGTAGTGCATGTAAGTATGAGTGTAAGTAAGCCGTGAGAATAGAAGGAAGAGGAAGGAAAGATTGCACCAGGCCCGTCGATGGAAGCTTTCTGCTTCGAAATATCCATACCAATATGCAACAAAATGTTTAAATGTGCACAAAAAGTTTTTTGAAATACGCTTCATTTGTTTATAAAAATCACACATTAATATTTTTTACGTATAGAAAGAAGGTCTATTCAAATTAAAACCGGATTTTCTATTTCTGCACTTTTTTACATTAAAACGTAGGAACAAAATAATTTTTGAAATTCTCTGTTCTTACGAAGCATCTCTAAATATCTAAAATTTCGAAGAAGACCTCTTCACATCACGTGATATGATCGGCGAATATTTCAATTTTGACTCTTTGTGCTACATACATTCGCTAGACGGTAGATACAGAGGAAATGAATTTACTCACTTAAGAGGTATATTCTCATTATCATTTACCCTTTCTATATTTACTTGATTTTTCCGTTACTAAACTTTGCCGCGGCGATACGCCAAAAAATAAGATGGCAGATTAAAAATAAGACAAAAGATAAGAGGGATAGTCAAAAATATAAGCACATCAGCAAAAAATAAGCACACCGGCAGACTAACAAGTACACCAGTAGACTAACAAGCACACCGACACACAAATAACCACACTGGTAGACGAACTGGCACACCAACAGACAAAACAAGCACACCGGCAGACACACAACACCGGCAGACATGATATGGGCTATCCGGGTGACGCCGCGTCGAAGGCTGTGTTGCCGACGTTTCGACCATCCTGTCCAGGGCTGGTATGGTAGATTTGTAAAATTTCTCCCCGTAGAGGGTAGTCATACCAGCCCTGAGGAAGACCACGACAGGATGGTCGAAACGTCGGCAACACAGCCTTCAACGCGGCGTCACCCGGACAGCCCAAATCACGCACATGACTCTGGCCGCGGAAGACTACGACTTCAACACCGGCAGATAGACAAGCACACATGCTGGTGGACCGGGAGGGACCCAGGAAGATACTATCGTAGACAGAAACCCATCGCATTATTTTTTTAAAAATGACTCCTGTGCCGTAGGTACGAGGCCGCCGCTCAGATGATGCACTCGGACGACCAGGCGCTGCTTTGCAGGGGGACCCTCGCCGACCTCATCGTCCCCAAGGAGATCTTCTCTCAAGACGGGTGAGGACTAGGATCGACGACGCTGTTTTTAAACGTTGATATTTTTATAAAATCATCGTTGCATTTAACATGGATGTTTTAAAACCGATGTTTTTTAACATCGATATTTTTCTGTGGTCTATAATTTTAATTGAAGTGAAAAAGTTCATAAAAAAATTCTATAATTTTTATATACTATCACAAATTGACAAATCTTCATATCAAAGTGAACAAAGGTGGAAAATAAATAAAATCGAGTTTTTTTCTATAACACCATAATGTTAGTCTCTTTGCACAGTAGGACAAGGGATCAGAAAAAGAATCTGAACATCACATACAGTTCGTTAAACCATTTTGTTGTTAAACACTACAACTACCCGAACTACATTCTTGGGCCAATTCTGGCAGAAGGGACGGGTGGGACGATAAAGACGAGCGGGCAGACGGGCGCCCGCGGACGGACGGGCGGGCGAGCAGACGGAGGGGCGGGCAGAAGAACGGGCGGACAAACGGACGAGCTGACGGGCAGACGGACAGGTGGGCAGACGGAAGCGCGGACAAATGGACGGGCGTGCGGAAGAATGGATGGGTGGGCGTGCAGACGGATGGGCGGGCGGGTTGCCTGACTGGCGAGCGGGCGGACGAAAGGGCGGAGGGAAGGGCGGAAAGGAAGACGAACGGCTGGACAAACAGACGGGCGGGCAAAAATACGGACGGGCGGGCAGGTAGACGGACGGGTAGGCGGGCGGACGGGCGGGCGGCTGGGCGGGCGGCGGGGCGGGCGGGCGGGCGGGCGGACGGGCGGACGGGCGGACGGGCGGACGGGCAGACGGGCGGACGGGCGGACGGGCGGACGGGCGGACGGGCGGGCAGACGGGCGGACGGGCGGGCAGATGGGCGGACGGGCGGGCAGACGGACCGGTGGGCAGTCGAATGGACGGACAGACGCGCGGATGGATGAATGGACGGGAGGACAGAAAGACAGATGGACAGTTTTGAAGGAAAAATTCGGTATCAGTGTAATCACGAAATCGATTGAAATCTCGAAAACCACTTTCTGCAGCATTCCATAACTTTCCCCGTACCACGAATTTTACCCTCTCCATACGCACGTGCATAAGACGTTTGTAAGTATAGCGCGCGGCCGCGTCGCCAGGTACCCGCTGCTGCGGCGCGTGCGCGAGTGCCCGGTGTCGTTCGTGCCGCTGTCCTTCGCGGCGCGCAAGCACTCGCCCTTCTTCGCGCGCGTGCAGCGAGCCTTCGCGCGCGCCGCGCAGGCCGGCCTGTGGGCGCGCCTGCGCACGCGCGCCGCGCGCAACCTGGCGCGCCGCTTCGGGCTGGTGCGCGCCCCGCGCCGCGGCCGGCCGCGCCTCGCGCCGCGCCCGCTGCGCGCCGCCGACCTGCGCGGCGCGTTCGCCCTGGGCGCGTGGGGGCTGGCGGCCGCCGCCGCCGCCTGCGCCGCCGAGCGCCTGCGCGCCAAGCGCTGCGCGCCGAAGAGGCAGCGCTCCTACCGGATGGTGGAAGTGCGCAGTTATTATAACTGATGGTCATCCTTCTGTTGACACGTCCCTCTTATAATAATAATAATAATAATAATAATAATAATAATAATAATAATAATAACAATAATAATTTATTTCCAAAAGAATTACTTTGACAGTGTACAAAAACCATCACCATAAAAAACAATAAGAAAGAATACCAATTTTGTTTGACTACTTTTCATACATTATACATCCTGTTTAACCTTTTATTATAAATTCTGGTCTTATCAGGTTTAAATTTTAAATTTAAATATATTTATTACATTTATTACATTTATTTTATCTTATTCAGTACACTTCAAACCCTCTCTAAGTACTTTATGTACTTGTCAGAGAGGGGTGTGTTACATTGTACGCTTGTTTTTTTTTCTTTTTTTTTCTTTTTTGTATTACCGTTGTTGATTATAGTTCACCCATCATCAGTACTGTTTACCAGTTACTGTATGATACGTTAAAATGAATGATGATGATGATAATAATAATAATAATAATAATAATAATAATAATAATAATAATAATAATAATAATAATAATAATATCGATATATCAATCCCCTCAACATATCGGGAAAATATCAAGAGAAGATTCAAGATTCAGAAGTATACCGATCTCGCCCATGAAGTCGCAACTCAGTGGAACTTCAGTAAAGTGACAACTGTGCCTATAATAATATCAGCTACAGGAGTGATCCCGAAAATGACACTTCGGGCACTGGAGTGTCTTCACTTGGATGTCAGGATTGTATATAATATGCAAAAGTCTGTAATTTTGAATACATGCCGTATTGTCAGAAGCCATCTGAACCTTTAATAAAGCAACCAACACCTGGCCATCATTCCCGCGTGTGGTTGACATACCGACCAGTAGATGATGTGAATAATATAATAATAATAATAATAATAATAATAATAACGATAATAATACTAATAATAACAATAATAATAATATTAATAATGATAATGTCTATTTCTGGCTAGGCTCAGGTCGTAAAGTGTGCCCTTCCGCCTAACCACTTATATATTTTCATTTACGTAATTACAATTGAGGCGTCTGGTAATGGCGTACAATGGTAACTGCTATTTCAGGATACTTATGCTAGAATTAAGAATGGTTAAGGAATAACGTATTCTGCGGAGTCAAAGAAGCGTAACATCTCAAGACGGCGTGTTCTTTTCTGCGCTATTCACTGGCATTCGTACTGGACGCAATGGGATTCTCCCTCACTTTTGAGAGGGGGGCCTAAAGTAATATCGAAAGCCGATTCAACGGACTGACCTGCCTACATAACCCACCCTAGCCTCCGCGCTCAAGCATTTGCACGTGCTTCGGTTGCAGTCCTACAGATGCACTAGAAGCTATCAAGTGGTGCGGTTATTATAATTGACATTTCACTGGTGATTGAGACTTTGCTTCTCATGATAGAATCAATAATGTGCAGAAAAAATTATTCTTTATAACCAGTCAAAGCAGGGTGACGTCTCGAGACGCATGTTCTTTGCTGCTCTATTCACTGTCATCCGTACATGAACGTCATGGGATTTTTCATGTAGGATGCGCTTCATGGCTGCAGTAAGAAATAGCTGCCGCTGTTTGGTTCGAACGGATCGCTCTTGAGAACCATTGAGATGCACTTCGAAAATCCGAACTACCTACAAAACGTTTCAGAGGTACCCGATTGAGATTCTATAAGCGACACTAGGATCCTAACGAAGAACACACAGCCACATAGCTCGTTTGGTAACAGCACTGGAGACCGCCAGTATTCATGCTGCTGAAACATTCTCTCGAGACTGTTACTCATACGACAATCCCTCCTAAGGACCACCTCATCACGGCGATCATTACTTTGAGCACAACTTCGTGGGGAGAGCGATGGAGGATCCGTTCGCAACTAATACACGCCGCGAGTCCCGATCTCGGGTTGGTTCTGAATCGTGACTCACGACGTTGTACTCGCGACCCGATCACTTCGAACGAGTTGGAACACGGTCTTTGGTGTTACTCGCGCAACTTCTCTTGAACGATGGATTGAATAAATGCGGGTAGAGTGGGGGTATTAGTTACGAAATCGCCCACTAGATGTTATGAAGCAATGTCAATCTCTAGAGAATCAACCATGCCTTCGCCACTTTATCAATAATTTGGGTTCTAACTTTCTCAAGAGTTAGAGGTATATCCTGTGATAGATCTTTACCTGCTTCGGTCATTTCTTTAAACTTTGTGGAGAAAATCACGGACAGCAGTTCTCGTCTTCAAAAGAAAATTATTTCTAATTCGCGCCAGTGAATATTTGTTTGAAATGTTGTCACCAGTACTCGCTGCGAGCTTTTGCTTTCAACTGTTTATTGTGCTAGAGAGGGGGAAGCAAGGAGAGTTCAAGAAAAGTTGCGTGAGTAATATGGTCTGTTCCCTTCTCTATTCATGCCGTATGGAGATGGAGGCCCGGAGTAGCAGCGGAGCAGCACCCACTCTGCGCTCCGGGTCAGAGAGTTTAGACATCTTCCTGCTTCGCGCTGTGGGCGTGGGGCTGGCACTCAAAAAAGAGAATGCAGCCCTCACTAGTGGCTACCAAGTTGTACAAATATACCAAGTATTCTTTGGATCTCCACGATGGCAGAAACATCAACGTACAGAAAAAAATGATTGACGGGAGATGAGCACGGGCACTTCGTTTGAAAAGCCAGCCATGTTGCATGTTGAGAAACATTTTGTAAGTGGTACAAAGTGATAATTTTCAACGGTAACCAACCAAAAGTAACATGATGAAGGGTTAAAAAATGCAATAATTTTTTTAAAAAAAGCTTAATAAATCTGTTTTAATGTCTTGTAATGAGGTGATAATTTTGGTATCTGGCTGCATTTAAAACTCCCACTAATATTGTGACGCCAACTGGTGTCTGATGTTCATTGGCTGAAGTCGAATACGATGCGCAAGAGCCCCCCCCCCCCCCTCCCCCTGGAATATCTTCGGCATTTCGCGTCTTTCACGGTCGCGCCGCTAGATGTCGCATACCACCAGCACTGCTCGATACGATCGCGATCATGTGACATCTAGCGACATGACCGAGAAATACGCGAAATACCGTGAGATATACCATTGTGTAGACAAGGTCTCCCGCGCCAAGGAATAAAAACCCCAATATACGATTATATAGTATATAGTAGCTCGTTGGTGCACGTCGAGAACAGAATTGGAAGCACGTTCAGAAGAGAAGGCAGTCCTACAGATGCACTGGCGACTACCAAATGATGACAACTATCAATTACAATTAATATTCAACCAGCTGCTTGATCTCTGCCTCTTATGATAGAATTAACGTAGCGCAGAATGCCATTCGTAAATCGTTCAAAATGGAATACCATTTTTGGAAACAGCTGGGACTGACAAGAAATAAAAATGTATTAAAAAAATTAAGTAATTGTCTGTTAAGATATATCAATATTAAGTGTAAGTAGTTTAAGTGCAAATGTAAGTTCACTGTTATAAAATTTATTACTTGTTTAAAATTTGTACAAAGAATATTCGTTGTGTATTCATTATCCAAAAGTTAATTAATGAACATATTTAAGTGAAATGCATTCAAAAATGGAATAATATTGCTAACATATAATGATATTAAAAGTTGTAAGGAAAGAAAACTTGTTCATATTATTCAGATATTCCTATTCTTTGTTACCTGAAATTTATTTAACACCTTAAAAAATATTTAAATGAAAACAAAATCAGATCAACTTTTTATGAATATATATTAAAGTTTGCATTTTTTGCAATAACTTTCTTAAAAGAAACATAGCTACTAATTGCTTCCTCGAGAAACACGACTAAGAATTTATAATTCTGTCTGTAGTAAAGGCCTGCATATGAAAATCGGACTACTTGAACTTTACAAATAAAATGTTTTTGAAGACTGCTGAAATAATTTTATAAAAAAATAAATGCAATAGTAATTAATAGTAACAAATAATTAATATAGACTAGGAAATAGTTATTCTATTTGAAAGTGAGGAAATTAATGAACAAATCAATTCTATTGAAATATTACGTCATTGAATTCGTTACAGGCGAAAATGTCGGACTTGACATTTCGGTCCGGACTAAGTCTTAAACAGAATTCGTTCTCGTAACGTGAAAAGCAATTATAGATTTTCAGTCTTCAGCGGGAAAGAGAAATTTATTTTTCTTCTGATTCATAAAGACTATTTTTTGTTGCTTTTACTGTTGAGAAATGCTGTCGTTTTTCAGAAGAAGAAGAAGACTAAGAAGAAGAAGAAGAAGAAGAAGAAGAAGAAGAAGAAGAAGAAGAAGCGGTCGACGGGAATTCAATGACGTATATGTGACTCTCTGACAATAGAGACGTTACAGATGCCACCCTATACGCATTGAAAACAACTAGAGATTGCTGGTTACCAAAACAGGATTTTACGGAACGTTTGCTTTTCCGGACCGCTGTGGCACGATAATGACAATGCTGGCGGTATGATATTGTTCTATATCACCCAGTAACGTAAGCTTGTAATCTTAAATAAAATATTTCCACGCAAAAAATTTGGTCATAGGGTATACTCTTTAGTCTGAATAGATGACCTCTTACCAATTTCCACTGCATTTCCTGGGTCAAGAATGAGACAATTTATATTTTCTCAATAATTCAAATAGAAAACTAATGATTAAAACTGATAGCTGATGACCCTTAAACTTGACAAGTAAAGCAATCTATTTAGAATTTATGATGTATATATCAAACAATCCATGTGTTCACTACCATTTGCTAATTGTCAGTGGCGCACAGAAGTGCCAGAGGGGCTATTACGCCCCCTCCCCCCAAAAAGGCCAATGATACATATTCAAAAATATAGCGTTTGCAAATTTGTTTCGTCCTAGCGAAATTCATTCAACATATCAATTACTAACGTTATAAATATTAACAATAATTCAAGAAATAAAAACACATGTTGTATGTATCATACGTGAATTTTTTTTATACCAAAACATCAATTTCGCTGCATATTATCCTCGTAGCCCTTCCCACCCGGAAAAATCTTGGGACCACCACCTAATGTTAAGGAAAACTATCGAGGGCGTTTGAGGTACATACTTTCTCTCAGATCTGCAAGAGTTGGTCAAAATTATTTGGTATCAGTATTCTGTACACTGATTGCAGTTAATTTAAAGAACCCGCACGAAATCTAAAACATAGCAAAGAGGCCACCACGCAAAAAACTCCTAAAGTTTTTTTATGGGGGGGGGGAGGATCATTGCTCTAGCGCATTTCGCCGCCTTCCGCCGAGAAAGGCACGCTCAGTGAAGGTAGCTGCCAGCAGGACGCCGAATTGATTGATTATTATGGATTATATTTATTATTGATTATATTATATTATTATTATTGATTGATTATATTGAGTGATTATTTCCTGCTTTCGGGCGCGACAACTGCTATGGTCATTAGTCTCGTAAGAGTAGTGCATGTTTTCATCAGAGAAACCGGACGGTGTTTTTCCCTCTAGATGGTGAGATCCGGCACCGTATTACACGTTGTCTTGCTGTGTTTTCCCGTCCAGGGATCTCCCATCAACCTCCGTTCCCTCCAGCCAGGACAAGCTCTAAGCTCCCGACATGTGTGGTAGAGTAGAACATGTAAGTGCGTGTGTATATAAAGGGTGAGAATAGGAGAAGGAAGAGGCAGAAAAGATCGCGCGCGGTTCGCAACCCGTTTGTTAGGGTACTGCTCCGGCATTCGCCTGGTATTGACCGGAGAAACCACGGAAAACCACCGATCAGAGCAGCCGGGAGCTAAAATTCTTCTGCAGACAGCGGCTGAACTCAACTTAGCTATCTACCTACTGTCGGAAATCCTACCACAATGTGGATTCGAACCCAAGGGCCTCTCGATCAGAGGCACTGCATTGACATCAGTTGAGAACCTGAGCCACCTTTGAGCCGGAAGTTGGACGCCGGAAACTGGACCGCTGACTAATTAGCCGTCACGGAAGTGGATCCAGTCACCGGAAATCGCTCTCAGATACCATTCACCCACCGCCACCTCATTAGCGCTGGCTACACCTGCACGCAACCGCGTCGATACAATGCAATCGATTATGCTGCTTGCGACACGGCCGACGTCGCTACGTACAGGACCCACACCGAAAATGTAATGTACCGATCTTTCTGGAATCAAAGACTGCATCGCAAATGCAGGTCTCACTTATATGCATACAAAGAATATCACATATTCTATTACAAACTACTGAATTAATTCATTTTACTTTAATAAATTAAGAATGGAGCATAATTTAATATGGTTCTTATTTTATGTAAACTTAGTGTAATCCATAAAGATATTGAAAATAATTATTTAATTTTTTACTGATACGTTATAGCTTTTTATTACCTTGGCTACGGAACTCGATATACACTTCATAACTTATTTGGATCGAAAGGATTGTTGTTACGAGGGAAATATGAAAACACTTGAATGATACTACATGTTCTCTTTTGGAGAGAATTATGGGAGAGAAATATGAAAAGTTAAACCGAGTCAAGTTAACATCTAGTTAATTAGTAAATAACAAACTTGGAATCACTACAATGAAGTAAAAAATATTATGTGTGTACCACAGGCGTTAACTGGTTTTAATGGTCTCGGCCGACAGAGAGCCCTCGGGCATTTTGTCGCCGTTCGATCATTAGAACTTTTATAACGTCCTCGGTGTTTAAATAGCTATTTCATACCGAATTGCTTCACTATCAATATATGAAGAACATCTCAAAACATAAAATATTAACAGCCGCAGGCAAATAGCAAATGGCAACGCCGGACCCCATAATCGTTTCTTTACAATATATTTGTTTAGCTAAGCAGTTATTGCAAAATTTGGGACTTTCATTGTTAGCCTTTGTGCCTGCTTAGTGATAGCTCCGTCTTGTGTCGCTTAACGGATGTTTACAAAACAACTCCAAACCAAAACAACCGAGATCTAAGCGCTTCAAGCAAACTCCAGCGTTCTCTTACAGCCAGACCCGCCTGTAGTCATGTTACGTGAACGTGGCTCATCTGTGTCCCCGTGCAGGGGCAGGAAATGAAAAAAATGTCTTCCACACGCCGTGCGCGAAACGCGGTTTTTCGTGTGCGAAAGAGCTAATTTTTCACAGGGTGCGAAACGTCGTGAAGCGTGTACCAAACATCTGTAATGATTAGCAATTGTATTTCCCCTTGACGGCGTCTTTATTTATTATTTACAAACAATAATGTTACGACACTGACTGGAACCCATTTACTTTTGTACAAGTAAGGTATTTCTAGTTATTTGATATTTCATTCATATTCCTTTACTTGACGCATTGAGTTTCACTCACGGCGTGTTAAAAAATAGTATACACACACGCATGAGAGGTGATTTCCGCACTCGTCTCTGTCGTCCTCGCCCAAAACTCAACTGTGTGTGAATCACCTGTTTCGCGCCCTTGTTACATAAACTACTATTATACCCTTGGCATACCGCAAAAACTGAAAGTATTTTAACATGACCACGCATAAAATGACTCTATTGGTGTTATCCTGGTATCGGAATGACTTTGGGAAGTGCCAGAATAAAATAGCTATTACGAAACAAGGACGTTATAAGGGTTAATATTCCTTTGACACTTACAGATTGATTGACTGGTGTTTCAGGGGGTAATAACCGCAATGATCATTAATTCACTAAGTGTAGTGCATATTTTATCACGGAAGATGGCGATGTTCTCCTCCCGCTGGATGGTGAGATCCGGCACCGACCCACACGTCGGTTTGCGGGGCTTCCCCATCCAGGTATCTCCCACCTGCGAAGCAGTGGCCCCACGGAGACACGCTCCCGACTGGTCTCCCGGAATATGCGGCAGTGTAGTGTGTGTAAGTAAGAGGTGAGGATAGAACACGGAAGAGGATGGAAAGCTCGCGAGCGCACTGTGGGCCATTTAATAGGGTACTGGTCTTGTATTTGCTTGTTTGGTAGAAGAAAGCACGGAAAACTGCCGATGAGAGCAGCTGGCTGCGTGAATTCTCCTCTAGACCGCGTCTGGATTTGACCTACATATCTACCTAGTGAAGAAAACACTTCCATCGTCGGTACTCGAACCCTAGGACCTCCTGGTCAGAGGCTATGCAGTGAAATCAATTGTTGATGCCCTGACCCGACTCATCCGGTTTGAAACTCATACCCAACGCCTCTGAATATATGGAATGGCCATGCTGGATCGTCAACAGCGTGTCAGATCATACCCGCGGAAACCTTTTTTAATTAAAAAAAGTATTTATTTTTGTTTGACCCCAGGTCTTTCGAGGAATTTCAGTTTTACATGCTGACTTTTTTTGGATTTGGGCATTCCTTGCCCAAATTGAGGTTAAAACTCTCTGGCTCAGTTTATTAATTTGTTTTCTTTTAAATTCTACTGAATTTTAACCTTCCTTTTTTGGAATAAACTTTTAGGATTGCCCTGTCAAGCACCAAGAAGGGAAAAGGGAAAGATTCTTCACGATATAATTATTTTAGAGACGTTTAAGCATATTTTTGGCAAAATTGAATTTGATTCGACTTGGTATGTTTGCTGTTCGGCCAAAATGGAATTTCAGTGCGGGATGAGATGAGGGGAGGCAAGAATAAAAATTATTTGCGACTTTGTTTTTTTTATGTGCTGGCACGGTATATATTTGGAGTTTTCTGTGAATTTGATGGTTGGGTATAAACCGTGGAGCTTTAATTGACCTGCGGAAACAAGATTTTTAACAAGCCCTGCGGTGGCGGGAAGCCAGCCTGAGCAACACTGCGGTTACCCAGTGATTGCAGCCACGCTCAACACCAACTCAATACTTTCACTTTCCACTCGTTTCCTTTGTTAATATTAATTTGCTTACATTTAAAAGGGATTGGTTAAACCGGCGCGTATCATGTAATGTGCACTTCCTGGCAATAATCAATACCGCAAGTCTGCCATAGGTGCTGGACGGACACAACCAGATCAACATTCGAAAATGCAATCCAAGAAACATTACATTGTTAAGAAAATGATGAAGCATGTAACATAATACAACGCAGTAATTGTAAAAGAATGTCCTTATGAACTGTAACTGATAAAAATAACAATAAGAAGTCTTATTTTGTAGAGTGCTATGTAAGAAATGTGTCGATCCGGATGGGCGAGATCGCTAAGGCAGTAGTGTCGTCGCAATCTCGGATCGAGGATTGCGGATTCAAGTCCCCCCTCGGGCATGGATGTATTTGTGATCGTCCCTTCACCCTGCATCATCATCCTATCACTTTATCATATCTCTTCATTAAAGAAGGATTAAGAATTCCCTGCGCGAGCAGGAGGGCCTTGCCCTTAATGGGATGTATAGATGGCTAATAAAAAAATAAAATAAAAACAACAACAATGATATGTACCTCGGCCTCAACGTTTAAAGGCTTCAACGCATCGTTTAGAGCCATGTATGACAGTAACGTTTTAGATTGGAGATTTGCAATCAGTGGTAGAATTTTTTCCAAATTGAAGAAACCCCTGCCCATTTGGCTCGAGTCGAAACATGAAGATTTTGAAAAACATTCTTCAAAATTTGAGGGTATTTGAAACAGGATATTGAAATTTGGGGGTACTTGGGGGAACAGGAAACTGAAAAATTAAGAAAATTTCAACGAAATGTACTTTGGTCGGCGATAGATGGCAGCTGGCAAGAGTATGTGGCAAGTTCGAGTAGCTATCCGAGACCAAAGGAAATAGAAATCTAATACAAGAAAGTCTGTGCCATTCTGTAGCACCACTAGGCAACACTATGGTCTGCTTACTTTCTAATAAGTATAATATTGACAAATAATTTATGAAATACAACAATGATTTGATTAATCTCCTAATTAAATATCATACTGTACGCATTTTCAACTATATACCATCATGTTGAATGTTACTTCACCATCTGTTCGCATTTTCTTAAGTTCAGTGAGTAACAAATTCATGTTATTCAAATTAGCGTCAAATTCAAAAATAAACAAAATAAATAAAATTCTTATTTGTGGGTAAAGAAAGGATTTTATAATTACTGTGGAACTTCACAATAATTATTGAAACACAAGTTGTCGAAATGAAACGTTTATTGCACTGCATGTTCTCGCGGCAGTAAGTCAATTCCTTCGCAAAGGGCACGATGAGGGATGATAGCGAAAATGAGTAGCTATTCTCATTTGAAAATAGTTTTCATACATGGGAGCTAATACGTTCTTATCCTTTTGGACAAAAGCGCTCGTTACCAGCTGTATTCATAATTCAACTTGATACGGGTTACGGTAGAGATTTCAGTATTTAATAAAACGTGCACGGAATACATTTCATGACATTGGTGGTATATATCGGTTAATGTATCGAACTGTTGTAGTTTGCGGGCCCAATTCTGCGGATTCAAACCCGATCGAAGCCGAGGATTTTTAAGGGCGAAAACATCCTTCGCACTCCTTCTTTCGGAAGGGAAGTAAAGCCGGCTGTTCATGTTGTAGATTTACAGCATGATAAAGATTCACAAGCCTAGTGAAGCTTCTGAGCAAAATTTAAATCGCTTGTTTCGTCGACCGAGAAGAGATACCTTCTTTCTTCGTCAGATGGCGAAAAGAGTGTAGCGAAAGCGTGGTCAGACGGAGGAGCGGGCCCGATGGCCTGAGCCTCGACATGTAAAATAAGGCCTGGACTGCTCCCTGTAGCACGTGTGTGTGTGTTTGTGTGTATGGCTGTGCATCTGTGTATGGCTGTGCCTCGCTCTGTCTCTCTCACTCCGTTTCTCTCCGTCTCTCTCCGTCTCTCTCTCCGTCTCTCTCTGTCTCTCCCTCTCTCTGTCTCTCTCTCTCCGTCTCTCTCTGTCCGTCTCTCCCTCTCTCTGTCTCTCTCTGTCCGTCTCTCCCTCTCTCTGTCTCTCTCTCCGTCTCTCTCTCTCCGTCTCTCCCTCTCTCTGTCCGTCTCTCCTTCTCTCTGTCTCTCTCTGTCCGTCTCTCCCTCTCTCCGTCTCTCTCTCTCCGTCTCTCTCTGTCCGTCTCTCTCTGTCCGTCTCTCCCTCTCTCTGTCTCTCGCTCTCCGTCTCTCTGTCCGTCTCTCTCTGTCCGTCTCTCCCTCTCTCTTTCTCTCTCTCTCCGTCTCTCCCTTTCTCTGTCTCTCTCTGCCTCACTCTGCCTCACTCTGTCTGCCTCTCCCTCTCTTCCACACACACACACATGCACAGTGGTATTGTCAACTAAACCACTGAGGAATGCAGTTGCAATTCGTACAAGGCCGTTGCACTTACCCGCTGTGAGGAGGATTTCCTGCAGTTGGTCTTCTAGGTGACGAATTCCAAAATACTTCAGGCCAGGCATTCCTAGCGAATTTTCTTTTTTGACCGATTTTTCCTACGCTCCTCGAAAGGGCTTAAAGGTGAGTAAAAGTGTTTCCTGGCATCAGCTTTCAACTCTGCGAAGTTTCCTCTGCTGCAGTGCAGGAAGTACAGTTGGTCATATGACGCAAATCGTTTCACGTGCCTCGGCCAACAACGCAAAATAGATTGTAACGAAATTCTTGTCCAGGCGAATAAACTCAAAGAAAGTGCTTTAAAAAATATTTACTTTCTGTGCAACAAATAATTCATTTTTCAGAGCCGTCAGTTGTCACTTCTTTAACTTTATTTTTTGCTTATTATCTGGAGAGGGCTCATCGGGGAACTGACACTTTAAATTATAACATTAAAAGAGATTAAAAATGATTAATTTTAATATGAAAATTCTAAACGTTGGGCGTAGCACCTGCGGGTACCAACGTACCCGGTAGGAGGTAGAACCGTTATTTCAGGCAGGGTCGTTTGTGGAAGCAGGGTCGTTAGCGGAGGCATGGGCGAGGGCAAAGGCAGCGGCGTTGGTGGAGGTGGGAGCGTTGGTGGAAGCGGATGCGTTGGTGGAGGTGGGGGCGTTGGTGGAGGCGGGGGTTTTGGTTTAGGCAGAGGCGATGATGGAGGTAAAGGGTTTGTGGAAGCAGGGGTGATAATGGAGGCGGGGGCGTGTAGGAGATAGGGGCGTAGGTGGAGGTGGGAGCGTTGGTGGAGGAGGGAGATGATGGAGGTGGGGCGTTGGTGGAGGCGGGGCCGACGATGGAGGCGGGGGCATTGGTGGAGTCGGGGGTAGTGGTGGAAGCGGGGGCGTTGGTGGAGACAGTGGCGGGGCCGTTCATGACGGCGGGGATGTTCTTGGAGGTGGGGGCGTTGGTGGAGGCGGGGCTGATGATGGAGGCGGGGGAGTTGGTGGAGGCAGGGGCGATGGTGGAGGCAGCAGCAGGCGCAAAGGCGGGGTCACCTTGTAGGCGGAGGCGAGGAGGACGTGCAGGTGGGTGCGCGAGCCGGGTTAGCTCGCTCCTTGCTACGTGAGTACCGCTCCCACGCAAAGGTCTCGCCCGGGAAGCCCTTGCGAGGGTTGCCGACTCGCAGAACGACAAAGATAAGAGCCGAGGAACTCCCGGCGGGCCGAGCACCCACCCCAAGTATTTCCCCCTTTTCCCACTTCTGTTGTGGTTCCTCACGCGGACCTGGAAACAGGACGTGGCGTACAATCTCGATATTTTTTATTATTTTCAGTTCGCCAAACTACACATACAATTTAAATGCGCTGAGTTCTTGTAAAAATGAAATGATCAACTAGCTTCAATTAACTCTTCGTTCAAATGATAAAATCGAAATAATATCATGTTTACGTCATCGAGAAAGATCTATCTGAACAAAGGTCTTTAATCCTTTTTTTGTGTTAAGTATTTTTATTTCAAAATTAAGTTTTTGCTGGTGTAACTTGAAAACTTTTTCAGTTTCGTTTGAGGCTTTCTTGTCAAATACATTACAATTCGTTCAATATATTAAAACGCTGTAACAATAATTTTACAATTATCATTCCAAATTGTATATCCACAACGTCGAGTTTTGCTCAGACAGCATTTCCGCTTTCTTGGCAACGCTTCTGGCCGGAAGGACCTAGGGCTCTTCTCCCCATAGAGGTAGGATTTTCGACACAGACTGGATAGCTGGTTCGAGTTCTGTCGCTCTCTGGAAGACATTTCTAGCGGATGGTTACTCTGATCGGTAGCATTGGACGTTTTCTCTGATCAATTTCAGCCGAATGCTGGAGCGATTCCCACACAAACGGCCAACAGACCGCTCGCGATCTTTTCTTCCACTTCTTTGATCTATCTCCTTCTCCCTTTGCACACACACTTCTGCACAACCACACTTGACGAGAGACCGGTCGAGCGACAAAAAGCTTGTCCTCGCTGGGTAGGTTCACCATTGGGGGAGATATCTGGAGAGAGAAATGCCGCAGCAGTACCTTACCAAACGGGTTACAAACCGCACGAGATATTTTCTTCCACTTCTTTGTTCTATCTCCTTCTCCCTTTGCGCACACACTTCTGCACAACCACACTTGGCGAGAGACCGGTAGAGCGACAAAAAGCTTGTCCTCGCTGGGAAGGTTCGCCACTGGGGGAGATATCTGGAGAGGGAAATGCCGCAGCAGTACCTTACCAAACGAGTTACAAACCGCACGCGATATTTTCTTCCCCTTCTTTGATCTATCCTCACCTTTTACACACATACTTACTTGCAGGACACAGGATGCAGGGGACCAGTCTCTAGCTTACAGCTTGTCCCGGTTGGGGCGATGGCCCGCTGGAAGGAGATACCTGGTAGGGGAAAGCCCCGCTACCCGACGGTAGGTCTATGCCATATCTCTCCATCCAGCGGGGGAAGATAATCACCACCGCCCGATACAAATTCATGCACTACACGTACGGGAATAATGACCTTAGCTGATGACGCGACCGGAATCACCAATCAATCAATCAATCAATCAAATCAAATCAAATAGTGAAAAATGACCCCTTTGACGCGATGGCGATTGTTGTTATGGTCTTCCCCTGATCGTTAATTGTGAACTACAGTTGTTGGATGCGATGCGGAACATATCTCTGAGCGACACTAAGCATCAAGGGAAGAATCAGATTGAAAATTAAATATTGCCTGTTTCCTCTGCTGGCTAAAAGTAAACCTGGCGTATCCTTTATTAACTTGTTTGATAAATGTATATTCATAGACATCAAATAAATATTTTAAATTATTTATTATCTATGAGGTTGAAAGTATAAAATTCGAATCAGTAATACTAAGGGCAACTAGTTTAAAGGAATAAATATGAGCAAGGCCGCAATGCGCGACTAGTCTATCCAATGCTCCACGTTTATTCGTGCCTAATATTGGCCACCCCTGACTCAGATGATTGTAAAGAATACGCACTGGTATGCATTTGCCTTCCTCACCATAATCACGAAGCATTACCCCACAAGCAAAATAATTGATCCCACTGGAGCAACAGGACCGGTCCCAACAAAATTGGGAACCTGGTACAGTCTGCTTCTTGTAAAAAATAGGCATACGAATTTACTGGCTCGTATTTACAGGATGACTCAAACAAGCCATCAATTGCCGCCTGAACCAAAATGAGTGTTTCTGAGATGACACAAACAAGCCATCTTATTTGCTACTCGTACTAAGCAAATTCATCACATTGAAAAGTAGGCACCGACTCGAGGCGTCAACTTATGACACGGCTGTGTCTCTGCCTGGAAGATCTTAAGGTTGAGTCCAGACGGTCTAAGGATTTTCGACACGAGCTAGAAAGCTAGGTTGAATTCAGCCGCTGTCTAGACGAGAATTCTACCGCCCAGCTGCTCTGATCGGTAGTTTTCCATGTGTTTTTAAACAACACAGTTTTTATTTACAGAAATGTGGATACAACTTTTTTCAATCAAAAGTTTTAATAAAATTATTACGCCGTGTGGATACTTGGAATCTGGTGCTAGAGTGTTCACTTCTTGTAATTTCTTTGCTGGAATCGAATACGGATTATCGACTGTCCGAATTTTTTACGCCCAAATTGACACTACTGTTAGTAGTGGAAACTACAGGATACGAGACAGGTAGTTCGCCAGACATAAATATTCCTAGTTCCAGAATCGACCCAAGAAAATATTTTCTTTGCGAACTAATGAAAACAATCCTACGTAGTGTGATGTGAATCTTTTACGCACGAAAACAATGGTACCTGGTTTATCTGCTGCACTCTTCATATTGGAACCCCCATACCTTAACCTGGTAATATTTTTTATATTCTGACTGTTGGCCTGCACGTTTTTACTGATATCTGGATTATACGCGCACGTTTTCTTGAGCTCTGGAATAAGTTATTCCCTCTCCCATAGACGGATTCATTATGAGGCCAAACACATTACGGGATCAAATTATAAGGCCCCCAAATAAGAAAATATTGAACTTAAATTATCAAAATAAATATGAAAGTAAAACGATTACCTCAAAATATTTAGTATTAAAATTATAAATGCAACAGAAATATAATTGGTAAATAATTTTCGTCCACCTCGCTAATCCGAACCTCGCAAATCCGAAATTTCGGATAATCCTAACAAAATCCGAAATGGTGGAAAAATAAACAAAATAAATAAAATTCTTATTTGTGGGTAAAGAAAGGATTTTATAATTACTGTGGAACTTCACAATAATTATTGAAACACAAGTCGTCGAAATAAAACGTTTATTGCACTGGTAACTGCGGTGTATATCACATGTTAATGTATCAGTAATTTTCACTAAGAGGAACTTGCAAAATCGGTGATATTTTGCTGTAAGGTACTGAATCTGCTTGATATGATGTGTTGCAATCACGTTGTCATTTTCTCACATTGCATGCGACGTTGCATGGTTTGGTAATCCTATAGATGTATTTGTATATGTACGGAACACTTATTGGGATAATCCAAACATTTCCGATTTCGAGAAGACCCCCCCCCCCCAATTACTTCGGATTACCGGGGTTCTACTGTATTTATGTGCGCGAAACTTTTAAAAATAAATTTATTGGGAATGATAAAACACCGGAATAAATAATATTGAATTTTTATGCATTTAATAAAAGAATTAATTATTTTACATACCGGCCCCGTGTTATAAATGGGGAGGAGCCCGTTTGGGATGCAGTGTTCCGGCTTATCCGGATGTTAACCCAAACATGTACAAGTACTTGTACACCGGCGGGAGGGGGTGATGATTAAGGCTAATACCTAGGTGTCCATGAGTAAAACCCCCCTGGTAAGAACAACAAGTGTAGAGATAGCAGGTCACTCAGAGAATATACTGTCGCATATTGTAGATTTACTGCGTGTAAAATATCATCAAGCCCAAAAGAGCCTCTGAGCTAAATTCAAATCGCTTAATTACTTGCCCGAGTGATACTTTTTTTCTCTACTAGATGGTGAAAGAAGCATGCAAAATTTGCGTGGTCATGCGAAAGAGCAGGTCTGATTGCCTGAGCCTCGCAACGTTAAATATGGCATCATCGATTGATTCATTGATTGATTGGTTTTCTTACAATGCAATGAGCAAACAATGATTTCCAATGAAGGCATATTTGAGAAGAAAATGGAGTGAATGAATATTGGCATAACCAGAAATGTCAATTATATTTTTGTTCCGTAGCTGCAGTGGAAGTTATAATTTGGGGGCTGTCGGTGTGTCTCTTCCACTCGAGCAAGAGAGCCGGCGTCGACCCCAGCGAGGAGCAAGCGCCAAGCTCAGAACTGAACTCTGACGTGTGTAGTGTGGAAGTGAATGTAAATGAGTGTGGATGTGTATGTGTGTGTGTGGTTATAAGGGAAGTGGACAAGGATGAGGAAGAAAAGATCGCGCACGGTTTGTGGCCCATTTGTTAGGATACTGCTCTGAGATTTGCCAGCATTTGATCAGAGAAATCACAGAAAACTCCCGATCAGAAAATTGGGTGGCTAATATTCTTCTCCAGTTGTATGGTCAGTGTCAAAAATCTGACATCGCCAGGTTTCGAACCCCAAATTTCATAAGAGCGACAGCTGTTGCATGAGCCATCCCTGCCGGTATTTTTTGTTGTTCTTCGGATCTTGTATCGATATTATGTAATGGCACTCGATATTATGTTGTTTTTAGATCACTTTAACATTCCTGAAAGCTTACAGCCTGCGGACTTTCACGGTTACGTCTCATGTTTTGTTCATGTTCACCGATTGTATGGTTCTATTGAATAATAGTACCCCAATGTTTTGTGTTTTCGATACGTTCACAATTAAGTTTCATTACAAATGAGCCATACTTGGGTAGCAAGTATTGTCTAGATATTTATATTATTCTCTATTTTGTTTTGGTTTTAATGTTTATATAATATAATTGTTATAACTTTTTTTTAAATTTGTATTCATTAATTTCATTTTGGTTGCTGTAAAAATCCACTGACGAGGGGATAGCCCCAAACGCAATTTTCGTGGTTGATAATATATTGATTCCCATTCTAATTGATTGATTAATTATTTCGGGTTTTGAGCACATCCCCTGCAATGGTCATTAGTGCCGTAAGTAAAGTGCGTGCTTTATCACGGGATGTGGCTGTGATCTTCCCCAGCTGAATGAGATTCGGCACCGACCTACATGTCGGCTTGCGGGGTTTTCCTCTACCAGGTATCTCCCACCTCCGCAGCGTCGCCCCAGCCAGGACAATCTCTAGCTCCCGACTGGTCTCCCGGCACGTGTGGTAGTTTAGTGCATGTGTGTGTGTAAGGCATGGGTTAGGATAGGACAAGGAAGAGGAAGGAAAGATAGTGTGCGTTCCGCGGCCCGTTTGTCAGTCTACTGCTCCGGCATTCGCCTGGTATTGACCCGAGAAACCGAATGAAGCTATCGATCTGAGCAGCCGGCAGCGAGAATTCTCCTTCAGACAGCAGGCGGATTCGACCTAGGGAAGTAGGTAGTGACGAAAATCCTTCCACCGTCGGGACTCGAGCTCTAGGACCTCCAGATGAGCGGCACTGTAGTGACATCAGTTAATTCCCTGAGCCACCCCAGCCGATACCCGTTCTAAAATGAGCAATGGGCTCGAGAAACGCGATCAACGAGGCAGACGAGGCCAAGCAGGCTGATGACGTAGCGGGCAGGAAGTGGCGCCGAAATCTGTCCATTCCAACGCCACCGCCGACGTCAAAGGTGCACAAGGGGGGCGGGGCTGAGAGGGGGAGGGCGGGGCTGTGGGAGAAAGGAAGCAGCACGGAGCTCGGGGTGGGGAGGGGTGGGGTGGGGTGGCCTGGAGGGAGGAGGGGAAATGAGCCTGCACTTGGTTCCTTCCACGGCAACTCGGCAGTTCTTCCCTGGCAGCGACGGGCGACTGGAGACGATGAGGTCGGCCACGAGGCAAGCGCGCCGGCTGTGGTGCCTGGGGATGGCCGTGCTGGCGGCGGGTGAGTACGGCTGCAGAACGCAATGGAGGAATATGTTGTTGGGGTCGATTTCAGTTAATTCTTGGAGCGTTCAAATTACTCGAAAGAAGAAAATTGTTAACTTGAAACAGAAACGCTGTTGCAACAAAAAGATAATCGGATAGCCTCTGCTTAATAAGGAAAATACACCAGGACACCACACGGTATTGGTAGTGTATGCAGGAACATTTTTATATTAAGAGAAAGAAGAGTTGTTAATCCTTCTGAAAAACACATTATTTCGAGTTTTGATTTTAAAATAACGCAAATGTAACAGATACTAATTATTAGATAAGATAGAAGTATGATACAAAGTATATATTGTTACAAAAATATTTATGTTTCAGTTGTTTTGATTCTCTTATTCCCACAAATGGGGTAATGAATAATGTTCTCGCAGTTTCAGGCAGTTTTAACAGTTTAGTTTAAAGAAGCTGTGTTAATAATAAAATTTCTTTTGTATCTTTTTGCTCTGATTTTTGTAATGTAATTCCAGTAATTTTTGTTTCAAATGACTTATTAAGCGCAATTTAGATAATTGCAACTTAAAATTTTAATAGTATTGCTTACTCTAGATAAAGGAATTGTGGTGTGCATGACAAATGACAACACGAAAATCGTCTTTTTTAATAAGTTTTCTTAGTGAATGAAAAACTACCACAGTCACAATATTGTAACAGTTAAAATATGAAGGAACAACTGGTGGTAACATAGTTTATGTGTTTGAATGCGGTTTGTACCACCTTCATTGAGAAGAAGATCTCGCACCCGAAATGTCGCCGATGCTCTGATATTACTCACGTCTTTCTTCTTGTTTAGAGGCGGTCAACGTATGTGTCATGGGGACTGCCCCTACTTCTCGTACTCCTATACAGCGGACAGGCGACAGACCCGAGCACCTAGGATTTTAGTCCCGACGGTGGCAAGACTTTTAACACTAGCTACATAGCTAGGTCGAGTTCAGCCTCTGTCTGGAGGACAAACTGGCTGCTTTGATCAGTAGATTTTAATGGTTTCTCCGATTAACACCAGGCAGTTGGTGGGAGATATCACGCATGCAGACTTTCCCGCATCCAGCTGGGAAAGATCCTCGCCCCTTCCCGCGACAAAAAACATTCACTACACTTACAGAAATAATTACCATCGCCGTACCCGGAAACACCAATCTAGCTAATGTCAAAAATCCTGTTACAGTCGGAATTCGAATCCTAAGACCTTCCGGTCAGAGGTACTGCAGTGACACTAGCTTACGCCTTGAAACTCGAAAATCGGTGTGTTTGTTTGGGTGTGGGAATGGATGGGAGGTCGTACTTGACTCAGAACTCTATGAAACAGCATGATTTTTGATTGATTGAAATAATTATAGACGTTGTCATTGCCAACAATAGGATTTAATATAATAGCAGCTTTCCATGGCTTAGCCATCATCATCAGTTGTCTGCTGGATGGAAGCCACAAAACGACTACCGTTTTTACCGACTAGGTAAAACAACGTCTATAATTATTTCATGAAAAATGCCAACGATAACACACCACAACACCTATATTTTGATTGATTACTAGTGATCCCGGGCACCCCAACTGCTAAAGCCATTAGTCCGTTTTTGCTCGGGAAGTGGCGGTGATCTCGCCAGGCGAGATGGCGAGATCCGGCGCCGACCTACCATCGGCTAGCGGGGTTTTCCTCATCTAGGTGTCTCCCATCAGTGGGGTACCGCCCAAGCCTGGACATGCTCTAAGCTCCCCACTAGTCTCCCGACAAGTGTGGTAGTGTAGTTCATGTACGAGTAAGTGTACGAGTATGTGTAAGGAGTGAGAATAGGACGAGGAATGGGAGGTAAAGATCGTGCGCGGTTTGTGGTTCGTTTTTAGGATACTTCCACGGTATTCACTTGGTGTTGATCGGAGAACCCAGGAAAAACTACCGATCAGAGCAACCGACCGCTAGAATTCTCCTCCAGAATGCGACAAAACTCGACCTAGCTATCTGTCTTGCGTAGAAAGTCCTGCCACCGAAGGCACTCGAATCCGAGAACCTCCCGATCAGAAGCACTGCAAAGACATCAGTTGATGTCCTGAGACATCTCTCCCCGTAGCATCGTTTCTTGTGGCACTGACATGCGCATAGGGAGGGGGGCAATTTTCGTTCAATTATAGTGTAATGCACTCTGCAATCTACCAGTAACACCCTCCCTCATTGGATATTCTCCAAGTACCGGTATGGCTTTGATATGAGATTGTTACACAGAATATATGCCATGGAATAAAAATTCCATGATATATGCGGTTTCCCTCAACCAAATCTGTGATATATTAATTCAAAACCTGGGTGTTTAGTATTTGATGTATAGACCTGATAGTGACAATTTGAACTAAAATCCTGTTTTGTAATGCTAGGTAGCAACACAAAATCCTGTTTTGAAATGCTAGATAGCAACCTTTCAGTTCTGTATCAAGCAGATTTGAGACGTAGTACAGAAATTATAGAAGGGAAACAGGTGCACATGCAACCAGCAACACAAGTGACGCTGCAAAACACTTCGCCATCGAGCATAACGTGAAAATGATGCGTCTACTCCCTCGAAACCGGCTTTTCACAACACGGAGGGGTTCTCTTAGGGTATCAAACATGTAAAATTTTCGAATATTGGTTTATAGCATTTGTTCATAAGCCTATTGAATATTATGTCAAACCCCGTCACGAAAACGCACCAAAAACACATTTTTAAAATTTTTTTTGGATATAAATTAATTTTATACACGCCCTTAATGAAAACACCAAGAAAAAACATTTTTGAATTTTTACGGAGATAAATTAATTTTACACACGCCACGGAAACACTAAGAGAAACATTTTCGATTTTTTTCTGAGAAAAAATTAATTTTATATACAAAATTAAGCTGCGAGTTGTGACCTCATACCTTTAGAGCTACTGACATGGTTTCTTGATAAAAGTTTCCAAAATCAATTTATAGACTAGAGAGTAAACTAGAGAATAAAGTTTCTAGTTTTCGTTTTATTGATTCGTACAAATGAAAATTCGTATTTTGTTTAAAATGCAAATTAGAAAATTGTTTGTCTATAAATTGATTTTGGAAACTTTTATCAAAAAACGTACTGAGACAATCAATAAGAAATATAAAATAATATTGGCTATGTTAATCCATTTTCTTTCATGAATGCAGATGTTTCGAATTAGTGCTTAAACCAAATCAATAGTTGTATCATACAAGTTTAAATATTTTTTAATATTTTGTTAAACAAGTTAAATATTTTTTTAACTTTAAAAATCAAGTTTTCTTCATAAAGTAATTAATCTGAAAGTTTAGTTTTCGTTCATTCACTAAGACTATGTGCCTAGTTTATAACAAAGATATAAAGTGAAATATTTTAATAGAAGTAGACTTTATAGAAACTGTTCCGCTTACCGACGACAACCAAAAAGTCAACTTTCGGAAAAATGGCTTAAAAATTGGATTTCTTCAATTCTTATATTTTTGGTTATGTTTTTGACTTTTTTAATGCAATTATATCTGCCATCTAGGACCACGCGACACGTCTTCCGAAGTCCACTTATATCTATCCCGGAGAGATAAACGTGTTTTTATTCATTATGAGGATCTGCTTTTTCAGCCGTATCAATTGATTAAACAAGGTTGTTAACCTTGAGTTATGAACATGAGGTGACAGGATGATGATGGTGATGATGATGATGATGATGATGATGAGGGATGAAGGGACAATTAGAAATACGTCCATGCCTACGGAAGATTCGAATCTGCAGCCTCCTTACCGCAGGCGATGGCTGCCGCAACAGTCTGCGCCAAGGAGTCCGGCTATGACGTATTTTTATTTTTTAAATTTCACTGTATATTCTCTACTTTTAGTTCAAAAAAAGAAACGTGATTCCAACGCAAAGATTTGTAAATATCAAAGCATAAACAAAACCAAATTTCTTAGACACAACGGGTTTTACCATATTAGAAAGCACTTAAAAACACAAAAATGAATTTGTACGATTCTTTGCTATTTTGGAAGTGTAATGTACCTTACAGTAATGTAAAAATGATTTTTTTTTTCATCTTCTACAGTAAAACTTACTCAATGCGGAACGTACATAATGCGGAAATCCGTTGTAATCTAATGTGAACATAAATTGCGGTCGGCCAAACATAATTTCTCCAGTATTACATTGCATATTGGGGAATCTTCTGCAAGACGGAAAAAATACTGGTCCCTTGAGTACGTTTTACTGTATTAGGTTTTTTGGAAATTTAGCTCCTCTGGGTACCCCCACTTCATAGCGTGCGTGGCAAAAACGAGAAGAATCTCTAAATGTATATTATGTAAAAGTAAATAGAAAAGAAAGAGAAAAACCATCTTCCGCAGTAAAATCGAAGTCTCTTATTTTCTGCACAATTTAATCTCAACGTTCGGCAATATCAGCAAATGTACTCAAGCACAGTACTAAAATGCTCTAACGCACAGTTCAGAGGCAGGCCGCTCGAAGTTGGCATCCAACATGAATTTTTTTTTTAAACAATTATTCATAAACTGAGGAATGTTCGCGCATGTTAACACACTTTATAATAGTTAATAGTAAGCCATGAATTATTAGAACATTTGTATTTTAATAATTCTTATTAAAAATTAATCCATCCCATTGAGTTTTTCTGTATATTTCATTAAAATGGCTAATTCCACCGCAGTTACCACACAAAGCCAGATTTCACTTTCTCGCCTTCGTAAGAAGAGAAAGCATTGTAATCGTGCTCCACAAAACGGCGATTAGACATAAAAACGTGTTATTGTCGGGTCCTGGTAACAGGAAAGGTGATGAAGATTGTCCTTATATGTAGTAAGTGTCTCCCTCTAACAGGTTGAATAGTCAGAATCCGTGTTTTATGGGTACTTGATATCAATTGACGTCAAAACGTTTGTCTGACCGCCTGTTTGTCTATGGCCGACGGTAGTTCCTAAACCATTCAGACGATTTTCTCTAAAATTGATATTCCCCGATTGATTTGAATGAACTCGAGGCCATGCGTTTTTTAAACGATGCATTTTGATTTCTGTGGCCACTTTACTTTGTCCTCGGAAAGCGTAAAGAATACTTAAAACAATGGGTATAATTTTCCTTGAAATACTTGGTTTTTCGAAAATTGCAAATGTCCAAAATTTGTTTAGGTTCTTCCTACAATTACAACATTGAAGATTACAGGCGTTTTTTTTAAATAAATTGTTTTGTTAAAGACATACATTGAAATAATATCACCTTCAAATTTTCGAAAATAGTTTTCGCGTAATTTTGCGTGAAATATAGGCAACATGCAACAATTATATTCTCAATCACGGCTCCAAATATTTTCTTTTAATCTCTCCAACATGTATCAAGTACGAGACACAAAGATGATGTTGGTATCAATTTTGGAAATATGTGTATTCTCGAAATTTGCAAAGAAATAACATTGCAAAAATACAATATTGAGAATAGAGATTTTTGTTTCAAATGAAATCTGTTTTAAAAATCTAAATATCTAATATATTTATAAATTTTAATATCTAAAAAGGGTCATGTACATTTTTAATGAGTGTATTTGTCTCTTAATTTAAAAAAACTGCTTCAATATTTTAAAAACTTTTTGCCCACGAATACAGCAAGGGACTTTTCGAGAAAAGACGCAGGTCTCATTTTCATGGAACTGTCTAAATTTTCGGAAACTGTTTAAGTCAGAAATAATGCGAGAAAGTATGTTCTGTTGTAGCAACACCACTCTACATCTTTTGTACGTATCGCCTGCATCTGTTACAGGAGTACTACGAGTCTCAGCTCAGGAAGAACCAGCTGACGCAGGTCCCACCCTGCAAAGAGCTCAACGGCAGTGGAACGATTGGATGTTGGAGAAATTCTACTTCAAGGACGATGACGAAAGTGACTACGACAGCAGCGACGACAGCGACGAAGACGTCAACGGTCGCTGGGGAGATGGGGATGCAGTTGTGAGTTGAAAAAAAACTTCGCCTGAAGTGCTATCCAGAGATTTCGCGGAGGCGGATATTCAGGATATTCATGGAGGAAACAACGAAACGAAAATAACACTTAAAGTCAATTTTAAGCATAATTTGTTTAATAAACTCCTTCGAGATTTTGAATAGCTGATCTGCAATAAGCACTCAAAAGTTGATTTGAAAAAAGGTTTTCTATGCAAAAATTTGCATATTAGAAGGCTGGCCTGGAACTAAAGTGGTCTATGAAAAGTTTGGCTAAAATTAAGGTTATGGTAAATTTGTTCTGAATACGTGAGCATCTATATATTCTAAAATGGTCTATGTGTCATTTGCCGTTGTAGGTGCCGCATAATAAAAATACAATCAGAGAATAATATCAGAGAGCAAAAGATAAGTTGGGTTTTTGTTTGTTCCTGAGCCACGAATTGACCACTTTTCTCACACCCCCAATCATCCTATACAGTATTCGGCAAACATACAAATGTATTAATAAATAAATGCACATTTAGAGTTAACAATTAATAAATGTTGAAAAATAAATTAACGAAACCATAGTTAATGGAAGAATGAAAACATAAATAATCAATGAATGAAAGAAATGATAACAAATGAATGAATGAATGAATGAATTAATTAATTAATGAAAGCTTGAATAATTAATAAATGAAAGCATGGAATCAAGAATAAATGAGAAATTGTAGATGATGACTAAATAAAAGAAATCGTGGATAACTAGTGAAATAAAGCATGGACGATTAACAAATTAAAGCATGGACAATGAATGAAAGAAAGCATGTATAATTAATTAATAAAAAAATATTGAAGCAAATGAATTGATAAGTAATGAATGATTGAAACCATAGAGAATGAGTTAATAAGCGAATGAAACCAAGAACAACGCATGCGTGAGTGAAATCAAATACTATAGAGACAATGCATGACACTCGGCGATAGAACGGGAGACAGCGACCCTAGTGGCCCGACGTGTTATTGTGATATCAAGTACGAAGGGTAAGATTTAAAGAGTTTTAGTTTACTCACGATTATGTTTACTTACGTTTCGCAGAATGATTCAAAAGTTATTGTATATGTACTGAAATTTAAATTAGTCGCCGATTTTCCAGGTCATGCCACTAGATTCGCCACGTAGTGAGCAGAGGTGTCTCCCATTAAGCGATTCAAAGTGCCCCGTATTGTCTCCGTAGTGTTTGGTGAAATGTCCGACGAGTACCACGTGTTGCGCAGTGGCAACAGCAGCAGCGGCGGCAGTGGGAGTGGCAGCCGCCGAGCCGCGGGAGCCAGTTCCGGCCGCAGCCGCCGAGCCGCGGGAGCCAGTTCCGGCCGCAGCCGCCGAGCCGCGGGAGCCAGTTCCGGCCGCAGCCGGGGTGGGCGTGGTCGCCGGCGGGGGCGGCGGCGCGGCCGAAGGCGGGCGGAGAGGCGGCGGCGGCGGCGGGGGGGCCTCGCTGCGGAGTGACCATCGAAGTGCCGCGCATCATCCACGGCAAGGAGGCCCTGCGCGGGGAGTTCCCCTGGCAGGCGGCGCTCGTCTACGAACGCGGTGAGTACGCTACGCTTACGGGCCCCGCTTGCACAATGGAGTACTCGCATAAAGGCGGCTCCGCACATGCGGTGTTTCGGCGAATCCAGAGCAACCGCTCGTAGAATCCAGAGTAGAGAGGTTGCTTGCTATTCGCCGTGCGCCGAACATTCGGTGTGCGCCCTACCCACCGCGTGTCGGTCTTTTGGACACATCAAAGGGAGCCAACATTCGTCGAACACACCAACTGGACTGGATTGAGTGAGCAGTAGCTTGCTAATCGGCGAATGTCGAATGTGTGGAGCCGCCTTCATAAGATTTTTCAAGAACTGGGAGTTTGATGCAAAACAAAGAAATTTTGTAATGTGAGAGCGTAGGCTTCCGCGGCCGGAGTCAGTACTTACTAGGCTGTCCGGGTGACGCCGCGTCCATGGCGAAGGTGCCAAATTAGGCACCTTCGCCATGGACGCGGCGTCACCCGGACAGCCTAGTAAGTAATTTTGTAATGTGAATTAATTTATTTCTAAAACAGTTTATTATTAAATAAAACTCTTTGTTCAAATTGTTTATAACATTAACTTTTAAATTATTCAATGTATAGCTTTACCAAAGCGTACTTTTTCTCAAAAACAATCGCATTTTACATTTGACACTGCAAAACTATTTCTGAAACACGGATAAACAAATGATTGTAACTAAGTTGTGATATTCCTTATATTTTCTTAGATATTATGTAATGAATACTTATTAATTAAAACCTTCAAAAAATTGTATGTTTAAAAACTCGGCCAGACGAATCTAAGCAATATTTGAAAAACATCTTACAGGCAAATTATCATTGTATACTGCAACAACGTACGAAATTTGAAAATTATACGTTGAATAGATTTTGATCAAATGGTACATTTAACTCACAAAATGAAAGTTTCGGAAAATTGCTTGCAAACGTGGAAGAGTCGTTTCTGAAACGTTAATTTCATCAAAACGTATATTTTATTCTTTTACAATTATTCCCTGCCGAGCGAAGTGGCTCAGAGCGTAACGCGCTGACTTCGCATTCGGGAGGCCCGAGTTCAGTCGCCGTGCCGGCCATCCTGACCGGGGTTTTAGAGGTGTCCCTCGGTCATCCGCGCGAATGCTGGAATGGTTCTACTGAAAGGCCTCGACCGCGAAACCGGTATCGCATTGAGCTGCTAACTCTCTGTATTCCCGTGATGAAACATTTCTTTGGAGTGCGACAAATGCAAATCATTTAATCAACGGCGAATCAAGATGATTTGGCATTATGTTAGCACACTGCTGTTACAAATAGAAACCACTACTATTTATTCCAGTCGTACAGAAAGAAAGGTGAAAAAGGCTCTTTACACCTCACGATACATTTCATTTGGCTGCCTCTAACGTGAATATCGTTTTACCATACGTACAAGAATTCTCTAACACTCGACTGGATATCAAACTCGTCTTAACGTTCTTGTTTGATAATTCTCGAATCTCATTTTAAAATAAGATGTCTTACTATAACCTATCCGTTATTTACTATTTACTAAAATAAGATTCGAGAATTATCAAACAAGAACGTTATGACGAGTTTGATATCCAGTCGAGTAATAGAGAATTCTTGTATGTCGTATCGTAGACCGATATTCACTTTAGGGTTATATACTAAATAGTAAAAAACGATTAATGCAATGTTGTATGAAAAACAGTTTCTCTGGAGTAACTTGGTTGACGTGCGTTCGCAGACGGGCAGAAGAGCACGTACTGCGGCGGGGCGCTCATCCACCCGCGCTTCGTGCTGACGGCGGCGCACTGCTTCGACCCCAAGGTCATCAAGGGCTACCGCCTGTAAGTCGCCTCCCCGCCACACCCCGGCTGACAGGTGTCTCTCATTACAGACATCGCGGTAAATTCAGATTATGCAGAGTAGTTAAGTGCAAGGACCTACGACAAACAATTGTTTCCCCAGGACGAAACTCTGGTAGGTTCAATTTAAGCAGGGAAGTAAAGTGCAAGGACCTACGACAAACAATTATTTCTCATGACAAACCTTTGGTAGGTTCAATTTATGCAGAGAAGTTAGGTGCAAGAACCTACAACAAGTGTTTCTCATGACAAACCTCGGGTAGGTTTAATTTTAGCAGAGAAGTAAGGTGCAAGGACCTACGACAAACAGTTTTCATGACAAACCTGGGGTAGGTTCAATTTAAACAGAGGTAGTAAAGTGTAAGGACCTACGACAAACAATTGTTTCTCAAGACAAACCTCGGGTAGGTTCAATTTAAGCTGTGAGAACCCGTGAGAAGAGTAAGTAGTATGGTTATGTTTGTGGCTATGACAACAGACTCAGTTTATCATTATCACTGGATTGAACGTCGGTTAACCCGCTAAGACTTGCATGAATGCCTTCTGCTCTCAATTTATCTTTCAGCTATTTTAAATCCTGTGGCACTTACCCTAGGCTGACTAGTCTAGACCATATAGTACTAAGACTAAGAACTTTGATATATTACTAGTATATATGTTACAATAACTTGACGTTGTATAAGTTTCAAAAATTAATTTGTAATAAAAAATATTATATGAGTGCAATGTAACTCAAATTAACATATGTGAATAACCTATTTTGTTTTTACGCAAGGGGATATTTTATTATACATCAATGGGACATTCAAAAGTTTTGGGTTATTCAAGAGAGCCCAAATAGTTCACGAATCCCACAAATTAAATTGTTACATTCAATGGAGGTAGGATGGGGGATGTCAAGTCTTGCCGCTTAGCCAAGTCGCTATTCTTCGATTTTTCTATGGTGGCCGATGATATTAGGTCATTGTTACACCTCCTGCCTTATAAAACGAATCTTTTTCAAGAGTGGTAAGCACATTTCTGACGACACGAGCCCCGTTGAGAAGGACGTGCGCCAATGAATTAAAAAGATTAATTTCATAAAGCAGGAGGTGTAATACTGGCCTAATGGAATCGGTCTCTATAGAAAAGTCAAAGTTTAAGTATCGTACACCTTAAATTGTGGTATTCGGTCGAAATGCGGGTGGGGAGTAGCAAGTCGCCTTGCATTGCCCTGTGCAGCATGGAGGTGCGTCTGGGGCTGCTCAACCAGAAGATGGTGGACCAGCAGGCGCGGTCGCTGGCGCCGGACAAGCAGATCCCGCACCCCAACTACCGCGGAGGCTACACGGCGCAGCGGGTTCGCAACCAGGACGACATCGCCCTGCTGCGCCTCGCCCAGCCCGCGCCCTACACGGGTGAGCCGCGCACCACGCCCAGCAACGCACAGCATTTCCTTTGGCCGATGTGTTCGAAAACTTCCAAGGGTTCGAGAAGTTCGAGGGATAGGAGAGGTTCGAGGAGTCCCAAGGAATCGAGAAGTTCGAGGGGTCCGAAGAGGTTTAGGAGTTTCAGGAGATCGAGAGCATCGAAGAAGTTGGGGGGTTCGAGGATTTGGAAGTTCGAGGGGTTGGAGAGGTTCGAGGAGTTTGAAGGGATCGAGAAGTTCGAGGGATCCGAGGAGGTTTAGGAGTTTCAGGAAATCGAAAGCATCAAAGTGATCGAGGGGTTCGAGGTTCAAGAGGTCCAAGAGTTCGAAAGGTTCGAGGAATTTGAGAGGTTGGAGAAGTTAGAGGAGTTCGCGGAGTTCCAGGGGTTCAAAACGTTTAAGGTGTTCGAAGAGTTCGAACGGTTCGAGAAGTTGGAGGGGTTCGAGGAGTGCAGATCGACGAGTTAGAAGAGTTTCAGGAGGCCCAGGTGTTCGAATAGTTCGAGGGGTTCAAGGGTCCAGGAATTCGAAGGGTCCGGGGGTTGAAGAGTACGAGGAGTTCTAGGGGTTCGAGGGGTTCGAGGGATTCCGAGAGTTCAAGGCATTGGAGGTGTTGTAAGAGTTCCGGGTGGTTGGAGGAGTTCGATATGTTGGAGTTCGATATCTTCGAGGAGTTCGTTGTATTCGATTGATTCGATTTGTTTAACGTTGAAAACAGTAAAGCTTGTATGAAACGTATGAGGAAAAAATATAATTTGCGCACGTTTTCTTCAGCTCTAGAATCCTTACCCCACTTTTTCACTTATACATCGCAGAGTGACGAATAAAAGTAAGCGAGTGGTGAATAAAGGTAGGTGTAATTAGTAACATTCGATAACTAGACATTTTCGTTTCCGAGTAATACAAAACTTATTTGCATTTCCAAACAAACTACAATTTTGATTTTATAGTTCTACTAACAAAATAACAATACCATCCCCCCGACCGTACTCCTACGACAACTAGCAAAAAGAGCTCAAGGAAACGATTGCATAGTAAAGCAATATTAATGACCAGAAGCAAAACAAGAGGCCATCCCGGCATTTGTTGAAATAATCAAGGGAAACTGGATGCGGAGATCAAGGGAAAATGTGATTGAGATTTGGGTCATTGACCCAGATAGACCCAGATTCCGAATGAGGTTATATCCAGGCCAAGGCTAAGAGAAATCAATCCTCGTAACAATTCTTTCACGAGTTACATTTTATCTAACAACAAGTATTATATTCAAATTATTGCAGAAATATGGATGAAATTCATTTATTCGCTAAATGTTATTTAATACTTCAAGTGATTCATTAAATGATAGAATTCGCACGTAAAACAATTCACTGTAAATACACAGAAGTGGTTTACATATTTCATTAACTGTTCAGTTGCCAATTAATTTCTTAAAACGTGGGCATTCCTATTCACAAACTCTCGTGAAAACTTTTGGCATCCAGCCCTTCAAATTTGGGACTTTAAATATTTACCGTATAACTCAAATAATCTGAACCTCCAATTTTACGAACTGATTTGGGGAGGAAATAAATTCAAAGAACCTTCGTAACTAATTTAATTTACGGTTTCTTACAATATTTACATTTTCTGTAACCATTGATATTGTTCGTTTGACTTAATTCCATAAATTTAAGTTACTTTTTCTACATTTGAAGGCGTTTTCACTTAACTTCTTAGGTTAATCCAACTATCAGAATTTCCTCGTCACCAAACCAGTTCGATGTCCGATCAGTTTGGATAATTGGAGTTTTTCAGAGTTCAGAGGGTGGGAGAGGGGCGATTCGTAAGGATAACAAAAATCTTCCTGTTTCAGAGTTCATCCGGCCCGTGTGTCTGCCCGACAGTAAAGGCAACCGGCTCACGTCCAAAGGGATTTCGTCCCCTATGGTGGTAGCAGGATGGGGTCTCACCGAAAGTGGTATGTGAAACTGCAATTGGCAATACTGGCGTTGGCGGGTGAGAACACTAGTGCTTCTCAGGCGTAAGGGGCCGTCCATAAATTACGTAACGCAAATTTGGAGTACTTTCAATAACCCCTCTCACCCTGCGACGCACCCGTAACACGCGATTGAATCCCTCTAAATAATTACGTAACGCTTGCGACAACACCCCCCTTGTAAACGCAAGAAGTGAAAATAAATTACAGCTCAGTAAAAAAATTGTATTCATTTTATTTGAGTGCATTAAAATTTACGATAATTACATTCGGAATTAGTTGTCGATGCTGACTGCGCCTAACAACAAGACTGGGGGAAATTTTGAGTGAAGGGAGGACGCACAGGCGAGAACATTTCTGATCACAAGCCGTGCACGCACCGCCCGCGCCGTTCTGGATGACGCATGGGCGAAAGTCTACTGCGCCAATTTAATTGCATTCTACAAAAAACTACAGATCAGTTTTGAATATTTTCATCGTAATCTTACTTATTAAATAACAAATTGATGAAAAATATTTCTATTATTGTAACAATAATCTAAAAACTATAAATTATTTATTTTTAAAACAAATTAATTATATAATACTTTAATGTTTAATATAACACTCAAAAAAGGGAGTATTTCAACAAATGTTAAAAAAATGTAAAAATAATTTCAATGTTACCTCGAATACCTCCCGTTCCTATGTAACGCTGCCTCAAACCCAGTCCTCCGCTCTTTAGCGATACGTAATTTATGGACGACCCTAAGGATAGCTCTACATTATCCGCGAACGGAACGCGCAATGACGCATGAAGAAACCTGAAAGACCGACGGCACGCCGCCGTTGATCACAACAACACGGGAACGCAAAGCAGAACGAGAGTGGATGGGGCAGGTCAATGTGAATCTGCAACCGGTCGAATTCGCGTTCTAGTGTACAGTAACACGGTGATGAAGATTACCTGGTCATAGCCGATGGTGACGGAACTCGACAGTAGTAGTATAGCTAGGTCAAGTTCAGCCGCTGTGTGGAGGAGAATTCCAGCTGCACTGATGGGTAGTTTTCCGTGTTTTCTCCGATCAATTGCAGACGAATGCCGTAGCGGTTCTTTCGCAAACGGGTCACACACCGCATGCTTTCTCCCTTCTTCATCCTTGTCTTCTCACACACACTTACATGCAACACAAAGCCATAGCCAACGTCAGGAGCTTTGAGCTTCTCCGTGCTGGCGCGGTGTCCTGCTAGCGGAGATACCTTGAGGAGAGAACATCGCAAGCTGACCTATAGGTCGGTACCGGATCTCACTTTCCACGGGGAAAGAACACCACCATCACAACAGAGAAAAGAGAAAAACATACACTACACTTACGGGACTAAGACCATAGCCGCTCACGCACCCGAAAACAAAAGAACGGGAGTGGTGGCTCAGGGCATCAACTGATGTCACTCGTGTGCCTCTGACAGGGAGGTCCTGGGGTTCGAATCCCGACGGTGACAGGATCTTTGGCACTACCTTGCCAGCTAGGTAGAGTTCCTTCGCTGCCTGGAGGAAGTTCTATCGGCCGGCTGTTGTTTTTCGTGCGTTTTTTTTCTTTCGATAAACACAGAACGAACACCGGAGCAGTACACTAACAAACGGAGCTGAAACCGCGCGCTATCTTACTTCCCATTCCTTGTCCAATCCTACACCTTATACACACACACGCTTGCATGCGCTATTCTACCATCCATGCCGGGAGACCGGTCTGGAGCTTAGAGCTTGTCCCGGCTGGGACCGTGTCCCGCTTGTCGGAGATACCTGATCCGGGAAAACCCCGCTAGTCGTCGCCGGATCTCGGTATTCAGCGGAAATAATCACCCCGCCACATCTCGAGCAAAAAAACTTTACTACATGCACGGAACTAACAACCTTAGAAGTTGACGCGCCCGAAATCACTCGTAATCAATCAACCAATGAGTCAATCAAATGCGAAAACAGAAAGCAATCCACCCCAACTTGCCTGATGTTGTCGTTGCAGGCGTGTTCAGCGACAACCTGCTGTTCGCGCGCGTGCCGCCAGTCGACCCCGCGGCGTGCGGCCAGAAGCTCAACATCAAGGTGCCGGCCACGCAGCTGTGCGCCGGCGGGAACGTCACCGACACGTGCAATGGCGACAGCGGCGGCCCGCTGGTGCAGGCCAACGAGAACGACGCCGGCGACATGGTGTTCGAGGTGGTGGCGCTGGTGTCCTTCGGGCCGGTCGTCTGCGGCACGCCCGGCCTGCCCGCCGGCTACACGCGCGTCGCGCCGTACCGCGCGTGGATCGACCAGACCATTCGCGAGCAGGGCTGAGCCCCTCCGCCAAACACTCGGTAGACCGTACAGGACATTTTCAACCTTTCTTGAACTTTCCACGGGAGACAACTGCTCACTAGCGAACCTAGTGACGTGATCTGGAAAATCGACTACTGATTCAAATTTCAATACATGTACAATAACTTTCGAATCACTCTGCGGAAGTAAGTAAACATAATCGGAAGAAAGCTAAAAAATCTTTCAAACGTATACACTTCGTATTTAATATCATAATGGTTATGACAGGTCGGGCCACTAGGGTCGCTGTCTCCCGTTCAATCGCCGGGTGTCATGCATTGTCTCTGTAGTACTTGCTTCCGCTCTTGTTCGTTTCGAAGTTCAACAACAACGTACTTGCCCGTTCGCTCTCAGGAAAATTATTATAAAAACAAATACATACCTGAACGGCACAAATCGCGGTCTTTTGATTAAAAAGATATTTTAATCGTTAAAAAAACAGTAAAAATTTATGTGGTGTATGCACGTGCTTTTTTTTTGAGCTCCTGCATAGAATATCTGCAAGTTCGAATCTCTCATGGGCAGAGATGTTTTACCCTTCCGTGGTTGCATAATGGACAATTCCACCCACCTTACAACGATTTTCTAAAAACATTGTAACATATTTTGATCTGTCAGCTTTGCATATGAGGTTGTGGGTAGTGACTTATTGGCTTACTGGCAGTGGAACAGGAGCAATTCCTTAAGTGCCTGTGTCCCCGCTACCTGGATAGAAGCAAACCATTTGCAACAATAATTCAAAAGCCTTCCCCTCTCATGCGTCTTAAAATTAAACGATTTTCCAGTTTGCGCTTAGAAAAATCTTAATGTAAACAACTCCCTTCCAGATACATCCACAGACTACCCGGGTCGCTACGAGTAAAGCGACAAGACTGTAGCGGTTTTGGCCAGAAATACGGGGTGTCGGTTTAGAATACTGTTTGAGAATGGGTCATGAATTACCCTCCTGTTATGACAAGGTGGGCACTTCCCTCTTCATGCAACGCCTTTCGAACCTGTCTTTCCAGGCGTGTTGAGTGAGTAGAAGCATGTGTGTTGTAACATGATAGTGGAGTAGCACCTCAACTACGGATGGCAAAAAAACATAGATGTTTTTGAAACATCGATTATTTGTGTTCGATGTTTTCTTCACTTCGATGTATTTTTCAAGGAACATCAATGTTTTCAAAAAAATTACCTTGATAAATTGTAAATAAAATTTCAAGTAACTAGTTTTTTGTGAATTGCTTAAAACCAAGAGCCACTGATATCTATCACGGTTTTGTCGATGCCCAGATGGAGAGATTTCTTTATGGATACGTTTGGGGGTTTGTCCACAATGTCTCACTTTATAATTATTTTAACAAAATATCTATTATGTTTTCATAAGCATATATAAAGGGCAAAGATCTTCTTTACTTTCGATAAATATTATTTACAACATTTTTTTACGTGACCAAAGAATAAAATATAACTCATTGAAGTACAATAGTTAACATGAAAATGAGATGAGAAAATACCACCTGTTTTATCATATTTAAAAACATCGATGTTTTCATCTACATCGAAAAGATGTTGGCGATAATTCGATGTTTGGATAAAATTTGCCATTAGTAACCTCGTCAGCGACATACTAAAAGTTCCTGTATCCCCACCACGTGACTGAGCACCCTCTTGCCAGTTTGCTCTTACTAAAATCCTCATGTAAATAAAAGTTTCCTAAATAGAACGCGATCTTAGAAAGACTGCGAGTTCGAATCCCACTTGAGGAGATATGTTTACCTTTGGGTTATGACTCCTACTCACAATGTACCACATCTCCTAAACTCGCTCCTTCTTTCCGGGTTTGCACTACACTAACAAACGACAGGAGACCAATCGGGTGGTCAGGGCTTGTTCCGGCTGGGGCTGTGCCCCGCTGGTGGGAAATATCTGATTGTGGAAAATCCCTGCAAGCCGACGGTTGGTCGGCGCCAGGTCTCGCCAGCCAACAGGAGATCACCGTCATCTCCCGCGATAAAAAAAAACATGCTCTACACTTATGGTCTACACTTACGTCATCTTAGCAGTTGACGCGCCCGGAATCACAAACTTCTATAACAATTTAATAGCTTCCATTATGACTATAATCGATGCAGGAAGCAACATGTATTTAAAATTTCTCAGTTTTATTAACATATTGATCTTCCGTTTTTAAATGATTGGTTTTTGATCGTTTTAAATGATTGGTAGTATGGTAGTAAGGGAGGATTTGGCCAATCAAGAAGCACGGTGCAGCACAAAAAAATTGTTTCTTTACGCCAAGAGTTTTATAAGAGACAACGGATAAGTCATAGTCGTAGATTATGCAATATGTAACGATATAAACATTACTAGAGCTTTGAAATTGCTAATTCACGGGTTACAAAATTTTGCATTCATTTCAAAATAATCTCCCACCCCTTCCCTAACACTAATGCTCTTTTCTCGTCGTTCTTTCATCTTCGTTATTTCCGTTGTTGCCAGGTTTCTATTGTATAATTAAAATTAAGTAAAAAATTAACAGTAATTAATTTATATTTTGTACCATACCTCAGTTTTGTATTAATTATAAGATTACTTAAACTGCAGCCGAGCACAAGTAATTGCACATTTGGATGCATCTGCTGTGTGTTTACTTATGTAAAAATGAATAAAGTTTATTATTATTATTATTATTATTATTATTATTATTATTATTATTATTATTATTATTATTACCATTATGATTGTACAAACTGAACCCCTACGATTCCAACGCACAAAAGAAATAACTGAAAAACAATCAAATCAATTCATATTTTAAAAACAATTATTTAATATATAATCATATTTTTTCTCATTTTAATTCACAGAAAATAGTTACTGCAGAAAATCTGTACATACTCGTATGTACTATATGAAAAATAAACGAATATTGTTTCACGTCGTTCTTATTCTTCGATAAAGTCTGAGGTTTACAAATTCTGAAAAGGAAAAAAAAGCAATCATTTATCTTTATGAACACAGAATTAAACTGGATTCGGAAAATGTAATTAAAATGTTTATTTACATTATAGTTTCTGAGTAAGCTATTTGTTGCACACTTTTTCTTCACGATTAACTAAGCACGCGTAGACGAGATTTGCCCGTTATTCACATTTTAAAACCTGCATTTAAATGCAAAAATGTATTGTTACACGGAAATTATCCATTAAATAAAAATGTGCAATGGTCTTAAAAGAAACTACAAATGACGCATCTACAACTGTGTCTGAATTTTCCTTAGAAGTACCCATCTCTTGTCGAAAGTGTAGAGGTATTAATCACACTTTCTGCATTTCCATCCTCCGTTGCTACTCGTATTTCTTTTAATATTCCAATTTCCCTTCTTATACTTCATCATTTCGTGTATGCACTTCATCTTCTTATTCGAATCATCTTCACTTTCAACAGTAAAATCACCTCCACTTCACTGTGAATACACTAGCGAATTTCCATTATCGACTCATTAAGTGTTCCATCGAGAGAAGGATCCTTGGGAAACACCAACGAGCTAGAATATACTACATACAGCCACTGGCTTTACGGATTCAGCTCTCTTGGTCGACGCTATGTTTTTGCAGTAAAAACATGAGGTGCCTGATGGTGGAATGTTGTTTATATCAGATATTATTTCTATATTGTTATCTCTTCGTTCATCTGTATTAAAATTATATTAGTGGTTAGAATAATAATATTCATAATGCCTTTAGTATGTTTGGCATATAATTGTTAAAATAGAAGGCATCAAACCACAAATATATCATTTTTCAAGTTTGCCGCCTTATTTGTGATCTGTTTGTTTGCTTCCTATTGCAATAACATTCACTTTCAGGCTTCATGCTAAATACAATAACATTTCAATAGCTTCCGTTTTTATGACAATAACCGAGGCAGGAAGTGCTTTTAAAGTTTTTCAATTAGTTTCTTTTTCGTTGGTGATTTCGTTTTTAAATAATTGGTTAATACACTATGTGATCCAAAGTATCCGGGTACGTGGCTGAAAACGACTTGGCACCCTCCATCGGTAATGCTGGAATTCAATAGAGTGTTCGTCCACTCTTAGCCTTGATGTCAGCTTCCACTCTCGCAGGCATACTTTCAATCAGTTGCTGGAAGTTTTTTGGGGGGATGACAGCCTATTCTTCACGGAATGCTGGACTGAGTGGAGATATCGATGTAGGTCGGTGAGGCCCTGGCACGAAGTGGGTGTTTCAAAACATCCGAAAGGTGTTCGATAGGATTCACGTCAGGACTCTGTGCAGGCATTTTCATTTCAGGGATGTTATTGTCGTGTAACCACTCCGCCACAAGCCGTGCAGTATGAACAGATGCTAGATCGTGTTGGAAGATGCAATCGCCATCCCAGAATTGCACTTCAACAGTGGGAGGCAAGAAAATGTTTAAAGCATCAACGTAGGCTTGTGCCGTGATAGTGCCACACAAAACAACACGGGATGCAACCCCCTCCATGAAAAACACGACCACACCACAACACCATTTTGTCTCAGAACCATACGTCACCAGTCAGGGGTTAAACAATCATGCAATTTAGTTTAGTACAGGGCTCTAATTGCTTTCTAAACGAAAATCCATGGCGTTTTAAATACAAAGATAGATATCTTTGGGTTGCTGATGACGCCACGATAGCCCAGCAGTTTTCACTTGTTCGTAACAGCCACATTCTTCCCTTAAGGCGGCTCCACACATACGGCATTCGGCGAAGCCCGGGAAACCGCTCGCCGAATGCCGAGTAGTGTGGACGGGTTGCTTGCGATTCGCCGAGCGCCTAACATTCGGCATTCACCCTACCCACCGCGCGTCGGTCTTTAGGACACACCAAAGGGATCGAACATTCGCCGTCGCATCAGCTATTCGGGATTGGACGAGCTGCTCGACGAATGCCGAATGTGTGGAGCCGCCTTTAAGAAGGGGTCCGAACAAAGGCCTGGCATGTGAAGAGGGAGTAGAGCCTTCCAGCTCAGTTTCGAAGCCTCTTTTATGTAGTAGATGTACGCAGTGTTACCAAGAACAGAAACACGGACCTCGCGTAAGCCTTCTTGTATTGCAGATGACAGAATGCCAGTGGCGCGCCACTGGCGCCGGCACGGTGGGGCCAAATGCCAAAAAGCTGGCCAAAAGTCCAAAAAAAAAAAGTTACTAGATAGGGATTTTGTCGTTGCTACTTCAATAGGTTGGTATTTGGGCCGTTGAATTCCGCAATTAGTAACGGTTTCTCTCTTATACTTGAGGTAAGAGATCAGTTCAAAGTTGGGCCTCGAGCGATCGATATCGGTCAGCTGTGAAACGTGTTTTCAGAACCTTTGTGTTTCGAAGGATAGAGAAGCGTGCAGTCGGCCGAATTCAATAAAACAAAATGGAATCTATTCCTGAGAGTAAGTAGAAACATAATATGTATACTTAATTTTTTTAAAATAATTTGTTAATGTAATAATTAACGTTGATTGTTGGCGAAAAATGAAAATGCTATAATCAAAAATTTGTGTTTAAAATGAAAAATAACTATGTGCACCGTCGTGCGGGGCTAAAAACTTAACATGACATTATTCGAAATGTTATTCTCTGTGAGAATCACAAAAAAACAGCTGCCCGTAGCTGCCGTTTTAGTGCCTGTGACAAATTTTCGTAGCGCGTGCAACATGTAGAAATACAAACTTTTGATGATTTTGTTCGCCATATTGGTCCGCCATTTTGTTTTTTTAGCATTTTTATTCAATATTTATTAATCAGCATGCTTATAAACCCAAATCAACTCATTTTTAATTATAAACACGATCATTTCGTGTTAAAAATGGAAAAAATTGATGATTTGGTCCGCCATATTAGTCCGCCATTTTGTTTTTTGGCATTTTCATTCAAGGTTATTAATTAGCATCCTTAAAAATTCAAACTAACTCTTCTTTACTTATAAACATAATAATGTTGTGTTAAAAATACAAACTCATGGTAATTTTGTCCGCCATATTGGTCCGCCATTTTGTTTTTTTATGCATTTTTATTTAATATTATTAATCAGCATGCTTATAAACCCGAATGAACTCATTTTTAATTTTAAACACGATCATTTTATGTTAAAAATGAAGAAAATGATGATTTTGTCCGCCATATTGGTCCGCCATTTTGTTTTTTTGGCATTTTCATTCAAGATTATTAATCAGCATCCTTAAAAACCCGAATGAACTCATTTTTACTTATAAGTATGATCATTTTGTGTTAAAAATACAAAATTTTGATAATTTTATCCGCCATATTGGTCCGCCATTTTGTTTTTCGGAATTTTTATTACAGATTATTAATTAGAATGATCATAAACCTCTGAATACAAAGTTTCAGTCAAATCGTACAACACTTTCGACTTTTGACCAGCTTTTTGGCATTTGGCCCCACCGTGCGGCGTGGGAGGCATTCTAAACTTTTTACCATTTAATGGAACAGACATTGAGGTGGGGTCAAGAAATACCATGTAAAGGTACAGGGCCTAGTGAGGCCTACGAGATGTTCGGGGTGTGCGAAGGTGTTCTCTGCTATCTCCAAGAGGAGCGGCAGATACTATCGCGAGACGCCCTGGTTGTTTGTGTATTTGTATACAATCATTTAGATTAAATATATTTAATTATTTTCTTATATCTTCATTTCTTTGTTTGTCTAGCAAAGCACAACCTTTTACTCTCCTTAAAATTTTCATCTCTGTAGCTTGAATATTCATTTTTTTCTATTTGAGAGAGAATACAATTTTCATTCTCATACAGGACCACTGGTGTTGCCATTGTTTTATAAACTTTTAACGTAGTGTCTTTTCTAGTCTTATTTCTTAATGTTCTATGTAGCTTGCTGCCATGGAACTTGTGCAATTTATTTTTTATATCTTTTCTCCGGTCGTAACTTATATTCGTATCACATCCCAGATAATTGAAATGTGATATTTGTTCTATTGTTGGTTTTTTCCAGGCATATCTTTGTTAGAATTGGATAGACTCCTTTAAAAGCCATGACCTTCGTTTTTTGTTTTGATATTTTCATGTTATAATTTTTACACTTAGATTTAATTGATGGAGTGCCATTTGGAGATCATAGTCCTTTTCATACATAATCACTTGGTCATTAGCAAATAGCAGAGTATTGATATAATTATTTCGTTCAATCTGATCCCTTGTTTACTATTAATTTCCATTTAATAAGAATATCATCTATATAGATGTTAAACAATATTGGGGCAAGGCTGCAACCTTGTTTTAATCCTTGGTTAGTTTTTAATGGTTGTGATTGTTGTGAATTTATTTTTATTCGTATTTTTGAATTTTTATATAAACTTTTAGCTATGCTTATTAAATGTTTTGGAAAGCCTCTTCGATCCATTATGGCCCATAATCTTCTCCTGTTTACACAGTCGAATGCTTTTTCGAAATCAATGAATGCAATGTGCATGACTAAATTAAGCTCTCTTCTTTTCTCTACCATTCGGTTCAATATAAAAACATTATATGTGCAGGATCTTCCCTTTCTGAAGCCATTTTCTTCTTCTACCAATATAACTTCAGCTATCGTCTTAACCCTCTTTTGGATCATTTTACTGCAGATTTTATATGTTGTGTTTAAGAATCTAATGCCTCTATAATTTTCACAGTTACTTCGATCCCCCCTTTTAAACACAGATATTATTAGGGCTGTTTGCCATTCTTCTGGTATCGTACTTCTTAACCAACATTGATTGTATGAATGTAACAGTCTTAAATGGAGAAAAGTGCGTCCATATTTTAGTAATTCTACGTTTATATTATATATACACACACATATATATATATAAGTAGCTTTTCTACATTTCATTTCTTATAATACTTGTAATAATTCTTCTATTGTTAGTGGATCAATATTATCTTTCTTTTGTTCTTCAAGTGGGTTGAACCATAAATTCTTATAGTGTTGTAGCCATTTCTCTTCATCTATAACTATCAATTGAACGGTATATTTTCCTTTTTGATTGAGTTGTCTCATTACTTTATAGGCTAGTACTTGCTTCCCATGAATATCACTTTCTATTCTATTTATGAAGTGATCCCACGCCTCTTGATGTACTATACGAGATAGCCTTTTGGCTTCATTTCTAGAGCAGTTATATTTTCTTAGTTTCTTCATTTCGTGTTCGAAGATATTTGAAGTATGCTTTCTTTTTCTCTGCCACTGCTTCTTTAAGTTGTTTATTCCATACTCTGAGTCCTTTCTTTTTTCTGAACTTCTTTTTCTTTCCTAGGCTTTCAAAAGCTGCTTTTTCTACGTAGGTTTTAATATTTTCCCATTTCGTCTCTACTTTATCGCTTGTTGGTATATTTTCTAAGTAATGATCTAGTCTCTGTTGATATAGCTTTTTAATACTCTCTTCTTGTAGCAGATATACTTTAAAACCTTCTTCTACATTGTTTTTATTTTTGTGGCTTAGATTTTTCCATCTACTGAGTAATTTAATAGTTAAGACAACCAAATAGTGATCTGAGTATATATCTTTGCCTCTATAAACTCTTGTATCTTGAATTAGGGTTGACAATTTCTCGTTAACTATATCATAATCTACGAGTGATCTCCATCCTCTTGCATTCCAAGTATATTTATGAATATCTTTATGTCTAAAGAATGTGTTGGTTATTTTTATTATAGGTGGCAAAATTCCTTAATTATATACCATTATTATTCACTGTCTGCTCTCCAAAGGTCCCTACTATCTTAGGTATTGGTTTGTTTCCAACTCTTGCATTTAATCTCCACTAATTATCAAATTATCTTTGTTATTAATTTGGGAAATAACTTTCTGTAATTTAAAAAAAAAAATGTTTTTTTTTCTTTTTTCCCTTCTGGGGCATATACTCCAACCACATTTAGATGTCCTCTCTATTTTTAATCTTACTGTTTTTATTCTTTCATTTACATAACAACAACTTACTATTTTAGAGGTCCATTTCCTATCAATCAATAGTGCTACTCCATTACTTGCTCTTTGACTTTGGTCTACTCCAGAATATATGATTGTGTAATCATCAAGATCTTTAGTTTCCTTAAGCTTTTTCTTCATTTCTGTTAAAACAGCTATATTAATGCTACATTCCTTTAATTCATATGGTGTTCTTTTTCTTTGGTACCTAAACCATGTGTACCAAACATTCCATGTAGCAACTTTTAATCTATCCTTTATTCCGAATCGCTTGTCCTTTTCTCGCTTATGTTGTCGTATATGGGATTTATCCGACTTATCTATGTGAAGATTTTTAGTAATTGTAATGTCCCCTGACCGCGTTACAGGCGCTGTGCAGGGTAATCCCAGTAGTGGGTCTGCCACTTCACTGCTTCTGAGCCAGCAGGATTCAATATCAGGGTTTTCTCCCTTAGGGAAGTCGGTTTCACCTTGAGAGCCTCCCCTACCCTTTGAGGAGCCTTCTTCCGCCAGTTTTGTCTTCTCTTCTTCGACAAAGCAGCCGTTGGGGTCCTCTTCTGGAGTACTCCTTAGTCTGACCCCTTCCCTTTGACCTGGCCGGAAAGGGAGGCCCTACCAGTAGCTACGCTACCGCCGGCATAGCTCTAAGGGTCACAGGGGTACTCAAGCTCCGCCACCAACAAGGTCATGTACTCCCCAGACGGAGGGCCTAACATTAACGTAAGCAAAATAAGACTTGCTGGCTGTGAGAAATTCTAGTTTACTCTTGGTTGGATGTGAAAATCAATTTCGAGGTATCGACTGTGTCCATGGCTCATCGTACAAGGCGTTAGTTCGTCTATCAACTTCACAATTTCGATCGTCGTTTCGAGTTACCGTAATATGATTGGTTCATTTCTTGTGTCTTACTTAAGCATAAGCACAGAAGCTTTTAAGTTAACATCTTACGAGTTATGCTTATGCGATTGTGAACGAGTCCGCTTGTGGACGTAGTCCTAACTTAATGTTAACGCCTTGCTTATGTTTATGTTTGCATTGTGAATGGGCCTTAATGCTGCGGAAAATCAATATTTTAATGAAAATAAATGTTTTGGAATCCTCCGCTTTGGAATTTTTTCTCTTCCTCCTCTTTTTTCCCTTCCGTCCAAAACACACTAACATCTAAATAGCAATTGCTTCAAAATCAATATTCCGAGGTCAATTTGGCCAGTCTCGAAGCTCTGAGATTTTGGAAATAATTTTTAAAATTTTGGGGGTACTTCACGTGCTGCCTCTGGGACATTTTCGCAAAAATTGCAATTTTTTTCTTTAAATTTCTAGTAATAATAGAATTAAACAAATAAAGGTCTGATTTTCACCGTTAATTGTGATTTTTCGAAAATGCCAAAACTTTCCTGTTCAAACAGATTTCATCCTATACATTACGGTGCACAGCGTTACTTTGAGGCTTTTGGCCTCATAATTTTAGTTTTTAAAAGCCTAGAACACTTCTTTTAGAAGTTATTTAACGATATAGAGGCAAATAATAATAATAATAATAATAATAATAATAATAATAATAATAATAATAATAATAATAATAATAATAATAATTTTGACGCGTGTTGCATTTTACGTGAGACTTTAGTTTTGTTCTTTTCTTTCGTGAATTATTTCCATATTTTAATAGTTATTCTGCTATTCGGGGCTGAGATGAATCCAACAAATCAGAGATAATTAAAATTGGTCCAGCCATTCCTGAGTTATAAATGATGTAACTAACCTGAAAAATGATCTGTTGTTACTGACATCATGTTACAAAAACTTAATACTAATATACTTCAACTTATGATATTATAAAATGTTCATCATCACAAACTGCAGGTGTTTAGGTATGATCCTGTTCCTGTTTGTGCTGATTCATTAGACCTAGTAGATTAATCTTCTAGGTGTTCCTGATTTTTCTATCTCTTTTAAGGTCTTCCAATGTCTCTATTTCCAGATGTTTTGGTAGACTATTACTCTTTGTTGTGAAAGTTCTCTTTCCATCTCTTTTGTGATTCATCAATCTCTTCTATTAGATTTTTGGTTTTTAATTTTCTTCTGATGTCCTTGTTTCTCAACATGACTTTTCTTGTGACTCCTAAGAGGTGCCTTAGGAATGTCATTTAAACTGCCTGTATTTTGTACTTGTTTTCCATTATCCATGTTTCTGTGTTATATAGAAGCATTGGTTTAGCTGTGATGTTATGAAGTTTCAGTTTCATTACTTCAAAGATTTATGCAAATATTTACAGGAACAGAATCAATAAATTAAGTGAGAAATTTCTGGGTGAGGGACAGTGTGGCTTCAGAAAAGGAAGGAGCACCAAAGATGCAATCTTTACATTACAAATGCTCATGGAAAAAAGAAAAGAAAAGGAAACCTACCTAAATTTGGAATATTTGTGGACTACAAAAAAGCACAGACAGAGTTAATAGGAAGAAAGTATGGAGAATCTTGGAAGAGAAGAAAATCCCACATCATGTAATTAAAGCAGTACAAAGACTTTATGAGAAATGCAGAATAAAAGTACAGCTAGGACAGAGGAGAAACCCAACATCAATAACAACTAGCAGTGGCCTCAGACAAGGCTGTGGTATATCACCGGTTCTCTTCAACATCTATATTAACAACCTAATAAGGAATTGGCAGAAGAGAAACAAGAGAATTTTAATAAAAGGAGATAGAACGATTGACACAATCCTCTATGCAGATGAACAGGTACTATTAGCAGAATCCAAAGACAACTTACAGAGGGCAATTTTTGAACTATCAAGAGTTGCACAGGAATATTCCATGAGAATATCAATAAGAAAAAAAAAAGAAAAAAGAAAAAAAAAAAAAAAAACACCAATAAAAACAAAAACAAAAAAAAAAAACATGGCAATGAAAGGAAAGAAACAAAGAAGAGTTAAAATTGAAATAAATGAGGAAATAGTAGAGCACGTAAGAGAATTCACTTACCTAGGAAACAGAATCAATGTACTAATTCAGTCAAGGAGACACTTTGGGAAGGATATGGATTCTACCACAAATTGTAAATGTTTGTTACATTAATAATATGGCAAAAAGGCATATACAGAAATAACATTTATACTATATTTTGTAGATGTAGAAATATTAGTTATGCATTTGTAGATGAACTAACAATGTAGTAAAATCTTGCATTGCACAGACTGCATTTTCACAATTTGCTTCTTGACTATAATAGTAAATTTTTTGAGCATTTTTGGACTTAGTAGGATGCACATGCAATAAAAGTATTCGTGATTTTTTTGAGGGCCTTTTTCCTAAATTCTCCAGGAATAGAATTTCTTCCTTTTTAATTAAGATTCTATAAACAGAATTTGAAGATTAATTAAGAAATAAGACTTGCCGATTAATCACAACCAATGAGTTTTAAACAAATTGAGATAAAAAGTTCATATCTAAGGAATTTGGACTAAAGGGTCTTTTATAATATACAGCATTGATCATCAAGAGAGCTAATCTTGCAAAATGTTTTATCTTAACTGTTTTAATTTTTGTTAGTTGATAAATAAGTAATGAATACATTTTTACAACTAATTATTTCCAGTTTGGGATCCTAATCCAAACCAATAATGTCCCTTCCCTCTGAGATTACAATTAAAAAAATACTTCATTTTTACCTTCATTATTGTATTCAGCAGATTCCTTAGTTCCATTGGAACTAGGCTGTTCTTGATATGTACTCTTATCTTGACCAGAATAGTTAAATTGATTTTAGCTTCACTTGATTTTATAATGTCTAAGAATGGCAATTTTAGCATTAGTATGTTATTTTGCTTATTTCCACTGTTTTTATCCAATTTACTTTATTTTTCTTTAACTAAATTATTTTCCCAAAATTTCTTTTCTTCAAGCATGGGAACTTTTATTGCATTGTGTCTCATTATTGGTCTGTTTTCTCTTTGGTCTTCCACTATTCCTTTTCCCCTGGTTCCTTACAGAATCTGCTTTGGGATTCAGGAATTCTCCATCTTTCAAACTGATCTCTCCAATCTTGTTTGATTGATTGATTAGTGATTCCAGGCATGTCAACTGCCAAGGTCATTAGTTCCAAAAGTGTAATGCAAATTTCTTCTGTAGGAGGTGGCAGTCATCTTCCCCTGCTGGATGGAGAGTAGCAATAATCACCTGCTGGATGGTGGGCCTACTTGTTGGCTAGCTGTTTTCTCCAACCAGGTATGTCCCACCTGCAGCGCACCACTCCAGGTGGAACAAGCTCTAAGCTTGCGACCAATCTCCAGGTATGTGTGGAGGTGTAGTGCATGTAGGTGTGTGTAAGTAAGAGGTGAGGGTAGGACAAGTAAAAGGAAGGAAAGATTATGCATGGTCCATGGCCCATTTGTTAGGCTACTGCTCCAGCATACAGAAATCTACCAATGAGAACAGCCAGAGTTGAAAACCCTGCCACTGTCACGACTCAAACATAGAACCTCCAAATCTGAGGCACTGCAGTGGCATTAGTTAATGCCCTGAGCCACATCTCCCAGTAATCTTTCCTACATTCATAATTTTTTCCCCTTTAGATTATTAACTCCTAGATATATCTGAATTTCCTCATTCTGGATCGTCTCTCTTTGTGACAACAATGAGAACCCTTAAAAACTTAATTTCAGCGGTCTGCATCCTACATATTCTTTTATCAATAGTCCAATTTCACATCCATACAGCTCACAAGCGACAGTTAATATTTTGTAAAATTTCTTAAGGGGGCTTTACTTTGTTTGGGGTGTTGATCTTGCTTTTCTATGTCCTCGGTAGTTTCGCATATCCTATTAAATTTCTCAATGTTTTTATCGACATGAATTTCTCCTCTATATGGCAGGTCAAATCCTAGGAACTTTAAGAAACATGCATATAACAAATGAGTTCATTTATGAATTATTTACATCAAACTGTATTTCCCTTGAAATGACATTGACAGTTTTTTGAACAGAAATATCTAAAATATGTTCTTTTGTGATCATCTTCTGTTTATTTAAGGCTCTTTGTAGAGTATCTTTATTAACAGATATCAGAACTTGATTGTAAACAAAAAGACGTCATTATACAATTTTTATTATTAAAATTATTTTTAAAATATTGAGACGCCAAATTTTGCTTACATATTCTGCTAACGTATGTAGGTAAATATTAAAATGTGGTAACATACAAGACCCTTGTCTCGCACATTTATTGACTATTTCCTTGATGATCTTGCCTGATTTTGTTCTTACATTAATTTGGGTATTTTTTACATGGCTCAAATAACTATAATGTGTTTTGGTATGCCTCTTTTGCCCACTACTGACCATAATTTTCCTCTCAGTATGTTGTAGGCTTTTATGTAATCTATAAAGACTGTACATGTTTGCAGGATGACTTTTCACCTTTTTTCATTCAACAGATTTAACTCAAACATGTTGTCAAAGTATGATCTTCCTTTCCTAAAGTTATACTTATTATATTCATTATACTTTACAATCTATTAATAATGATTTGAGGGGGGAGGTGTAAACCTAGCAGTTTATACTTCCCTTAGATTCGGAGATATTTGAATGGTTCTATATTGATATTATTGAGCCTAGGCATTTTCTTAATTTTGCGGTTTGTCAGCGCATCTAATTCAAAAAATTCTCATTTACCTACTGTATTTTGAAGGGGGGGGGGGTTATCTAATACATGTTCCTTTTTCAGAATGCCAATGTGTTTACAGAATGTTTTTGTTCATTCTCATCTAATATTTATAAATTATTCAGCATCCTTTGCACCTTTATGAAGGTGCTTTATGACGGACTAATCATGGTCTCTCTTGAATGCCATGGTCAATGTTCAATATATTACTACCCAGCTTTCTTCATTTGCAGTTTTTTATTTTGTTTTCTTTCATTAGATCTTACAGTTTTCTAACGACTGAATTTTTCTTTGTTAGCCATTATAGATATAATTTCTTTTTCTCTATTATTGCTTCATTCCATTACTGTATTTTGTTGTTCTATTTTTAAATATAGTTTTATTCTTTCCTGATATAAACCTGCTAGCGAAGAGACATTAAGAAGAAAACCTTTTCCAGATTTGATTATGATGGTTTGATTTTTGTTTACCCATTAACCATCTCGATTTTAGACACACTCAACCCCTCATGAGGTAGTGGCCAGGTTCAATATATTTTACCCTTGTTACTCTCACTATTCAAAGCATTTTCCTAATTTGGTTGGGGGAAGATGTATTATTCATTGCTCTGCCAGCCCAAGTATATTTTGAACATGCATGTTTGAAGAAGGAATTCTTTATTCTTAGATCATAATTGATAAAATTTCTCAAAATTTTCCCATTTTAATTTAATGTGGGTTCACAATTTGTTGCTAGAAGCTTTAGAATAGGTAATTTAAACTTGTATTAAGATCTACTAGTTGATTTGGTTTTTTCAATTATGTAATCTAATAAGTTGTCATAGAAAACTTATGACTCTTCCATCCTATCCTCTTCTGATGCATACAAAGTGAGAATACTTGATATGCTCTTTCAATTTTTGGTTTTTAAGTAGCATTTGTTTGTTTACCAAACTTTTTAATGTAATTTTGTTTCTTCATTTTTGATGATATATTATTCCTTCCCCTGCAGTTGCTCTATTATCTATTGGGGTATCTCTTAGTAATAGAAATAAAAAATAAAAAAAGCCAAGTCTTGTTTTGGGACATCCCTGATTCATGTTAATGTATTTTGATATTCCTCTTCATTTACCATTACACAGTGACAGTTAACAGATTGTCTCCATCCCCACGCCCCATAATTTCTATATTTATATTTTATTTTTGATATTTCACATTTTATACAAATGTTTGATACTATTTACTTGTATCTTAGAGGAACGAACTTCATTGCGCTCATATTAACCATTAAAAAGTCGCAAGAGCACATTCCCAGACCATTCTGCCAAATTAAATATTACTGTCCCACTCTTCCCGAATGTACAGTACAGCTTGATTATCTGCTCTCCAAGAAAAGAAAATCCATTGTACGCAGCATTATAGTGCATTAAATAGAATAGTAGAATAGAAAGAAGTTCGTTATGTGGGACTCCTGGAATCAACATGTGAACATTCATTACCTGAAAAAGGGAAGATTAATGTGCTTTAAATGACAGTTGACATTAGTTTTAGTGTTTATTAGAATAATTTGCAGTTGTTTTCTTTAATTATAAAATTTTAATACATTTAAAGATAGAATTTGTACAAAACAAAAATAAAGAGCTTAAAATAAGCCCCTAAAACATCATTCAGAGAGTCTAAATGCAAGAGCCTGTTTTCGGCTCCTAAAACATAGTTTTTAACACCAGAACTTCTGCCATTTACTCATTAGACACTAGGTGGTGTTCAATTTAAGCAAAAAAAGGAGATTATTTAAGTTCTATTCAGCAGTGACAGTAACGTTATCCTTTTATTGAAAAATGTTACTCTAGTGAAAACTTATCAAATTCACTGTAATAAACCCCCCTTGCACTTACACCCATTTGATAAAAATGTGGTACTTCTGATGCGAGGGAACGTGGGGGTATTTATGTGTGAGCATACTTTGGGGGTATTAATGTTCTCATATAAACATTGCATTTCTTCAACTTACATGTTTTATCCTTATATACTTAGTTTTATATGAAAATCACTTGATGAAGCTTATTACGGGTTCAGACACTAGACAATCTGATACATATGTATAAAAAAATAAGGTAGTTCAATTCTACTAACACATCGAAACTGAATATCACAGAAGATGAACTTTCTTTTCTGAACTACATTCTTAGGTTTCAAAGGTCAAGAAATTAACACAGTGTATGTTTCATAAAAAATGATGAAAAATTAGTTGGACTTCCATCACGTTTTTTCATGTACTTTCTGGATGAGCAATTATCTGAGATTATTATCTGACCCAACTCCTAGAAGTTTTTGACTACATCCCATGAGGTGTGGTATTCTAAACTTTTCTGTGGTAGTTAAAAAAATAAAGTGAGGTACCACACTCCAGAGAGGTGACTAGGCAAAACACTAGCAACATATACACAGTACGAGATCTTAAGAAATGTCTATTATCGTCATAAAGAGACTGGGGGAAACCTGTTCAATAATTCTGGAAAGAAAACTCCCACTTTAATAATTCATTCAAACTGTTTTTATAAATAATATAATAAGGACCCTATTTTATTAACTACATTAATAAATTAATTATAAATGAACTTATGTTAATAGTAAAAAGAACACTCATTGTAATTTTTTGTTCCAAGCCACCAAACAAAATTAATATAGGGTAGTCTCTAATTAGTGTTGCTATATTTTGCAAATTTAATTTCCATTACTATCTAACCCTGTCACTCAAACTGCGAAACCACATTGCGCACTGCAAAAAGACCAAACTGTGAAGACAAATTTAAGGACACAATCGGAGGACAGCACAAAATTACTTTTTAGATTCCTCTACCACAAACCAATTACCGATGGCCCAACAATTTTATTTAACTAATATTTTACTGTATACTATATACTTAAACGGCTTACTTAACAGGGTAAAATAAAAAATAAATCTGCCTTGAATTATCTATAAACAATATTTCATTATACCTAATCTGAAATGGGGGATGTGTGAAAGTAAATATCAATACCGATAAAAATTAATTCTAATCAATATGATCTCTGCAATGCACGTATTATTAATTTTGCATTCTATTCAAAGGCCATAAATGTACCGATACCAATACAGAAAAACAAAAAACAGGAAATTAATTTCACACTGTTAGTCAAGGTACAATAAAACACACTTATTTATGAAGAAAATGTTTGGTTTATTTCAGACATTCGCTTTATTTTTGACATTTTTCGCTTAAATGCACATATGCACACACTTGTCCATATGCAGACCGAGTTGAAGAGCGCAGAACTAGAAAACTCACCAATTCCAACAGTATGAAAGTCCAGTCATAGTAACAATTCTGCCAAATAGCCAAGCAAGCAGACATGAACCTCAAAAATACAATTCACTCAATGGTGAACCAACATTAAATGGAATTCATATCCAAAGAATACATCACTCAATGTTCCAGTTCACAATCGCAAACCCATATCCACTTTTCAATTCTGGAAACTACTGAAAACCACTCCAATTAATGTGATTCCGTTAGCTTTTTCTGCTTAATAGGAACAAAAAACAGGTCTCCGATTTGTATGATGGAATGGTACATGAAGTACGAATACATTAACAATAAAAAAAAACATTTGGAAAACTGTTTTGTACTTGTGCCTGCCCATAGAAAAGGACAAGACAGGGAGACCACAAGAATGTGGTAATTTGACTTCAGCATCAACTACTTCAGAAACAACGGAACACGAACTGCCACCCATTCAACATAGAGTTGAAATAACACTTTTTTTTAAAAAATGAAGAAAAAAAATAACGACCTTTGTACAATTCCTAACACCTACATTTATGTATGAACTCACAAATATCTCCTTATCAATATACTGTATCTGCAATGTCAGCACAAAAGCACAAATCCACATATTAATTCCTACATGCAAATGTACATTATATATATATATATATTTATTTATATGTTCATTACAGGAAACGTTTTCATTGGCGATTGGATTCTAACAAGATAAGAAAAAGCTACCTAAATTTTACAAGAACAATATTTTAGAAATTTTACACGATTAATTTGGCATATGGGTACATACCGTAAATTTCACTCAAAGAAATATCTAAAATACTTTTATATATGATTTCCTTCAAGCAGTTTCTTATTCTTTAATGAAATATTTTGTCTTTACCATCCACAAAACACACCGAACACACATTTCGTATCACAGGGGTATTTTCTGGAAAATTCCCATTCACAACATAACAACTGCCCTTCTAGAAGAAAAAGGGGAAAATAAACATTCATGCTCATAAACATAATTCAGTCACACAGTGACTGCTGAAATACTAAGGAAGTAGTGCTAAAGAATCCTCTTCTTTCATTGATCTCAACATTAGCACAACCTATTTCAACACTTCTAATAAAACCACTTGTGACTAACATAAATACTTTCTTTAAACAAATCACTGGTAACCTTACAGTGCACGATAGCATTTTGCACTACCTGGTATAAAAAGCACCATTTCCATAATACAACTTTGCCCAGCACAGACTCCAAGGACAAGAAAATGAGACACTTGCTCTGTACTGTGCTTTACAAGCCCATGTAAAAGCACACTCCGCTTTGGAAGCATCATCGACACAGTTTCAGAAGACATTTACACCTTATTAGAAGCAGAGCGACATTACAAATGTAGTAATCTCAATCACACACACACATTCCAAACCTGAGAGTGAACTGTAGGCTTCAAAGCAAAATTATAGCTCAGTATCCACAGTCACTTAGCAACATCTATTCCACCAATACACAGCACAGACCTTTAGTAAAATCCAACGCTCACACATACACCTTGGAAGCCAGGAACATACTGGTATTTGAAAAAAATGCCACAAACTAGTTTGAGACATGCAGAACGTTGCTTTCAATAGTTCGTAACAAATTCTACAGAAATGAAAATATAAAGAAAGGAGAATAATTGAAGCTGATTCATTGATTGATGCCAGTAGCCAAGAATCTAATTCTGCTATTGATTCTTACATAAATTTTGTCTCAGGTTTATGATGACAATAGTAATTTGAGTTTTCATGTTAATATATATTGCATTATAAATAACTTCTTGCCTACAGAACTTTAAAAACAACATATAGAATCCAGAATTATAACATACTATTTGACAAGAATGTTTTCTGAAAGAGATGAGAATAAAGTTTCATTTACATGCCTCCTGTGAACATCACACAGGCTCTTTTATCTGCACTGACGGTGATTTTCATCTTTCAATATTTGATTGATTTTCTTGTGGACTGTAAACAGTCAGCGAGACACCAGAAGAAAGAAAGCAACTCAACAACATATTGAGGAGACTTCCTTTCGAATCTGCTACTCCAAGCACAAAGGTGTTGGGTTCCAACCCTTTCACCTTGTCAGGCATACAGTGAACACCCACAGTACACCCGTTGTGTACAGAGGGAAGTTACTTGCAATCAGAGGCGTTGGCAGAGGCCACCACAGTGGTAGCCATGCTCTCCAATACGGCAGCGGGCACTTGTGGTCCGGCAACCGGTGCGAGCTCCTCGCTGCGGTACGAGTGCTCGCTATCCGTCCGCCGATGTCACGCGCTCGTCTCTTGTTCGCCCCAACCCTCACTATCATATTCACTCTCAGAGGCAGAATCGGAATCTGAGAATTCAACGGCAACACGTCTTGCCAGGATGGAAGCGACATCGTGCAAAGCATTAACACGTTCCACTTCCTTTTGTTCATTCTTCTCCACCTTCCGGAGTTTGATACCTATAATCATAAGGGAAAAAATGCAATATTGGCATTAAATATATGGAAATAATCTGCAAAATTTATGTATTGAATACCAATTCAAATTTCCAGCCCAAAAGTAGGCCAAATTTTCAACAAATTATAATCCCTCTATTTTTCTTCTCATTCTTATAAAAAATAAATTTTTGAACTGAGACTTCCATTCTCGCACATTTCTTCACATGTAAATGCTTTAACAAATAATTTTGTTCATTTCCTCAAAGGTCAATTAATTATTTTTTATATTTCAATAGTTACGAAACAAGTTTAACACAAAATATAATGACTTTATGCAATGTAATGCAAACAAATCTAGTGTTACTTCCTGGTTAGGAATGCACCAGTAAATAATATGTAGCACTATTACAAAACTAGTGATCTGATCCTCGAAACCTTTCAGAAGAATGAAGGCAATAATTTTTTTTCCATGTTATACATATTTGGATTTTAAATCTATGTATGGAGTTAAAAAAGCCTTTATAAAAAGGATTTTTAATGCAAATAGTGTGCGACTTCATGTAATGAAATATTAACTACAAATGATTGCAATCAGTTTACTGTGAGAAGAAATTCATCTCCCTAATTCAATTAAAAAGGAATTAGAACTAGCAGATATTTCTTCCCCTTTCTGTTAAAATCCTGCATGAAACAGCTCCTACAAGCTCAGCAGATTTTCAAATCATGATCATATAGAAGAAAAAAAAGAAAAGAAAAAACAACAGCAACAAACATTTTTCAATAAAATTAAAAAATTCCTACATGTTTATTCTAAGATTTTTGCAACTGCACAAAGTTCTCATCTTATGTATGCCCATTTCCTAAATTGGGTAACAGTATGCCCATCCCTACAGACTCGTTGTATATTTTTAAACACGAAGTGAAATTTCAATAAACAAAGTTTCACAATAACAACAGAATAAGTTATTATCATTTAAATTATGCAGGAAAATTATTTTTTTTCCATTTTATTTAGGATGTATGCCTCTTAGTAACTGACTGAACCACTCCATTGAGAAGAAATCCCCTGGCAAAATGTTTATCTACAAGAAGGCACTCACCATCTCGAATAGCCTTCAGAAGATCACTTCTAGGATCAAATGCAGGTGCAGGTGCACTTCCTGTTTTGGGCCGAGCAGGGTTGGTGTCTGTTTTAGGCGGAGACAGCTTGGGCGGAGAAGTAGAAATAATCTGAAAAAAGAACAACAAAATTTGTAAAGTGAGAAGTGAAAACAAAAATTAAAGAATTTAAACCATTTTTTTAAAATGGATAGTAACAAGACAATTAAAGAATCTGTTCACAAATCAACTTAACAATTCAAACCAAACAAGTTTTCCAACTTTTGAAAATAATTTGAGTTAAAGATACTCTGAACAATGGGACTTTACGAAGATCACAACAATCCTCAATAGTTGTTACAATGGAATCTAGATAACATGTTTTTCATGGGACCAACAAGTTTGAATGTGTTAAGCAGGAAAATGTGATATTAAAAAAATGTTCAATTTATACTTTTCACACACAGGGTTGCCGCTCATGGAACAATTTTCCCTGTCTTTTTCCGGTCTTCAGGTGCATTTTATTTTTATTTCTTCGGATAAGATATCTAATCCGAATCACCCTACTCAAAGAAAATTATGAAACTACCCTGATAATAATTGGTTAGCTCTCTCCGATTTTGTTGTGAAAAAATACAAATTAACAAAGTTTTCCCCCCCCCCCCCAAGGAGAAATTGAGCAAAAATTTAACACTACCTATGTTTTATTTTTATTATTATATTTTATTATTATTATTACTATTATTATTACTATTATTATTACTATTATTATTACTATTATTATTACTATTATTATTACTATTATTACTATTATTATTATTATTATTATTACTATTATTATTATTATTACTATTATTATTACTATTATTATTATTATTATTATTATTATTATTATTATTATTATTATTACTACTATTATTACTATTATTTTTCTTCTTTTCTATAAAATTACAATTTGGTAAACAGAAAAGAAAACTAAAAAAGGAAGAAAAAAAAAAGAAAGATGATAATGATAATCAAATTGAAATGAAAAACTTCACCACAGTGTACACATTCTATGCCCAACTACTGAGATGGCATGACAAAAAGAGAATTTTATAAGCAAAATATTCGTAAATGCTGGAAATTATTCTACATCCCCTATCTAGCACCACCCACATAACAGAGGTACGGAGATATAAGAGTTTGGCGTTTACAACTTAATCACACCGACATTCAACAATGCAAATTTCTAGTTTATGGTTGTAACAGATTCAGTCAAAAACAGGACAATAGGCGGAAGAAAAGCTGATGAAATGGTGGCATCAGATAAAACAAATTTAAAATGGAAAACTTTCATGAGAATCCAAAAGTCAAACAGGACAACCTTGGAGGGTAGAGTCTAGAAAGAAACTATGACAAGTGAAGATGAAGATAGCAGTGATAAAAGTAACGCAAAAAGAAGAGCTATGGCACAAATATATAACCTTCTAATCAATGAAATAATTTTCTAGTCAATAAAACAGTTTGTGATATTATTTTGACTGCATATTAAGAATAATCAAAAAGGCTATAAAATTCTTAGGAGATTTCATTGAAATTAGGAGGTTGCCGCAATTTCGGAAAATTCAGGACTATAGAAACATGAAAAATAACTCACAGGAAAAAGAAGAAAAAAAAGAGAAAAAAAGAAAGAAAAAAAATCAACAAAACAGTGTCCTCAGATCTAATTTAAAGGAATATATGGCAATGTGACAAAATGTGCGGTAATGAAGAATGAAAGCAGTGGAGGCATATTACAATACATCTCTCGACCTGTATCCATAATCAAACAAATTGAAAATATCCTGTTTAATCTCAAACTATATTCTGATTTAAATATCTGATGAATTGACAGTGATCACCTGGTTTGCAATTATTGAATCGAGAGTTTAGTTACAATTTAATATTTTTATATTGATACAATTTAATATAATTATATTGGTGCTGGGATAGCATCCCAGCTGATCTAAAGTAAATTCAGCCTAAATTTAAATTGGAGTATACTCCTCTTTAATCTCTGGTACCCTCTGATATCTGAAAATACCTAGAAAACTGCAAACAATGGAGTCAGTACAACTGTACTGTAAAACACCTGAATCGTTGAACACGTTACTGACTAACTTTCAACATGCTGAATGGAATTATTGAACACATTAGTATTTTAATTGAATTGGGAGCAGATCTAAAACCAGGTATGTAATATACTGGAAAATGTGGAACATGTTTATGAGATTCCATGCAGATTCCAAGCAGTAACATCTGTAAGTTGAGCTTTGGTACAAATTTTCACAATTGTCAACCAAAGGTGATTCCAAAAACATAGTACAACAAACATGTTAATTATAATAATTGTTGAACATTCTATCCATAAGCAGATATGAAAATTGGGCAACAGTACTTTCAAGATCAATGTTTAGAGCAATTTAATGCAGTGCATAACTATCTTCACATTTGAATATTTACAATTCACAGATTTCATATGAATTGATATTACCATCATTAATGTCAAAATTAAGATTATACAAATATTGCTTCATTGGTGTTAATATTATGGAAAATTGTCTGGTTATAGACGAGCCAGTGGTTTATTCACAATTAAGCCTCAGAAATTCTGTTAAGTATTTTGTCTGTGTTCACATGTGTCTCAAAAGATGTTGGTGAATGAGGTTTATTGGCGATTGAAGAGTTCACTTGTCTTATGTCAGTAGACTTTTCTAGATTGGATGATATACACTGAAATATACAAGCATTGCAGTTTTCCTAGACTAATAGCAAAATCTGAAACATTATCACCTCTCACCTGTTTGATGGGAGACTTGCCAACATCGCCATTCACCAATGGTGGAGAGGTTGGAGGTACCGGCACAGCCACAGGTCCATTCGGCATGGCCACAGGTGGGGGTGGAGGAGGTGGAGGAGGGGGAGGAATGTTGCATGGTGACGTCGGACGCACCAACGGAGGGGGAGGAGATGGTGGCTGCTGCTGCTGTTGTTGTTGCTGTTGCTGTTGCACAGGTGGTTGCTGCTGCTGTTGCTGTGGTTGTGGCTGTGGCTGTGGCTGTGGTTGTGGCTGATCTGGAGATGGAGGTGGTGGAGGCAAATCAGCAGCTGTAGGTGGGATCGGCTGTGGCGGCTGCTGAGGCAGTACCAACGGCTGTGGCAATTGCTGAACTGGTTGGACCACCTGCGCTGGTTCTGGAGTGCCTGAGTGCGGTGTGTATGATGCGGGTAGCGGGCTACCTGAACGACTGCCACTGCCTCCGCCAGAGCCTTGACGTGCTAGCAGGTGTGCTGGTAGTGGCCCATTGGCAGACAATGGTGGTGACATGGTCGATTCCACGGGTGGAGGTGGAGGCGGTGGAAGTGTCTCCCGGCCTGTGCTCATGCTGCGCCCACGAGTCGGAGTGTTGGTGGCAGAAGAAACAGTCGGAGTGCTGTGAAAACATTACTCATATTACATAAGTTATCACTTGTTGTCACCCTTTAATACACTATTTTAAATCTTCCAACGTTCAACTTTAGGATGAACTGTTGATTCAAATTCACAATTCACACATACTTTTACTTCCACTTTAATTGGTAATTTTACAGGAAAAATTGTAACAGATAAAATAAAATTTATTAGACGCCAATTTACAGAATGGTTGGAAAGAGTGAAAATCATCTCCAATAAAACTACAAGGAAAAGTTTTGACCTAGATCCTGTAAATGATTTCTTATACTTAAAACAAAATATTGTGGAAACTGTTACAAATATTAAATTCAAAAGATAATATTCATTATTATACAATACATTTACACCTAAAATGTTATTTTATAGGCCAGAGAGATGTAAACCCACAACTGAAAAAACAAAGAAAGTTTCTCAACCAGTCAAAAGAATTTGGTTTTAATTTACAAAGAACAAGGCCAGCTGCTACAAGAAATCCCTTGGCTTTGGCAGTCCTTCCTTTAAATGAACAAAAGCTGTCTTCTGTAAAAGAAAAGTGCCCCCTACTTGAATACGGAGAGAGGTGATCACCCCAACACAAGTGCAAACAAAGGAACAAGCTGTGCTCATGATTGGGCTGCTCAGACAAAAGTGGCAGTTCCAATAGAGATGAGGCTCAGGAGCGAAAGTGTTGAAGAGTAACAAACAAACCTGTTGCTGGAATTGTTGGTGCTTGGAGGAGCAGGGGGAGGCTGTGACGGCCTCTGAGACATTCCACGACTCCCCCTGCTGGGGGTCTGATTATTCGGAGTGGGATACCCGTCCACCACAGGCATGCCCTGCCCCTGGGCGTAATGCTGCTGGTACAGGTTCTCATCATACCCCACTGGGTAGTTAGCCCTGCAAGGAGTCATGGTTCAGCAAACAACAGTCTTGATAATCCTCTAATAGTCTCATATAACAAGCCCCAGAATTCAACACAGGACACCTTTCATGACTGAACCGGTGAAGTAATCATTGTATGCAACTTATGAAACAAAAGTGTCATGCTAACCACTCGCGGCATATGCTGCAAGTGTCTGCCCCAAAAGTTCAAGTAACATCTTTAAACTTGTATTCCCGTAGTATCTGTTTAAGTTTCATAAAATTATACAGGTATGTATTTTTGAAGATACTACTAATAATCTACTTTGTATATTGTATTCAACATTATACTTTTGATTATCAGTACCCCATCACCTCCCTGGTTAGTTGCTTTGAACTTAAATTATAAATATCAATATTAAATTATTTGTTATTATAATGCTTATAATAAAACAATCAGAAGAAACTCCGTCACTGCTTCCATTCAATTTTATTAATTTCTCAACAGGTACCGCAACGTCATTCACAGGGAAAGGCCACAACATGAGGGTAACAAATTGTTAAGCACACCACATGAACTGAATAATTTTGCAATCATCCCCATATGATTTTGTTCGTTTTCAATCCAATGTAATTTATGAACAAAGGTAAAGTTACACCAAAATAAACTTGTCTAAGTTACACCTAACTAACTTGTCGGTTCTGGCATCTCATTTTATCATTAATAATTTTGTCAACTACATAGATTTTTTTCATTTCATTTCATTAACCAAAATAACAGCAACATTTAACTGTAGTAGTTAAAAAAATTGAGATCATATAACATACAGAAGTTGACCATTAGACTTATCTAAATGAAGAAAAGTAAATACCTATAATGTGTGTCTGTGGGACTTTGAGCTTGTGTATGTCGGGGGCTGTATACTCCAGAATTGCTGCTGTATATGACTGAATTTGCTTCTTCTGGGTATGAGCGTCGAAGTTCAATGCTGTTAGGTCGTGGTGGCCGGCCATCATTCATCGCTACCATCCCTCCCATTGCTAGAAGGGCTTCGTCTGTAGTCTGTATTGGCTGAAAGTAAGTAGGAGAAACGTCAATAAAAATAGATACAACATAAAAGAAAACAGATACTCGGATAGTGGTAATAAATAACATTTCAAATGATATGGTGAAGGCATTGAATTATGCAGCATTTTGACATTTTCTTTTTTAAATTACATACTTGAAACCTCGCAGAATGAAAAATAATTTGTAAAGAAAGTGAGGAATACACGAGCTTAGTTCAGAAAATGAGAAGGAGGTTGAAAATTAGAAGTTCATGAATTCTCAATGCACTGACTGGAAGTACAACAACAATCATTTTCCAGTTTTGAAATTTTTTAGAACACCACACTTCACTGTTACACTATCAGTATGAGCAAAAATTAAATACATTTCAAGGGCTTGGTGCAGTACAAAAAAATAAATAAATAAATAAATAAATAAATAAATAAATAAATAAATAAATATCGCACCAGTCACTCAGCAAGATCCCACTATTTGTAAATGTAAAATATCTTGATTTTGTTTGAAGTGTTACTGTTTCAAGCCCTTCGTAAATATGAACCATATATATAATAAAAAGATAAGCCACACTTTTTCCAAAATCAAGATAAATTGGGGATAAAGGGGGTTGAGGCTAGTGTGGCGTAACTGATTACCACCAAATCCATTTGTTATCCAGTTATTCTAATTATTCTGAAAGAACTCTTAATCTTTAGACTTTAGGAAAATAAGACAGTTTCAATCAAAGAACTGCAAATGTGCAAAAAGCCATGCAATTATCATTTGAAAATCTAACTTGTTGCTAAATTGATTCTGTAATTCAAAACCTTTCTTTTATCTAACTCCCAGCTTGCTTTGTGGCATAATCAAGATTTTGGGATGAAGTAAAAACAATCGCCAAAATAACATCTACTTTAGAGTGCAGTCTACAGGAAGACACAAAAGATACATGATTGGAACGCCTGCTCTTCCCTACTAGTAACAACTCACCTGAGGTGTCCTGTAATGTACGTTCTGTGGCATGATGTGTTCCCCATGACCCACAGCCAACTGGCGCTGGCGTTCTCTTGTATTGTGAGGCTGGCGCACCCGTTTCTTGTGGCGCACACCACCGCCTTCACGAGGCCGATGGGGCTGTAAACATCAAAGGACTATCACATTTCTGCTTTCCTCATTGCATAAAATCTATAACAAAAATAAATCCTACTAGGTATTTTAAGCATTTTCCTGATATCCTTGCGCTTTATAGCAACACAATGAATTCAGATATCATTTTCTAGACGAGTGTTTCACAAATTGCTTTTGCTTATATCTTTTCTTAAAATGAATATTGCAATAAAAGCAAGTGTCAACACATCAAACGTTTATTTAATTTTTAATAAAATTCCTTCAAAATTTTAATTTAATCATATCGAAAACATTAACAAAATAATAAAGTATAAAATACTTTGTGGAACACACAAATGAAAAATGCATTATGAAACCAGACAGATCAGTTTCTGGGCAAGAACATTAACATTTTTAAAAATAACCTAAATTTTATCAAGACTTAAATACTGGTAAAAAAAAGATTATTTTTTCACAACAGCAAATTTCCTAAACCAATCTTCTCTCCTATCTTCAACAGATCTGACAAAAAAATTGTTGATTCTGTTGCCTACAATCATAAAATAACCATTAAAATACAATACTCCATATGTTGAAGAATACAAAATTATCCACCAAATATTTTTTCCTCACATTGCCAAAACATTTTTATACTTTTTTTAAACTCTGTTTTTAAAAAAAATACACTAGAGAAATTCACTGAAATACTTATAGATGTGCAAAGTACTTTAAATATTTTGACAAGTGAGCTCCAAGTAGAGACAAAAAGTACATCGGACAAACAACACGGACAGCATGTTAAACACGTTTTTCCAAATTCTCATACATTCTAGCCTCAAACAGAGGATTTAATCACTACTGGAAACACAGGTGAAGACAAATATTTCATCTTGAGGTACACAGTTTGTGTCAAAGCCTGTGGTGCCGTGTTAGGATTTTACACATATCTGCAAATTATACTACACATAAAATTGTTAACAGAAACATACTCCATAAACACACTCAGCCAAGTGAAGTACAACAATACACTGTGACTATAAAAATCAGAGGGTGTGAATGTTATTTTAAAATGGTGTAAGGGACACAAATTATTTTGCATTTCATTTAGAAGAGTTAATTCAAAGTAAAGCTGTAAAGTCAGAGATGTTCTCTTTAATCTATCAATCAAATGCATGAAGTTACAAAGTTAATTACTCTCAAATTAAATCTCCATTCCTTAAATAACAATACCACTTTGAATCTTCAAATAGAAGTCAACCACGGAACACAATAACTTCAAAAACTTATTAGCTCTGGAACTACAACAATTTTTAAAAAAAAATTTGTGTGTTGTCAACAAATTGTTTCGGACTGACATTTCGTATTATAGCAATAAATTAAAAGGCATTTCAATATGCATTGGAATATCACTTTCAGAAGCAATTGAATTGCTGAATTGGCAGAAGAAATTTATTTGAATTAACGAATTCTATATAAGTCTTAGAAAAATCCATAGTAAATTCACAATATCAAAACAGAAAAACAAGATAACTGTAAAAATTAAGCAGAAATGCATCATTAGAATAGTGGTACAAGCAAAGAATGTTCAGTCGATACGAGAGGAGGATTGCAAAATAATGTGCTAGTAATATTGAGCCATGTATTTTCAATCTCTTTAGACATATTTTGGTTTGAGTAAAAAATATTTTAATACAAGAACTGTAAGTTAATCTTCTTGATTTTTATTAACTGCAAGTCATGTAAATTTATTGTTTGACATAAATTTTTTGAAATCCATAATTTAAAAAAGATTACTACTTAAACCACACAAGAATTCATGATTAATACTCTGAATACACAACAGAAATCACATTACAGTACACAAAGAGAACAGAAAGGATTGAACTTGTTTGCTATTCGTACAGGCCCAATTAGGACAGGGACATTGGAAAACAGCATTAACTCTACGGATGGAATGATAATGCTAAAGAGAGTGTTGCATTTCATATGTAACTTCAACACATAGGGCATGCACTTCATGGAGAAAATACATTAGGAAATTAAGGACTGATACCATCAACATAAATAGTGAAATCTCATGGTTTTTGTTTCTGGAGACATAATTGTAATGCTATATCTTCAGAAACAGAATCAAGAATTCACTGAACACCATAAAACTTGCTATCACAATTTTATTTTGTGGTTTCTTAACTGTAGAACAAATGTCTTCCAGTCAAAACATCATTCTAGTGAATTGCATACAAAACCTATGAAATGAGCTGAAGTATACAGTGCAACCATATAAGCTTTTTCAATTTAAATCTGTATGATCTAGAAATACAATGGAATGGTATTGGATCAATTACTAGAAACTGATATTTTAAAAAAATGTTTCGAGATAAAAGCAGATACAATTACAATTTATGATTTCGGGTGTCAGGCACTCTTCATTAGAAGTCAAAACAATTCAAACAACTTGCATGAATATTCCTAATCACTATATAAAATTTAGAGAAATGCACAGTATTACAGTGGTCAGAACTTTAAACTAAAATAACAGCTCATTGCTATCTATTTGTTGAAACAGTTTATGGATTTACTTTCAGCTCAAAGGGAGGGATAGCAATATATTTAATTCTGTAATAACAACTTAATTTTTTACCATGAAAAAAAGTATGTGAGATTTTCAAACTATAGGTAGTATATAATTACTTCTAATTACCTACAAGCTAATAAACCTAACCCATTAAAACAAATGCAAAATTGCTAAATAAAAATCAACATTTTTTGGTCACTTACATTGGGCTTGCTACACTGTACACTGTAAATCTTCAAAAACCAAATTAAAATGATAATACAAAAATGAAGAGAGCCAACATAAAATAAAAGCTCAGTACTGCCCTGTTCACACGTGAGCATCAGGTCAACCTATCGTTACTGTAACAAATTGTGATAACCAGGTAACAGCAAATATTGAGAACAACTTGCTTCAGAGGGCGAACAGCAGCAAGAATAGAAACTGCAGGGAGAAAGAAAGCTACAATGTCCTTGGGTTTTATCTCTGGCATAAGCGTTATCATACTGTCAGTTTTGGTAAACAGTGTTATTGGATAGCACATTCATTTAGTATACACAACTTTACACGCATTAACACTAAACACACACACCCCTCCTGAGACTTGCCTCCATAACGAGCCACCCCAGCAACCACTGTGGGACAAACAGTAGCATCAGATATATTTTTCTAGAGCAGTAGCATAAATACAGTACGTACATCATGCACCGCAACAATTGCATCATTTCTTTTAAAGAATGTGTTTTCCCCAACTATGTAATTAATCTTTAAAAGGAAATTTTATCAAAAAATGTATTATGTCCTTTGTCATGCATATATAATGCTTTGTGTGTATCAACAGATTAGAAATACATATCAACTTTGTTTTGAACCTAATAATACATTGACTATTTTCATTAAATACTTGAATTTTAAAAATTATCAGAGATTGTCATCAATATATAAATTAACACTTGCAATACATCAATGTATTGCCCAATCATTTTCAATTTAATTATTACCTGAACTCTACACAGTTTGCATTGCTTCTGCAAAATGTAACTACTATTTTGAATGTATGGTATTATTAAAAGGACATTTTTGCTTTAGAATATTTAATATCATGTGTTCAGCCCTAATCAGAATAACAAGCCCAAGCCACTTCTTGAATTTTTTTATAAAAATGTATATTCTGTCATACTAAACAATATGCAGATACATTAATATTAAAAAATGAAGTGAAAACATCATTGCTTGAATAGGACTAACAATCCCCATACAAATTTTTATCAGTTCATTGTGATTTTGTTTCTTTACAAATTTTTCTTTATGAACTGCTTAATTTTGTTTTGCTATTGAGTTCTTTGTACCTCTCTGGCTACAAATCTACGAGCCTGGTCTTCGTGTGTACAACAAAATAACTTTGTATTTCTATACTATTTTCAAAACTATATCTGAATTAAATTCTTCTTAATGGAAATTCATTGTTAATATTTCAATATGTTTTATGTATCTATTAGAGTAACTCTAACATTACAAGCAATTTCCATTACTTATCAAGGACTACCACCTGCATCCTGACCTTTGCACTACAATGAAGAATCTATCTGATAAAATGTTAGATTGAAACTTTGCTCCCAATGAACTTTAATTTAATTTATTAAAATTTGTGCGATGATAAAACATTTAATAAAATCTTGTGTCATTTTTAAAGTGTCTACAGTTTAACTAAATGGAAAAGAAAGAAACGAACAATGTTTGAGGCAACACAAGAACATTTTAAGGGTATAATAACAAAAAATGGGTTAATGGAAAATAAATTTAAAAAATCCCCAAACATCTCCCAAAAAATCAATTATTTCTTCAAAATAAATAAATAAATTTATACTTCCTTGACTCTTCAACCCAGCTTACTTATTACACAGTTACTACTAAAAATATACTGAAATATTAGGAAATTTGTACAGGAAGAAAAGAAATAAAATGAAATAACAAGAATCTTACCTTTTTGCCTCTATCATGCATCATACGTTCCGTATCTTTCAGCATTTCCTGTCTCCACAAATCAAAGAAGTAATTGGCATCTGTGTAGAACTTCAGCCCATCTTTGCCATCCTCTCTGCAAAATAAAGAGATTTGTGAAGGAAGAAAAAACAACAAAAAATCAAAAGAAGAAATACAGTTGCCCTCCATTTGTGCACAACGATCATATTTACAAAATAGAAGATAACTTCCATATTTTAAAAAGGCCTTTTGAGAATTTTTAACAAATTGTTGCTATTTAGTCAAAATAAATTTGCAAATTGTCTAATTCACTAGAAAATTGTTTTGTTGAGAATGTTAAAACTTTTTGCTAAACATTCACTGTTTTCTTGATACTAAAATTGACATCATTTTTATTATTGTTATCATTTTTGTCCCTACCATCTTCATCATGTTTCTTCGCTTTATCATTCTCCCATAGTAGGACAACCTCTTGTTTTTAGCTTCCCTCCCCTTCTTGAAAGTTTAACGCATTGAATTTGCATCCATAGACTCATTGAATGCCACCTAAGAATATTCCCTTTCATGTTAACAGATTTTCTTCCTGACGTGCACGTGCCAGTGCCAGTGCTAGTGCCCTTGACTTCTGAATCTTTAACAACCATCAACTACAAATTGATGTGATCCATTTGTGAACTGAGAACCCTTACATATCTGTTAATACTATAGTCAATAGGCATCAGGTTTTTGTGTAGGCAATGATGCAAACTTTTGATAAAGATTATACTTGGATAAGCAAACCTAAGACATGATCAACTTTCTCAATCAAAAAGCTTACCAGATATCACTTCCCTGTCATTCCTAGTACTCTATGCAAATTGTAAATTTATATTCATTGCGGGTCCATCACTCTACAGTAGCTAATTCAAGATAAAACCACATAAAGCTTCTGGGTGAACAGTCATTTATAAGTTGAGTTGTATCAACTACCTCCCTTCTTTCCATTAGTTCCAAATTGTCTCAAACTCCTGTAACTACTGTGTTTTGCAGGTATCCAACTTCATTCATAGAAGAAGTTCTTCAAACACTAAGGAAGTGTAAAGATCTTTTACATGTTAAACAAATTTCCATGATTCTTAGAATACAAGAGTCTCAATTTTACCGAAAATGCATAAATGTGTGTGTTGTGTATAAAAAATGGTAATTTATACGATAACTATTTAAATAGCTTACAAGAGGTTACTCAAGGCATGATTCATGTTTTGCTACTCCTCATATTAGGAGATAAAAATGTTGAAGTTATGTTTTTCGTCATGAATTTGGTATTGGAATTTCTTAAGTAGAATCTCTTGAGTTGTGGTTCAAACAAAAATCAATTATCATTATGAATACTAATCTACATTTACTTGTATACAATTTATAAATTACAGTAAGTATGATATTATTAACAACTAAGAAAAGGCACTAAAAATAACAAGAATAACACTAAGTCACCAAAATGAAATTCAATGAACACATGACATCCAAAGCGAAAAATAAAAATTACCTGTACATGTTGAGTTTGTCTAATGGTGGGGGCTTGTCGCACTGAGTGTATGTCTCCAGCATAGCCGTAGGCATAGTGTCCCTTGACACAACTTGTTGGTCGAACACCACCGAGCTCTTGAAAGCTTTGCGCATGTGGATGTCTTGGAGAGACACTGCAACACATGTGTGGCCTTGGACATAGAGCCCCACTGCACACAGGAACCAGCATTAGCAAAGCACATTCAAGACAATTCATGCCAAGCCAAGCCAAGCCAAGGATCCACAATTCCTGCCCTGTCACAAGATTCCAGCAGAAGGCACACTGTGTATTGCAAAGGTGCCACAGAACAATTGGTGTACTCTACTGCACAAAGATTTTACAGACATCACTTGATAGAAAAACTTTTGCTGATATACAACTAAGTGAAAAACAATAATAATAAACTGTTTTCCTTCCCTTAATCTAAGTTTGTTTGTTTATTTTAAATCTGCATCACACTTACACATAAAACTTCAATTTGTTTCACTGCAAATGTTGGCTTTTACGCATTTTAGAAATTGATTTGAAAATTAATAATTAATCTAGTGTAACGAGGAGATGGAAGGAAATCCAATACACAGTACTGCAATATCCAAATTGCAAGGTAATTGGAACATGTGTTTCACATGTATCTTTAACTACTTGGAAGGGAACAAAACAGCATATAGTTTGTGATTTACACATTGGATAATTTCCAAAGTAAAATGATTATGCAAAGAATGGCCCATTGTATTCAAAGAATATATCTTTTTTACACAAGAATATACATGTTAGATTAATTTTACAAGAGGATATGAAAATTGTCAATGAATGCAACAATTATGCCTATAGTTAGAGAAGGTAACTTACTTTGAAAATACAAATTTTTGTTCAGTGAAATAATTTATATTAACAGATTAAAAGAATATTCACACAGATGTATCAAAGAAGGGGACACAGAAATCAGGAAAAATCTTTCATATGATGCCATTTTGTAGCAATCAACTAATACTAATTAAATACCACTAACACAATTTGCTTATGGCATAATAATACAATGCAAGCAGAGGAAACAGGAGTCATGATTGCTTAGCTTCATTGGCATGGAATTTCAGGGTTTTGCAAGCAAATGCATTATGCTAAAGCAAACAATATTAAACATGAACTCATAACAGAATTTAAATATCAAAAATAAAAACATAATTACAATTATAAAATAAGTAAATAATTCAAATATTATCAAGCCCAAGCAAATAAACAAGAATATTACAAACAAAGTACTATGCAATCATAAATTAAATTGTCATTAAATCTTAGATTAATGTACAACATTATTTTGATATGTAACAAGCACATCAAAGTCATATAACCTCTTGCAGAAAAAGAGGTCAAAATTTAATGAACAAGAAGAGAGAGAAAAAAGAGACAAAATAAAAAAAATTTAAAAAATTCCAATGTAAGTATGTATTGCTAAACGAAAAGACCACAGCACAGCCAAGATAAAGAGCATCAGTGTAAGGTAGGTTCAAAATTGAGATTACAGCATAATTTCAAGGCACAAATCACAACATCACATTCCATACATGCAGTAGCAAAGGTAAAATTTCCTGAACATGCATGCAAAATCTCATCTTTTTAGTATGCTGTTAATAATACATATCTGAATATTGGGGTACAAATTGAGGAAAATAAAATAAAATAAGCAAATACAAATAAGATTTCTTTTGCAACTGCTATTCTGTAACATACAGTTGTAGTATGACCTGAAATTTGTGTTTTAAACTAACAATATACTAGACTTCAAACTAGTCTACATCACAGGGTTCTTGCTAAAGAAATTAGGCAAATGATAGGCCTCTCTCCAATAAGCTTGTTTAAAAGTAGTAAGATATTTTAGTTTTCGTGAGGATGAGAGAAATTTAGCATTAAAAATCAGTTCAGTTCAAATTGAGGTACAAAAAGCAATACAGACACACTATGTACATCTTTGTTTAAATAAAGCCAATAACACCATATTAGTCCCAAGACATTCAAAATGTACTGTTAGGTCATGCAAAATTAAATCCCAAAGCGGCATTAAATCAAGTCACACCAAACCCAGACCAAATCACTGAAACGTCAGCAGAGTTGAATATAGTCCAGTAGAATCAAAAGTGTTCTATCCGAATCCGGTTCGGTCCAGCAGAACCTAGCACGGTCTAACACAATCAAGCACGACCGGCTGAAGCCAAATTTGCGAGATCGCTCCAAGCAGGGGCGCTCACCTTCCTCGACGTTGCTGTCGAGCTGCGTGACCTTGACGGCGAGGCGGTCGATGCGCTGCTGCAGCGACGAGGCGCGCGTGGCCAGGCCGTGGGCCTCGCGCGCCAGCTCCCCGAACAGGTCCTCGGCGTGGCGCGACAGCGACGACAGCTGGCGCACCGTGTTGGCCAGCGTGCCGTTGGTGGCCGCCTCCAGTTCCGACGGCAGCGGGAAGTCCTCGGGGATGACGCCCCGCGACACGTGCACGGGCTCCACCACGCGCTTCGGCAGCGGCATCGCGGCGGCGGCGGCGACGACGTGCGGCTTCCGGGCGGACCTCCCTCGGCCGGCGACTCACGCTGCGGGCACGCAAAGGGGACGCCGCCACCTTTAGGGGCTTGGGCGGGGCAGCTGACGGAACGGCCAAAGACTTATGAGTATGGGGCGAATTTTAATGATAAGTTTTTCTTTTCCACTTTAAAACAATATATTTTTGTATAGATATCAATTTCATGTTACGGCAAAAGGAAATTATCCATTTTTACGACTTTCCTCCATTTCCCTTCGATTTCGGCAAATACGTCTTTTTGACCTTTTCGCGTCATTTTAAGGCATTTTCCCCTGATTTCATCGATTGTAGTACCATTTTAAAGATACTTGCTTCAAATAATATTTACGCGATGCAACAAATGCTCTCCATAGAATTGCTGAGAAGCCTATTCGATTTCTTCGCTCAGAAATTGTCAGCCGTTGTATATAATCTACAGTTTCTGCGACGTCTATCAGCACCATCGTCGGCCCATTTTGCTAGTACTAAAAACGGATTTCCTGGTAAAGAAAGCCCAAACCAAAAAGTTTGAAAGAAAAGAAAAAAGCCTCTAACATATCCAGCAGTGTGAGTGGTTCATCTGAAGTGGTTTTGAAAACGTGCGATCCGGCGACGAACTACGCATGGGTTTGCAGAGGATTCTCGAGCCGACGGGAAATCGCCTAGCCGAGTTTATGGGGATGAAATTTTATATTACGAGTTGATGGTAAACTCAATAACGCGTTTCGAATTCCCCGGGGTAATGATTTCATTTTGTCCAGCTTGATCTCCTAAAGCCCCGACTTTCGCAGGGCTCAGTTGGGGGAGGGCACAGTAGACTTATTTATACAGTAGTGCAGCTCAGCCCGTTTTGGGGATAGTTAGGAATGTGCGCACATACAGCTAGCGATCCTCGCTCAAGTAAAACTACTAGTAAATGCGACTGAAGTATAGGGATTTTGAGTGAAACTGCGATTAAGAGCTGGTTAGAAACTTAAAAGAAAATTCGTACTGTTTCTTGACCTCCTGGTGTTACATTCCTACGATTGCAAGGGCAAGTCATTAAATAACACGTACAATTATATCGAACCATTATTTTAACCTTACATTTGACATGTATCGGAACATATTTGATACGCGCCAACTAAATTTTTATACTTTTCCAGTTAACACATTAATGACAATGCGTGTGTTGAAAGGATCGCAATTGTGCAATTAAATGCAGCAATAATGAAGAAAATAAACCTGAGTTATGTTGTTCTTTGCTTGTCTAATAGACCTAGAAAGGAAGACGGAAATTTGTTATTACTTCCTAAGAGAAATATTACCTCCTAGCTACCCTTATTTACTACATAGATACCTTACATTTCTACATATCTTCATCTACAGTATGGGAATACTTATTCTTCTTCATGATTTTAATATTCACTTTCAATGGACAACATTCATAATATTTAAATCATTTTTCTTCGAAATTGTTCAAAACTTCACATGTTTCAGTTACATGCATAAATAAATTAAAATGTATATAAAAACATTCACTTTTGGGTTATATTTAACAGAAAGATGCTGTATTTGTAATTGTAAGGCGGCGAAGTAATTCCTTGATGACCGCGCGCCGCGCTTGTGTCGCTTACAAACACGTCGACACACAGGGCATTTAACACGGAGCTGCGCTACTGGGAGGGAGGTTACCTCGCTTAGCGGCCAGCAGGCTGCCGGCGACCAGCGTCCTCCGAGGGCGGCGAGCGCCCGCCCGCTCACCCGCGCGCCTCCTGCTCTTGACGTCGCTGGCGGCGCTCCGGCTGGCCCAGGCCTCCTGCGCGCACACACAAAGAGCACACTGCTGTTACACCGTCTCGCAAACCACAACTAGTTTTTTGTTTTTTTAACAATAATTATACATTACAAATCAGTATTATTTGCGCCAGCAATATTCGATCGTCAGGGTGGCCACTTCATGGAATATAATTGAGGCGCTCAGAATAATTATCAGCAGATGCCAACCGATGTTCCTTTCGAGAAATATTATTTTTATGATTTCGTTCACATTCACTTTCACTACGGACAAATTTTTGAAGGTGGAATTTGAGGGTTTTTCCACATCCCAACTCATTTGATATCTCGGCAAATGCAGAGTTTACCCTCATACTTCTATCTGAAAATGCGAGGTCGGTTGCGATCAGCCGTTGTTATCCTGAGCGTCTCAATTTCCCTGTCTTAACTAGTTTTTTCCCACGTGGATATTCACTGAAAAGATTTGTATTGTAAAGCAACACAGATTGTAAAAAATGCAGACTTAATGAATGATAATAATTAAAGAATTGGAAAAAAAATAAAAGCCGGATACTAATTTGTCAGCTCTGATGTGCAGTTATTAAGTAAAAATTAAAAAAACTCAACAAATCAAAATTGAATCACTATTATTTGCTGGACTAATTGGTTTAAAGAATAAAAGTCTCAAAATGTTCTGACTTTTCTTCTACAATTTCCCTGACTTTACCAGAGCAATGAAATTCCCTGATTTTTTATTTTTCGGTTTTCCACGCTTTCCAGAAAGTGGCAACCCTGATCTTTATTACGTCTGCCAGTTGAGTGAGGAAAGGAACATGTGCGTGCTATCTTCAGATTCTGAGTTCGGTATGCGGGAGATGGATGAGAAGAAAGAAAAACAAGGTGAAGACATCGAGCGCGGTGTTTGGCCTGTATTCTACGGTGCCGCTCTGACATTCGTCTGGAAGAGATACGGAGAAACGACGAATTCGATTTGTGTAGGTGCCACAAACTCTCGGAAGTTAAACACATCACGCAAATGCCAGGCACCTACCCGTGATTCAAATAGAAAGTAGCCATCGGCACGCTCGATCGTCTGGCTTTGCCTAAAGTCGGCACCACACATTCGGTATTCGGCGAGTAGCGAGCGTCCGCACCCCGAATCCCGGGGAGTGTGGATGAGTCGCTTGGTATTTGCCGAGCGACGAACATTAGGTGCTCGCCCTACCCGTCGATCTTTTGCACATGGAGGCGAACATACTCCGAGCGCATCAGTTGCTCGGGATTGCGCGAGCAGAAGATCGCTATTTGGCGCATGTCGAATGTGTGGCGCCGCCTGAAACCAACGTAATGTGGGCCAGGAGACATTTCTGTTACGCATATGCGTGCATTTGTATAAGGCGTATAGGACTGCATCGTATATTATACGACGGACAATGATAGGAGCTTTACTCTGCTCAGGAGAAGATTGCTCTTCGAAAACCAAGCTGCTGTATGACGTTGTATACATCGCTTGGCTCTCCATATCAAAAAAATAAAATTTACCCAATTTTTTCTAGTCATACAGAAGAAATGAAAAAATAAAATAAAATAAAATAAATAAAAAAATAAAAATAAAAAAAAGCATTTTTGTGAACGAATTTGTAGTTTTCCATGCTCAACTAAATCTTCAACGCGAAGTCTCGTGTGTGTGTGTGAAAATTTAATCTTTATCAAAGTCTTATTGGCATTTTCTTTTCAAGATTGTCACGGAGACACCTACGATTTGGAATTTTCTCATCTTGTTCATACAAGATTATCTGAAGAAAGCTCGACATTTTACGAGGAAGAGTGAACACGCCGAAGGAAAATTTCGAGAGAATGCAATGCGAGGAACTACTACTTCGCTATTCTAAATAATTCTTAATTTAAACAAAAATTCTTCAAATATTTCCTCTCTTCGAACTGTTAAAGCCTTAATATATTTGGGCAGAAGTGTAAACAAAATATAAATTTTACAGACGAAACTGTACTTTTAAAAGTTTTAAAACCCCTTATTTCTCCAATAACTCTGTTTTAGGAACCGGACGCAATACGTTACGAAAAGCGTTTACATATTAAAAACGTAACGAAAATAATAGTAAATATTTAGAGTTGTTCAAAGAATGGAGTGTCACAGCACACACAATTATATTCAAAATTACTAACAGCCTCATACCTCGAATCTTCAATAAAGTAATCGAAAAAACAAAAATTATTCCCGCTCCAACTTATTGATGCTGATCTGGATACAAATGTTAAGTTTCTTCGCAACAAGTGCGCAAATCACCTTGCGCACGTGTTGCGTTCTTGATTTTTTAACACCCCCTTTGCGAAAGATGTTTGTGGCACACTTTTAGTTAGAGCGAAAAAAATAGCTGTTTCGCACATACAAAAAGAGCTCGCCAAAACAGTGCCTCACGCAAGCCGCATTAAAACGGTCATCAACCTCTGGCTTACTTTTCCAGCATCTGAGAATGTGTTTCAGGAACCGGATACAATACACCACGAAAAGCTCTTCCAAAGTAAACAGTGCCATCACAAGCTGGAAACAGTATCAAAGAAGTGTTTATGCCGCTGTCAATTGGGGGTAGCTGTCACGTTTGTAACTAACTGCCCATGTCAAGCCCTTCTTTAAAAAGAACGCGCCTCTTTGGTAAACAACGGAAAAGGGTTACGATTAATCTTGAGAAACAACACCATGAGACTAGGCGTTCCTCTACAACAGCAATACCCGCCTTATTTCTCACCTTATTTGAATAAACTTCGTGAGCAGATTGTCAATTGCATCCTCGGTAGTGACATCGTAGAAGTTATTGGTTCAAGTAACAAGTATCTTAGCCGGGTATCTTAGCGACTTCTTAGTTAGCTTAGCTAGTCTAGCGACAGCTTAATCTTCATGCGATAGACATTGCTATGACAGCACAATTTTGCACAATTATGAATTGCATATGAATTGCAATTATGAATGCACAATTTTGAATAATGGCAGCAGAAAAAAGAAATTTTCCCAAAGCTTCATTCGTAAAACAGCGACCTCCTGTGCATTCCTTAATTTTTTACATTTTATTTTCAGTGACTTTTTCGGACTTCACCGACATGTTACAAACAACTTAGGATTCATTCATTACCAGTCACCCCCCCCCCCCATTGTACCTAGTTTGAAATTGTCGAAAACGAGTTTGACGAAATGCGTTGGGCATTTGACTAAATGCCTTTTAAGAATTTCCTTCCCTTAAACTAAAATACTCTTTTAATCGTCTAGGAAATGACAGCAAAGCAGTATTTCATCGCGACCGACAGCGAAGTTCAACTGTTTCCTAACCTGTCGAAAGTCTTAATAGATCGCTACCCAAGCTCACATAGACTGACAGACCTTAGCAGGGACCATGAAAATATGCATGATTGTATCTGGGGGGCGGGGGGGGGGGTGCTTGCCAATTAACGGAGCCGTTACGCGAGACAACACAAGAAATGGACACACGAAGAAACGACCACGACAAATCACTGTCTGACAAATATTGCTCGCGAAAGCTATCTAATAAGTAAAATGAACTTGCATGTGAACGTACAGAAGAAAAGTAGAGGTAGAAAGTGCAACACAATTCAAAGTATTATTTTTCAATAGTATATATATATATATATATATATATATATATATATATATATATATATATATATATATATATATATATATATATTTCATCAAAGAAGTCTACAGAGATTAAGTAGTAGTGAAGACCTCTATGACAAAAGCATCAACTTCCACGTTAAAAAACAATGTTTTTGTTAAATAATTAACTCGAAAGAAAACTTACACAATTATAATACACATGTTCCCACAGTCGCCAAGAGAGGACGCCAACGCCGTTTAAGATCAGAAGGAACATTACGTTGACTATTTAAAAAAAAGTATATTTATTTATTTAAGGTCGCATCAACTTCTAGGTCATTAGCGACCACTATTGCGTGTAACGGTATGGTAACTATGAGGATGTCACAATATGATGCTAGGGCGTGAAAGGACGAACACAATACAACCATGACCGAGGCGGGACTCGAACCCGCGATCCTTCGGGTCGAGATCGCTACGGCACAACCGTCTCAGCGATCTCGGCCATCCGGACTGGATATGACTATTTTGTTAACAATTCCGAGGAATCAATTTCAAGAAGTGGATGAGACCTTTGGCTTCTGAAGACTGGCAACAAATAAGGATCCTGGCCGAAGACAGTTTGCAACCATGACAAATTCTCAAACAGCGCCCGTCTCAGGATAATTGATACACTATGAACACAAGCTAAAACCAGCATTTGTATTTTATTTTTAGCAATGTACTCCCGATTATGTTGTGATAAATTTTCCATATTTACGGCAATCAAACATTTTACGAAGGTGAACTATATGCACCTTTTTTCCTTGGTACGCTCGCGTCGCTTTCGAGAATGCCTTGTTTTGGATGTAGAAGGGATTTTTTTCGCTTAAGTAAGCCTAAAATATCCCTGCAAAAGTAATGGACACTTCAAAGGTTTAGAGTGCGTACTAAGTCAACAACAAACTCCAGAAACTCTACAAAAAAAAAAAAAAAAAAAAAAAAAAAATCTTATGATTGCATTTCGACATTGCGTATTACGCATTGTTAGGTTACTGCTCCGGCTTTCGCCTGGTATTGTTCGAACTACTACCGGATCTTCAGAGTAACCGGCCTCTAGAATTCACCCCCAGACAGCGACAGAACTCCACCTCGCTGACAAGCTAGTGTCGCAGAACCACCGTAGGGAGCCGAACCTAGGTCCTCCCGGTTAGAGGCACTGCAGTGGGTACCGTGAAGATGCAATTCCACATGGAGGGAAACCTTGAGGGGATTCTGTTCGTGGGCAGGGCGCCGCTGGCGTGACGTCGGTCGGCAGGGCTCTCTCCGCCGTGGGCGCGCGCGCGCCGTCGTCGTCGGTCGGTCGGTGGGCTATTCTGGGCGGGGCGCAGGGGTCGAGGTCGCCGCGGGCGCGGGCGCCCCGCCCCTCAGGCGCACCTGGGCGGCCACGCGTCGCCTGGCCGGGGGCGGAGGAAGAAGGCGAAATTGCGAAGTTGGAGGGCGAGTCGAGGGAAGGAGAGAGAGAGAGAGAGAGAGAGAGAGAGAGAGAGAGAGAGAGAGAGAGAGAGACAGACAGACAGACAGAGAGAGAGAGAGAGGGGCAAGGCGGGGAAAGAAAGAAGTATGGTGGCGAGAGGGGTGGTGGAGGAGGTGGCGGGTGGGAGACAAGGGAAAGATGGGATGGGGAGAGGCAACGTAAGGGGTGGGAGAGGGGCGTGGAGAGAGAGAGGACGGGAAGGTGGCACAGAGCGCCAACGACCGTCTGCAGGTGTGGCGGAGCGTGTTAAATTCAAGAGTTTACCACCGCTCTGCAATCGTATTTTTTGGTCACTACACGCGATACCTTTCCGCATGGACTCCTACACAAATTTCCCTATATATTCGTGAAACACCACTCCTCTCTCTTGTTTTTAGCTGCCAAAACGGGCGAGGAAATGACTAGTCACTTTCCTAAATCAACCCATCTTTTCTCGCGGCCAAAACCATAACGAGGAAGAAGACTCCCCAATCTCAACGCTAAATGAGCATCGCGTCCACCGATGTGTGTTAGAAGTTTTCTGGACAATACAAGATATTTCATTCGCGATACGTTTCCACACGGACAAACAAACAGTGGCAACACAACTTTACCTAGACATTTGTGGAATACCAGTACTCTTTCACGTACTTCATCAAGCAACTAATTGGACACACGCCCAAATCAACCCCGCTTGTCCCCGGCGCCGACCGCACGACGAGGAACTCCCCAGACGGCGCAGGGCGTCCCCAGCGGGCGCGCGGGCTGACGCGGGGGCGCCACTGGCCGGCACGGGGCGGCGGCGCCCCGGAGAACGCGTTCGCGCCTCCCGTCGCCTCCTGCCTTTCGGACCTGGCGCTGCGCTGCGCCGCGCCGCGCCGCGCCGCGCCGCGCCGCGTCGCGTCGCGTCGGCTGGGAACGGACGGCCTCCGGCGACAGAGTCCCGCCCACGCTTAACGCACGAACGTCGCATAATAGCCTGGTATGTAAACTCATACGTTTACTGCCTTCCCGGGTACACGCCAGATTAAATAGTCATTAACGTCATTAGGACGATAAACAAATAATAGACGCGGTTGAAGTAAGTCAGGAGGAGGAGCTAGATGAGGTTCGAAAAAAAGTCCGTTATTTATTGTACCGGCCGTGTGGGGTTCAATATTTTCTCTGACACCATCTTACCAACAACAAAAAAAGTGTGCTAACAAGAACTACCATTTCTCGGAGCAAGAGTTTTCCTATGCCATCTTTAACTACAACTTATTTGATTCGACCGTTTTTAACGGAGAGCGGACTTAAATTTTTGAAGGGCGCCGGCCGTTAAGAATTGATTTTTGTTCCTCTGGTTGTGTAACGTCGATATAACAATACATTATTACGAAAGTTATTTTAAAGGCGAAAAAAATGTTACGGGATCTCAAACTATATTGTTGAGTGCATTTTATTTAACGAATGGTGCGAGCAATTTCGCCTATTGGGTTAAGATAGTTATTTACACTTTTGCCACTTTACTATTGAAAGAGCGATTGACACTTTACACATTCCACAAAGCGTGAAAATGTACAGATGGTCTCACGACTCGCATACGAAGACGAGAAAGAACATCCATGCGTCTTGAAGACAAAAAAACTCGAAACATTGAACTGCTTGAACCAACGCGCGCTTGGTTAACATAAAAATGCTAAGCAGTTGGCAACGCACCATGCTACCCATACGCAACGAAAGAGGGGAGGGGAAGAAGCGACACAAGAAGACAGAGGATACAGATACACAAGAAAAAGGGAAGAAAGAGACAGGAGGGGGGCGGGCGAAAAATTTTAAAAGCAATAGGCAATGTATGAAGGCAAAGTATCAAAGAAATAAGGAAAAGAGAATAAAGAAGGGTAAACGCAGAACAAATTTTAAAACAAAAGACGCCGAAAGTTAAAACAGATCGAAGGGAAATGTACGAACCCGCATGCACGTGAACGTGAGGGAGGGGGGGGGAATGGCGATAAAGACAAGAGGAGGAAAATTGGAGGGGAAAGGCGCCGCTTCTTCAGCATGCTGTGTGTGCTGCCGCGAGACGCGCGCTGGTATAAATAGCCCGCGGCGGCGGCGGCATGGAGCCGAACGCGACGAACCACGTGCGCCGCAACTGTCGCCGGTCAGTCGCCGCGCGCCCCACACGCTTCACTCGGCCGCGACGTCCTCCGAATCACTGGGAAACTGCCGGTAGAGTACGTTGCGCAGGAAAGGAAAGTTGTCGCTCTAATATTAACACCGGAAATGCGACATTTCTCTCACTAATAGACTTACTCCGACTATATCGAGAAAACCAAGAAATTTTCAGAGAAGTGTAAGTTAGTAATAAAAATTAATTTGTGTAATATACGAATGTGTATGGATATACTGATTAAAGTTTATATTGCAAACTAAAAATATATTCATTTGGCCGTGCGTCACTAATGTAGAGTCAGTGTCAGACTAATGTAAAGTCGGAGCCTTCGAAATGACTTTGACCGAGGTCAGAACAGAGCAGGGCACGTGTCCCCATCGCCCTCATACTAGCAAACGGCGTCGCTTTTTAGATTTTTCTTTCGTTATTTTTTTAAAAATTCAAAACACTGACTCCACAGTCATTAATCTTGCTGTCCTGCACAAAATTAATTAAAAAAAGTTCACTAAGAGAAATTTTAATTTACTATATTTACTAAAAACAATGTAACAGAGTCCGCAATTACATTTTATTTAAGCATTCCTGACAACAAAGCAGCAAACAATGAAATTGTCGACTACGGCTCGAACTATAGAGATATCTAAATGTGAGATGAAATCTTGAAAAAGGAAGTAATTGATAAAATGAAAGCACTCGAGAGTAAACATTTTATTTGGTCAAGGAAATTAGAATTATTCGTTTATTTCTCGGCTTCTATCGTCGACTAGGAGGCCAAACTTTCCAATCGGGAATAAAATCTTAGTCCACCACAAACTACTTTTACTTTTTTTAAATTTAGCTCTGTAATTTCCGTTTTCCAGAACTACCTCGCGCAACACATCCTACTTTCCAAAATCACCACCGAACGCAGTCTCGTATCCCGATTTGTATCACCCATATCTGACAACGGTCCACGCCCCGGAGATTTAAATCTGGCCGCTCATACCTTCGTAGTGCCTTTTCCTCCCTCCCCCTTCCTTACATGGGTCTCGCCTCCAAACATCGCTCTTAGGGCCTTAACATTTCTAATTCACAGAATCGACCTATTGAGTATCTGAGAATTCACTATATTCATATGTTTCTACAACAAAAACTTCTCCCACAACCGAGGACTCTGTCTACGTAACATTCTCATCCATTGCATATCATTTTACCAGCCCTCTTTAATTCTCAAAACTATCTTCCATTTAACTATTCATCTACTGTATTATTTATAACATGAAAACAGCTTACCGTATAATTAGTACGTCTTTTACTGCCACTCATTTTGACAATTCTGGGAGTCCAGCGCGCAAGAGTAGTGACGTCATAGATTCGGCAGCGCTCAATCTAATCGGTTCGCAGCGTCCGGGAAGTGGCGAACCAGGAAAACGTGGGATTCGACGCAAAAGTAGCCTGTTCCGCAGACGCCAAAACTACATCCGAACAGCGCCTATTCCGTATGGCTGTAAGGCCACTGTTCCCAACCCTTGCTAACTGGTGACGCACGGAATTTTCACGACCTCGTGAACCCATTGTACTCGCAAATATGAAATTGGACTGAGTGGAGACATGAATAAACTTCCCATGGTAACATTTAAAGCTAGTTTGAGAAAAGGGCTTCACAACAAAAGATCGAATACCATGTTACACCGTTTATCGAACATTCAATATATTGCTTCCCCTTTCTCGTTTTATCCTCACCCCTTCCTTACACATACGCTTACGGGCACTATGCTACCACTCTTGTCGGAAGCTTACAGGTTGACCCGGTTGGGACGGTGCCCCGCTGGAGATATCTGGATGGGGAAATCCCGAAAGTCGACGTGCAGATCGGTGCCGGATCTCACCACGCAGCGGGGGCATGAACACCGCAATTTCGCGTGATAAAACATACACTGCACGTACGGACTATGACCGTCGTTGACACTCATAGCCCAGTCATTTGACTCAGTAGTTCCGGCTCTGCGTGTATGTCTGTCAGTAGGTCTCATATCTTGTAAGATGGCCATGTGATATGGAACGTGAATTTGAAATGAATAATTATGAATGCAATTACCTACATACGCCTGCTTCGCTTATCTCTCCCTTAAAAGAGCGTGGCAGATTCCGGCTTTCTCTTGCATACATTTAAGTCTAGGCTAACTTTAGACGGAACCAGCTTCAAATTCAGTTTGTCACGCCTCACCGCTTCCAACCACAACTTTACCCCGTAGCTTCAACACCAGGGAGCATGCTTGATGCTCTGACCTCCCTCCCATGACACCAACCAGCCTGCCGGTTGCAGGTAGAGGTCGGGATCGAACTATGTTCTTTTAATCTCCTGCAATGGAGGTCAGACTATTCAACGGAGGACAGGTGATTCAAATTACATCCGTGCCTGAGGGTTCTTGTGCTTCGAAAGCTCTTTTGAATTACTCTTGCCACCGTAAAAAAATACATCACATTTAATGAGAGAATGGAATAGTCACGAAACTTTTCGGCACATTCAATTCGAAATTTTACTACGTCTGATTTACTAGTTAAACTGACAAAATGCAAGATTTTTTAAATATTGCTTTTAGGTCACATTTTGGTTTCCCGGTTGTACGAGGTGCCGTTTGTCCTTTAAACATAGTGTTTGTAAGTGCATTTTAAGTGTTTCCAGTTACTTTGCTTTCATTAGCATTATCTTTATTGGAAAGAAGGGTATAGTTTAATAGTTGAATACATTATTTGTTGCACCGTGGAAGATTATTTGTCTTTATAGCACTAAAAAATTCCACATTTTCATGAAAACAATAAGCTGGTTCTATTTACTCTCTGTGAAGTTCAACATTTTCACGAACATAAAAGTTTTCCGTGCAAACAGTGAGGGTATGACCCACTTGCTGCGAATGAGGTGTGTTCAGTAATTATAATCAAGTGCAATGAATATTTGTAATAATACACTTGTATCCATAATTATCTGATTGCTATTAAAGAATATCCTCCAACTTCTAGATTACATTACTCTCTTAAAATTATTAGATTTAACATTGAGGCTGCTCCTGTTGCCCACTTCGGGACTTTACTCTATTAAAAGAGCAAATCAAAAAGAATAAGTCAAATTTTAGTTTATGGATTTAGGAATATCAGTACGCAATAAGTCTACACATACGTCGTAAGAGCGTAGAAATCATGGCTTGGAATCTAACAATTCTTGAAATGGAATATATATCCATTTCTTCACTTTTCATGTTAACAAAATGCATTTAAGGAAATATAGCATACTCGGGTAACGAATCCACGAGAAAAACTGGCTCGTGTATCAACGCGTTAATTACACGGCTCTTTTAAAGGACAAGCTCACTTCCTTTCGCAAGTCATGGTCAAGGCCTTCTAGAACGAAGGTACTTAACGCAGTAGAATTGAACCAAGTTGTCTTCCTTCCAAAAAGATCGTATGAGGTCCTTGGCCTCGTAACTTCATTCGAAGTTAGTACTCGAGCGACGGAAACATTTTCTGATATCTGATGGTAATTATTCAACACACTTTTACATTATGCATTTGAAGCGGAAGTCAATCTGGCTAGCAGATTGATTTACATCTTTATGTGGATCTTATCCGCGCTTTTCCCTGAATTTCTTCTCGAGATGCACAAGTGGTACATCAATTCAACAATCATGTGTAATATACAGAAGCACCTACTTTTTCAACGCACACATGACAAATTACCTCCTTAATTTTTTCCTCCGAAAACCGTGAATTCCGAAGAGGAAAAACTCTGACTTTTGGAAATATGCTGCATTTAACTAACGAAATGTGTAAGGTGAAATGTCTAAGAACTGGGTCCGGTTCCAGAAAAGTGTCTAATATGGATCAGAATTCAAACCGGTAGATTTTAGAGTACCAAGAAGTTAACCAAATAAAAATTTCTAACATATGACGTACGTGAATACCTGCGGGAACAGGACTACAGAACGTGCGATCCATATGCATAGAACCGCGATGCCCAGTGGAAGGCAAAAGAAATTTGTAAAAGCACAAACTGCCCTGTAAACTGTAACCGGAATAATCTGGAAACATGCGAGGATATGAACGGTCTGAGTAAAGCGTTCTCGCCATGAAAGATGTTGCTTGCACGGTCAAAAAGTGCATCGGCCCTTTTTGGATGGAAGAGGAAATCAATAGTAAACCGCCACGCTTCTTGAAATTTCCTAGTGCATCTCATTTGCGATATTGTGACAGTGCATTGAGGATCCATTAGACGCGGTTTGTTAACTACACTGACTGCTAACACAGTCCTAAACCCACAAATGAATCTGCATTGCCTGAAGTACAATATCTACAGAATCTTTCGTTGCAGTGCCAACATGAACGACTCGCTCAGACTGTCTTTTCTTTTTCTGGAGTACCTACTCCGGTTTCCCTCAGACGAGCCTTACTTCCCGCAGCTTCTCGAGCAAGCACGTCTTAGTCATCCCGCAAATATTTACGCACTTACAGGGCGGAGAGAGTGGAAAAATTCCGGGTCAGCGACTGTCTCACTACGACAAAAATAAATAAATCCATAAATATGGGGGTGCAAGGAATTAAAACATTTGATTTATTACTAATCCACGAAGTATTACTCGCAGTGCCTCTAGGATCTCGCAACTGGTCGCAGCATTCCCGATCCTCCGAGCAGATGAGTTGGATGGGTGGTCAGCCCTTCACTCGGTGTTAAGGGGGCGCCATCCAGCCTTGACACTCCCTCACCGCCGCAACGTTACTTCCGCAGAACTGCCTGTCGGAGCAATGCGGCAGTGACATCTTTACCGGCTGCGAGGGGTCAGTGGCAACGTCACAGCAGCAGATTTGTAAACAGGGAGACAGAGTCAGAGTCCCGATATTGGCGGAATTTCGACACGGGAAAAATAACTAGGTCGACTTCAACCACTATCTGAAGATTTGTTTTCAGTCGACTGCTCTGATCGGTAGTTGTTAATAGTATCTCCCAACGATATCACGCATATTCCGTGGAAGTACCCGAACAAATGGGCCAGAGAAAACGCGCGATTCCTCCTAATTCTTACTCGCACTCGCACGATTCAGGGAGCTTAGAGCTTGACACGGTTTCGGGACATACCCGGAGAGGACAGCTATAGTTCGATTTATTTACAATGGCCCCTGAAGTTTAATCAGCTGTTACAATGTCATTCAATCGCGAGCTTGAATATCTCCACAGCTCCCGAAATCGTAACAGCCGCCTTACGTCAAGTGCCACTACAAACAAATCGAAGTGGAAGTTGCCGCCAGCGTACAATTCCTTTTCAAGCAGCGTCATGTGCTCCCCGCGAAGGAAGGCCGAGCGGCCGCGCATGTGCGTGGTGCGTGGGCGGGGGAGTGGGAGTGGGAGTGTGCGCGTCGCAAGTCTCGCGTTTTTTGTGGCGGCCCGGCGGCGGTTGCGCCTGTGCCTGTGCCAGCGCCCGCGGAGCGCCTCTGGAAGCCGCGCCCCGCCCGGGAGCCCCTCCACAGCGCAGCGGCCCAGCTCGTACTTGCGATACGGAGCCTCACAGGCTTGCATTTTCTTCGAAACACACCTCCCCTGCCAATAATCGGAAACCATCTTCACGTGCCTCTATGGCGTTGCGCTGCGAACAGTAACAGGCGTACCTGCGAGTACTAGAGTCCAGTTTGTTGAGACGATGGGTAAGAAATGGCTTCTGTTAATGGTAATTACGGAATCAAACCACATTCGCTTCGTACCGTTAGGAGATTTTCGAGTGATGGCTGAAATTTTTGTATGGCAGAAACTGCTATGTTGCTTAACCGTTACCACTAATTAATCAAAGTATACGCTGTTGTAGCATTACTAGTTATTGTAATCTCGTAATTTAAGAATTGTCAAAGTACTATTATATACCAAATCGCATTCTCAAAAAAAAATAACAACTAGGATTGAGTATTTAGAGTAAGACACGTTCGTAATGCCATGTACTCGTAAAACATCGCAATGTTATCAGAGAAAAAATCTATCCGATAGTTCAGTTAGTGTTATCTTTAAAGAGTCCTTTTATTAGTTATATTTTCATACTACATTTCGAATATCCCACCACAGTTGATGTGTCATTTATGCTATAACAGATGCCGCAAGTGCAACTTAATATATTTTTTCCTACTCCCATTGTATAGTATCTCTTACTAGCTGGGTGCATGCTGTTATATATCTTACTCCTTACGATACTGCTGAACTAAGGTGCAGGTGTTTAACCAATCACAGATTGATTGATTAGGGATTCCGGGCGCGTCAACTGCTAACGTCATTAGTCCCGAGGTGGAAGTTATCTTCCCCCGCTGGAGGGTGATATCCGGCGCCAATCTACAATCGGCTAGGGGGGATGGGAGTCCTCCCGCCAGCGGGACACCGTCCCAGCCGGGAAGAGTTCTAAGCCCCCGACCGGCATGTGTGGTAATGTAGTGCATGTAAATCTGTGTGTAATGGGTGAGGAGACAAGGAAGAGGAACGAAAGATCGCGCGAGGTCTGTGATCGGTTTGTTATGGAACTGCTCAGGCATTCACCTAGTACTGATCGGAGAAATTACGGCAAACTACCTATCAGAGCAGCCGGCCGCTAGAGTTCTTCTCCAGTCAGCGACTGAAGTCGACCTAGCTAAGTAGCCAGTGTCGAAAATTCTGCCACCGCGGACGCGAACCTAGGACCTGCCAGCCAGAGGCACTGCACTGGCAGTTAATGTCCCGAGTCACCACCTCACTCACAGAAGTTTACAGTTGAGAAGGAATCAATTACTGGTTGACGTTCTATTAAAAGTTTCGTTGGTTGGTATATAATGTACATAATCCAATATAACTGAGGCAACTCACAGGCGAATAACGGTAAACCACACATGTCCTTTCCTGTTTCCAAAACTCAGAAGATCAAAATAAGGATGGAGACTATCAGTTAAGCAGGAAAAGAAAAAATAACTGATACTGATGGAATTTTTTAATAAACTGAATCGTAACTTGACTCGCGTTTGAAGTCCGACGTTCTTATGCTTCTTCACTGCCACGTCAGTGGCTGTTCACTAGGTGGCGTTGGCTGACTCCGGCATATCAGAAAGGCAACTGGTCAATATAAAAGTTTAGCTTATAATAGGCTTAGAAAAAAGTAATGTGTATACCACCAGTGAAGTACCGTAACATCCGTATGTACCATCGCCTGTGATTGTTAGAAAGCTGAACCTGAATCAGACGACACACTACAGCAAGTCCTCCAAACAATTGGAAATGCTGAATGCGCAACAACAAAAAAACCTAATTTATCACACTTAGCACTATTTATGAAAAACAAAGATGCATCGCGTATATATAACAACTGTTATGAAATGAGGAAAACGTGTTTACGACGCCATTAGATTTTTCTAGAAATTGATTTCCACCCTGATAAGGAGTTTCTCATGTTTATATCATTAAAAATGTCTCCCTTACTACTTCTCATTAATACGGCACTTTTTTCTTTTTCCTTTTCCTTTTTCCGGAAATATTTTATGCACAACTACTGTGAGATGTTGTGACAAACAGAACTAAATGGAGAGAAACATTATTCAAACAAAGGCAACATCTCGAATGGTACTCGAATGTTTTTGTGGGGAAAAAATACAAATTTCTCTGGCTGTTTAATATTTAACAAGAATAAATACTACATTGAAGCACGTTCATTGGAGTCATTAAAAACCACACTAATTTAAATGAAGACTTCTCTTAATACAATCCCAATCAAAATTCAATTCCAGTTTTTTTTTTCTTCATCACCTGTTTGCGACACCTAACCAAACCTTTTTATAATAAAGAAAACCCGAATTCTTTTCTCCACGCGAATTCTAAGGTTGTCGAAGATGATCCTAGTTTGAGTAACAAATGTAGGTCAGAGAAACTCGTATACAAGCCACGAATTGAACTGTGCGCCAGGAGATCTTCCATTCAACGTAAGAGCTTACGTACAAATATATGGAGCGGTATCCTACATATTTCTTAAGCTCTCCTGCAAGCCCAGTAACCTCCTTGCTCCTCCTGTTTAGCAGACGCACGTTTCCCTTTTGCTTGGGAACAACTACTTTCATCTCTGCTTCCTAGAGTACACACAGGTGCTACACTGAAAAGTGTCTGTCACTTCGCGTCATCGTGAATTCAAATTAGCAAAGTTGTTCTGGAAGTTCTCATCAGTAGTGTACTACATAACGGAAAAACTACTAATTCCTACATCACAAGCTAGTGTGAGAGCTACAGAAATCAGTGAAACAGAAACGAGAGATAAATAAAACAATGATAAATACCATACTAATAAAATTTTGTATTGAAATAGATCTGTTAGACAATATTTAAACATATTACAATAATTTAATCTTACTCCTTTCTGTAACAACGATTATCATTGATGTATTTTTAATGTTAATGTACAGTATGTTTTGTATCCATAATATTGTAAAAACTTAATATTGTTACAAGTAAAATGTAAAATAATTTATTTCTTTAGCCGCCAATAAACTAGATGTTGATGCGACTCAAAATAAAATTAATAAAAAATATCACTCGAAAATCGAAGATACTTGTGATAAGATCAACCGCACGTTTGCCAAAGAATATGGCAGCGAGATGAGGAAAATGTTGGTTTTCTTGGAACTGCTTTTACAGAGTTACACTTTCACACACTACATTACTTTCGGTGCTAACATCAAGTTCATCATCCATTCCTGTAGATGTCAAAGAAAAATCCTCATCCTTTTCGTACTTGATCTAGGCTACATTCTTTGAAAATTTAACGGGAAGAGCAGAAGGAGAACGGGAAGAGCAGGAGAACGGTACGACACCTTGAGAATCGCGAAATTAAACACGCTAACTGCTTGCTGACGAGTTTAGATCGACCTACGCTCTCTCGAAATAAACTATTTATCAAGAATCCTGAAATGGAAAAGCATGACCGTCTTTCATTTAAATTAAGACAAAATAAATTAAGTATCACACATATGCTAGGAAAAAGGAGATAAATAAAAATATGCTCTTTTTTTCCCTGATATATATCCAAACCGAATCTGACATCCAGAATATAATTCTCACGTTTGTACTGGACCAGAAACGGACGTCAACCAAATAAATTGTAGATAAAGTATATAAATTAAGAAACGTGTACTTGGAAAAATGTGATTAATCCCGTAACTACCACGCAACTATTCGAAACCTTTTATGACACCAGTACACGATCCCCGACCCAAAAAATAATACTAGCTACAAGACATGCGCCGCATGATACCATTTCCTTTCATCGTTACAACCGAGATGCTCCAAACTCATTAGTGTACGATATATAGGGGTACAGAGCCACAATCCCGCCACTAGAGCAGGCCTGAACGAACGCGAGAATCAAACAGCGACAAAAAACGCACAAAGACGCACTGTGTATGAACACGAGTTCGGAACAGAAGCAGAACCAGAAAGCGAGAAGACGCAATGAAGGGGAGGGGGAGAGAAAAAAAAACTGCTTTGAAGCGCGACTTTAAATGTTCTCGTTCGAGACAAGATCCGAATGAAGTCAGCAGCGGAAGATAAGATAAGCGCAAGTAAACAGACTCCGATAAACAGTTACTCATGGCAAGAACACGCCTTAAATTACTATGACAATGACGATGATAGTGGGCGGGACATCACCTAAGAAGAAGTTTCATCGAGTTTTCATAGGCACTATTAATCGCACATTCCTGTTTCACCAATTTGTGCAGGCCACACACCAGCACGACGATCAGCCTCTAAAAGCATCTCGTCATAACAGCTTAACGAAACCACTCCAGTCGTCATAAGACGAAGAAAAAACTTGCTGTACGAATGAAACGTATTTAAAAATTGTAGGCAACATTCATTAATTTGTGGAGCTAACACAACCAAATGGTGATCGAATGGAGTATACGGAGTAATATTGAAAAGTCTTCGTTTATTTGTTTAATTTGACTGCACTGCACACCAGTTACAACAATTTCAGTTTAATAATTAGTACAATTTTATGAAATGTATCAGACGAATGGGCATTAAATTAAGGGCTAAAGGCTGAACAGAATTTTATGTAGCAATGAAAACGCCGTTAACACTGAAATATTATTTAGATCCTTAACGAGGTTTCGACTATGATGCCATTGTAACATATTAACGATTTGACGGAGTTAATTTTAAGCAATTTCATCTTCTAATTTAAGAAATTGGGCTGCCACTCTTCATACGAAAAAAAAAAATAGATTTGAAACATTATATAATTTATTTAGGATTACCCAGGAAGTGCAAGATCTAGAACTGCCCAATTCCTCAAAAACAGTTCCAGATTCCCAGTGGTACACTACGACAATGCCACCAATTCACAGGGAGAGGAGTAATAGGTTTGTTCCTAAATTTTCTTTAGTGTCTACAAAAATAATTGAGTAAATGAATAACACGCACTGATATGTTACACAACTGAATTCTTAGATAATTGAGTCACGAGCGTCGACATCTTTCTGAATTATTTCACCGGTCACTTTCGAATCTGCATTGAGCAATCGAACGAAGAAAAATTAGTTTTCAAGGCAACTCTAACATTACGTTGGAGCTGGTACAGCTGGCAACATTACACAGCGACCGAAGCAGGAGTCCAGTTCAAAGTTCCCACCCTGGCCGGTTGTCCTCTCGTTTACGGTAACCAGCGTAAACTAGAATGACGTAACAGTTATCTGTATCTCACACTGACTATTCGCACTTTGGCACAGCTGGAACACAAGAATCCACAGGGTCAAGTATATTGGCATTGTAATAGATGCTCAAATCTATTCGTTTAAAATTACTACACGTTACACACATAAATCCAGCAATGTCTCATATCACATGAGCAACCCATAACACTAATTTTCAGACACTTTCCATAGTATAATACCAACGCTTACTTTGAGAGTGCGTTCATTTGCACGAATCCTGATACAATAACTTACAAATAGAAATAATTATAGACGTTGTCATTGCCAACAATAGGATTTAATATAATAGCAGCTTTCGATGGCTTAGCCATCATCATCAGTTGTCTGCTCGATGGAAGCCACAAAACGACTACCTAGTCGTCTATAATTATTTCATGAAAAATGCCAACGATAACACACCACAACACCTATATTACAAATAGAAGACAGACATACTATGATCCTAGCGTATCCGTGGAAGAGTTCTCGCAAATGAAAAGCGAGCCTAAGAGGAGCATCGCCAAAATGTTATTTAAGAACCTCCAAGATCGCGAGGAACAAAGTTTTTCACGTGCTAACTACTATAGACATATGTACTACTACTATAGACAAGAAACTACTGTAATGCTTGATATATCCCTGAATATGGCGGCGTTTCTTTCCTAGTGAGACGTGCGATAGTCAAACTACACGTCAGCTTATGGGTTTCTTCCTTCACGTGTCTACGCAGCGAGGTTCCAGCCCTACCGGGACATGTTCTAAGTACTCGGAATGTAGTTTGTGTGTGTGTGTGTGTGTGTGTGTGTGTGAGTGTGTGAGTGAGTGAGTGAGTGTAAAAGACGAGGGGGACCTAGATGAGGAAGAAAAAAATCACGGACGCTTCATGGCCTGCTTGTTAAGGTGCTGCCTCGATTTTCACTTGGAATTGATCGCCCCCCCCCCCCCACTCACACAGGCACCCTCTCGCATACATTCCCCACGTACAAACAAAACTGCCGATCAGACCAGCCGGTCGCTAGGATTCGGCTCCTGTCAGCCGTTGAATTCGTCCCAGCTATGTAGCAAGTGTCCATAATCCTCCAACGTCGGAACTCGAACCCTAGGCCCTCCCGGGCAACGGCGCTGCAGAGGCAACGGATACTGCCACTGAGCCATCGCAGCCTGTCGCCTTTTGGGGGTAGCAAGATCCGCGAGTCAAAAGCTTGCTATGTGTTCTGCAGAATATATCACTGGGCACTCACCACGACACCCAACAGTTTGGCGCTCATCTGGAGAAATCTCAAAAGCGCGCTCCCTCTTCATTAAAATAAAAGTTTTTATTTTAATGAATTTTTCTTGTTCGATTGGTTGGTTGTCAGTGATTCCGGGCTGAAGTCATTAGTTCCATGAGTGTAGCGAGTGTTTTCCCTCGGGAGGTGGAGGTGACCTACCGCCGCTGGATGGCGAGATCCGGCGCCGACCTACCGTCGTCTAACATGGTTTTCCACAACCAGGTATCTCCTTCCAGCAGAGCACCGTCTCATACGGGACAAGCTCTAAGCTCCAGACCGCTCTCCCGGCACATGCGGTAGTGAAGTGCATGTAAGTGTGTATAAGAGTAAGGAAAGGACTGCACGCAATCCGTGGTGTTTGGTACGGTACTGCTCAGGCATTCGCCTGGTGCAGATGTGAGACACCACGGAAAACTGCCGATCAGAGCAGCCAGCCGCTAGAATTCTCCTCCAGAGGCTTTCGAGGGTTTTAGGTTGCATATACATAAATACGATTATTCAAATTTAGTTGAAAGCTCACTATTAATGAGTAACACGTTGCAAATTCAATCACTTCCTTTACAATTCACATGAATATTTTTATGAAGAAATTCAATGAAGGGTCGCCAGGTTTAACAGTTCACAGTCTACTCTGCACCCTCGCATCATCTGCCGCTTTCACCTCTTCCTTCCTGCTTCCCGCCCTAGGTTATCTCTTTCCCTCCATTCGACCATTAGCTCCGTTATGGGCTTCAATCGAGAACCTTTTTATGAGCTTCGCACCCCCAACGCATAAAGAAAGATATTGAACGGGCGGTAACAACTTCTATCGGGCTCAAACCCACTCAAAGAGGGATTATGGATACTGAAAATTATCAGAAAATATAAACAGGTAAACTGTGCCATACTCCCATTTACAATTCGCCCAGGGGAAAAAAAAGTTTCACACACCACCAAAAAGGGCAATCATACTTTGAAACACAAAATATGATAACTAATTAAAATAAAATTGAATCTAATTTCAGCGAAAATTTGGATAAACTTGTATTAAAAACAACTTATAAAGAAATAAGTTCTCAAAAATAACTCATAAAAAATATATCAGATATAATTTCACTTTTTTCTGGAACCTAGACGATTAACTTTACGATTCTAAATGTTCAGTAAAATTCATCTGAAGACATTTTTAAAACTTGGCGAAAAAATGCTTTAAAACACATCGCCCATGCAAATCATTTGACAAGTTTTTAACAAATTAAAGCGAGACAGAGCCCCGCCTCAGTGACTAACAAGACTCACAAAGCGAACAGTTTTTTATATCCTATTCATTACCGCGTTTTCACACATTACATTATCCACTAGTGTGTAGTACAAAAGCACCAGATACCTGGTATTTGCTTTTATATATATTACCTGTCAAGGTGATCGGTGTCATGTGACTATTCCCTGCTACTGAATACAATATTTGAAATCAACTACAGCTGGATCACCCTTATTTGCCATGGCCTTCCGCCACGTTCCCACCGACTCCCGTGATTAGGTCCAATCACGTGGCACAAATGTTCCTTCGTTAAAACCATTACGACATAGCTAGGCACTTTTTCTTCTGATTTGCTGACAATAGTAGGGCCAATGAACGATCATGTTAGGAGTCCCCCCCCCTCCGATATAGTCGAGACAGTCTTAGGACCAAAGTGGCAGTTCTAAAAACACGTAAAGATCATGTTCACTGCATAGAAGTATCTTCTCTCCGCCTCAGCTGTTCATATGGTGTTGGTAAAAAACGACATTTAAAGAAGTACAAATAGCATAACGCATCCAATTTCAATCATTTCATCGGACGATGAGATCACACGAGAAAGTGCCAATGTCACATACAAGAGAGCCAACAGTCAACTAACGAATAAAGGGAACGAGCGCCAATCGAGCGCATTAGTTATGTTGCCAGCAGCAGCAGCAGCAGCAGTCACTCTCGTCCTCCCGCAAGCCAACCTCTCAGCATTCACCCGCCCCTGACCGTGCACCAAGGCTTAGCCCCTTCGCGCCTTCCTCGCGCACGGTTGGCCAAAGCTCTCTCTCTCCAACGCCTGGCGCCGCCGCCATAACGCGCGGATCGCCGCACGCAAGGCGCGTGCGTGCAGGCGGGCCGCGGCGCCATCCCCAGCAACGCGCTCCGATCCAATTAGCGCCAACGGGCCTCCGCCTGTGACCTTGGCCCCCGAGGTCAAGGGAGCCCAGACGGAGGCGAGCGGGGGTGGGGGTGGGGGAGGCGCAAGACCGAGAAGCTGCGCAGTCGCTACACCGGCAGCCCAAGCGCCAACCCACGCCCACGCTGCCAGGGATGGCAAAAACACATCCACGTTTTTAACACAGCGATCTTTTTTTACCACAAACATCGATGTTTTGTGTTCGATGTTTTTTTTTCACATCAATATTTTACCAGAAACATGAATGTTTTGTGTTCGATGTTTTCTTCACATCAATATTTTTCCAGAAACATGAATGTTTTGTGTTCGATGTTTTCTTCACATCAATATTTTACCAGAAACATCAATGTTTTGTGTTCGATGTTTTCTTCACATCAATATTTTACCAGAAACATCAATGTTTTGTGTACGATGTTTTCTCAGAAAATTCTCAGATATAAATAAAATTTCAAGAAACTTTTTTGGTGAATGATCAAAACACACAGTCTCGACATTATCACTAATGTCGATGCACAATTGGAGAGATTTCTTTATGGTTACTGTTAGGGATTTGTCGAGAATGTCTTACTTTATTACAATTTAAATAACATATCTATTGTGTTTCATGGGCAGATATAAAGACTCATTTACATTCGATAAAGATTATTTTAAAAATGTTATTTATACGTGACCAAACAATACATTACAATCCATTGAAGGACAATAATGAAATGGATGAATTTCATTGACATCGAAAACCTTTTTGGTGATGTATCTATGTTTGGGTAAAATATGCCATCACTACCCAGGGGCCACACTCGATTTAACACTACAAGCGAAGACGTTTCTAGATAAACTGACGTTCACGGCAAGAAATGAATTTTCGCCTAGACTAACAAAAGCAGAAAAACTTACTGAAACAAATTATATATTAAAAACATTAAATTTAAAGAACAATTTTTTTTCTTATAATTGACAAACATACGTACACATACGTTCATACCTTTAATACGACATAAGCTTATAACGCATTATAACAAATTTGATATGGTTTGTATTTACATTCATAAAATAAAGTATATCACATAACATGATAATGACGTTATATAATAAGTATAAACAATTCTCAATCGAGTTCATTAAATAATCTTCGTAGACGTACACATATATTGAAAGTACATGGACATGGAAACTTTTATAAATGATCTTTATCATACGTGTTCAATTAACCTGCCTGGTTTTAGGATACTTGACCGATTTTATTAGTATACAAGCCCATTCATATCTTGAAAAAAAAAAAAAAAACCTGATAAAATGACATTTGGACATTGTCAAGGGATCTCGTCTAGGTTTCATGCGTTTATAAAGAATAACTGAAATCATAATTGCTGCTGAGGAATAACTTTACCTCAAACTCTTACAATGCAGCAAAATGAGATCTGAAGAAAACATGCATACCCAGTAAAGAAGTAGTTACTGTCTACTGAACCAATCAAGGAAGTATCTCATCATTAACTCAATGCATCAAAAGAAACCGGAAGGAAAACCTGGTCCACATGGACCAGACGCTTTCAGAAAACTTTTCATGGGCGTAATAGAATTAGAAGTATTTTGCAATTATATAATTCAAAAGAAAGCTACTGTATTTCAATATACTAATTATAATAAATACCCTTTTTTCGTTTTTCATGTTCAATATAGTTCAATTATATAGAAACCCCAATATTGTTCACTGATAAGTCAAATAAAACAATTCAAAAAATTGTAAAAGTAGAAGTTTTGAAAAGTAGAAGTCACAAAGGTGTTAAGCGCGAATTTATAACTAGTATATGATTTCATCAATTATTTCCGAAGATTCTTGTTCGAGCAGTATAGTGATCATTTATTAATTATTTTTAGCATGCGAGGAGGAATTATAGACTTGTATAAAAATATGCAATGCTTTATTTTTTTTATAAATAGCTAACACGTTTTGCACTTGACACCTCTTGAGTATTCCAGTACACCATTTATTCTCACACTAATTCTTGCATCCACGAAAACTTTTGGACTCTGCTACCAGACGGTTACATGGGTCACTTTCGCCCTTTGACCTGACAGACCCGTCCCATCTCCGCCCCGCCCGGTCCCTATCGGCCCCTCTGCCCCGCCTGGTGCCCCCCTCCCACATTCATCTCAGCCAACTCGACGCATCCCTCCCCACGTCCCCTGCCATCCGACTAGAACCACCCCATTTCCGCCCCACCCCTTCGCCCCATTTCCACCCCATCAGACCCAATTCCCATCCCGCCCCGCCCCACCTACCCTGGCCCAGACTCACATCTGCCCCGCCCCCACTCGCGTCCCAGAGGGCGCTGCCGCAGGCGGAGCGCAGGAGGCACCCGCGATGACGTCACGGGGCGGCGAGTGTTGTATTGAGCGCGTGACGTCAGCGGGAGGAGAGCCCTGGCGGGGAAGAGGGCTGCGCGAGGGCGAGGGAGCGACCCGGTGTTGGAGAAGCAAGGTTCATTCTGTTCGCGCAGTGCCGCCCTCGAAGGCACCGCCACCGCAGTCACGACACGCCAATGGTTCCAATGCTCTCCGAGCCATCCCGGCCATCGCCAGGGCATCACGGGCGGCTTTTCAAATATTTAAAGGGACATCGATTTTTAAAACACCCAAGTATTACCGTAAATATATCTAGTATATTAAACCACGGATAATACGTCATAAATGATAGAACGGAATTGAACTATCGTATAAATAATGAACATTAATGAATGCGGAGGGGGTTAGCTTTCATTTGACAATTAATTTATTATAAATTGTCCACATCAAATTCCTCTCAGAAACTCATGAACACCTTTTTACCCTGGAAAAGGCTAAATGGACAAAGTAGGATTTATTATGTTATGGATTACGTATGTATGTATGAGTGTGTATGTGTGTATTATATATATAATTTCACCTTCGCATTTTATTTGAGCACTTTTTACAACTAAAATTAAGCTCGAATTTAATCTCCTGTGAAGATTAAAACAATGATTTAAAAAAAAATGCGTTATTTGTTATTACCTCAGCATAAATTTACCAATAAAATAATTCAAGATACAATATATTAATATTTTCATTTTTTTTAAAAATTCTGTACATTCATTTCCCATCATAATTTATTCAGTCTGTCTACAAGACTTTTATTCAGTTGTTTCACTCGTCAATTCGAAGAGTTTAAGATCCCCAAGTGGGAAAAGGTGCCCATACGGACCTTGAAAACCAAAGCGCTTGAGTTGTTGAGTGAGAATACTATTCTTTTCCACAAAATGTCTAACTAAATAAATCAACAAGTAGCAACTTCTCACTTGCGACTATGATGGGAGAGGAAATAATGCTAAAGAACCTACTGGCTTCTGCAATCATCAGGGGTCACACTGGGATACGTCAGAATCTAGTATGGTCTTCTGAAAATTTCACTACTTACGTTATCAATGCGAATTAAAGTCCATAAATTACGTAACAAAATTACTACAATAAATTGGTCAGTTCCACGCACCCGAAATAAATTATTAGCTCTAGAATGCAAAATCTCATTCCAGAGAAAGGAAAGCTTCAAAGAGTAAATGTACCAAAGAATTCACGCTAACCGAGTTCATGAATATGATTATCTTGTTCAGATTTTAGCGAGATGTATGCAAAACTGGCGGAGAAACTTTTAAACTAATGTGTTTCGTGACGATGATGCATTAATCAGCAATAACTCGTTTGCTTATTTTCTTAAAGACGGGAGCAATTATTATAGACGAGTTGTCCTACAAATATTAGAGCTACACTCTAAGTTTTGTACTTACCTAAACTGATTAAACATGTATTAAATACAGAGAGATCAACTTTTTTGGTATTTGTTTAAGATAACTAGAAGGATATTACAGGAAGACAGTTCGCACAACATGACGATGAAAAAATATAGTTAAGTAGTACAAAGACTTCTCCAGCTGTGTCACAACAATCGTTCTGTCCAACTGAAGAATACTGGCAAACGAACATATCCTCAATTTCGGAATCCTTAGGAACATAAGTAATTTAAGAAAAAGTATGCATTGAGATAAGATGCTAAAAAGAAACATTTTCAGATGCATACATGAGTACCCATCTGCACGTTCTTCTACAATAACCAACGATGCAGACGAATGACAACGTTCCAGCAATGACCTCTAGCAATATCTGGCATTAAAGTGATTCACTGTAATTGACGGCACATGCGGAGTTAATAACGCTATCTCAAGTTCAAACAAGAATACCTTGTATAGGCGCGGCCTCGCAAAAGTCTACGAATTCTAAATCGTCAAGAGCTTATCCATGAAATTAACATGGGTAAATTAATAGTAATATAAATTTTGCACGGAATATCCTAAATATGTTACGTTGGAAGTCCGAATCTGGGTAATTCCTGAATCTACGAACATTCACATTATCTAAAATGGATGGATACATTATCCAACACGAGGTGCATAGGGTAAGTGAAGGTACAGTATCGAATAGAAGATACATGATCAATGAGAAACGGATTGCTGAAGGGTAATTTCCAATAGTAGCTAGAGATAAGACAATCTCCGAGTTCCATTGTACCCGTAATACATTTATATTTACAGGATTCCTCCCAACCTAACCTCTCAAAAGGAAATACCTCGGTTGACGCTTCGCTACGCATATCCGGGTTGGTGATAAGTAGGGGCGGATTTTAACAATTTTTCTTCTTTTCGTTTCGTTTCAGAAAAAAATGCCCTTTAGTATAGAAATTCATTTTATGTTACGACAAAGGGAAATGACCTATTTTTATACGCCAGTTTCCTGCAGGTTTCGTCGATTTCGACTAATTAGTCACGTTTTACCTTTTCCCGACATTTTTAATGCATTTTCGCTGATTTAATTGACTTTAATGTCATTTTAAAGGAACAATCTGGAGTCTGCGGATCGCATACTTTCCAATGCATTTTATGCCAAAATACAAAAGACTCCTCTGACAACCAGCTCCACGATTGATACGAACATCAGCCGGATGGATGCCAAAATGATCCGTTCGTCATTCACAGAGCTTTATCCTCACCGTCGGACTAAAAAACGGCTACACCTAAAACTAGCCACATTTCAAACTTTCACCGTGACAAATATTCTGAAAAATAAATTAAAAAAAACACAACTAAAACGCGCCCATTTGCAACACTCAGAGCAGTTACCTCCAGAATCCAAGATCACACATGTGATCCTCATGCATCGATCACTCACACACAACACCCGTCTCGCATATATTCATCAGTGCACCATGTGCGCACGCAAATGTAGAAAGAACGTGTGCTTGTCGCGACTGCCAAACGAATACCCTACTTTCGCTGTTGCACACGCTTTCGAGGACACACCTTCGTAGGCACACACAGGTACATAGAGATGCATGCACTCGTGTGCTTGGTCGCGCCCACGTAACGAAGGCCTAGCGAAAGAAATCACGCCAACCGCGCCGAGGACGTCGTCCTTCCAGTGCACTTTAGAAATTCATATTCAGACGCCAGCGAGGGAGCACTTGGGCGTGCCGAAACCTGCTCTGTCGTGCATGCGGCGGCTCCCGGCCGAGAAGGCAGAGAATAAAGGCAAAAATTAAACTCTGGATTCTCCCCAAATACACGTATGCATGTCTTTACAACCAGACAAATATAACAACAATAACAACAAAAAGCCACTCTTGGCTCAAAGCGAAGTTGCTTGACTTTCACCATGGAGGTCCAGGTTCGATTAACAGACAATCTCATGTGAAATTTGTGCCAACAAAACGGGTTTGCCAGCTTCACAGGGGTAAGTCCAAACCCTGTGAAGCATCCTAAACCCTACCACTATCCTAATTCTTTTCGTATTCTGGATGCAGGGTAGTGACGCAGGAGGGCATGTTATAGAGAAGACTCGTACGCAGAGATGCTACCTTGCAGATACCCCAATGTAAAACCAAACAAAAACAGTGGTCGCTAATGATCTTGCTGTTAACACGACCTTAAATCAAATTTAAAAAATTATAAAAAATAACGTAAGCCTGTGTTATCCATGTGTTTTTTAATCAGTTTCTAATCACTAACATATTTTTGCTTTTATGCAATGGTGTTAAATGAGCACTACGCCAAAATACAATGTACTATATCCTCGGCTGAACGGATATCAAGGTATGTAGTAGAAATTAAGATTTGTATCAAACACACGACGAGGAGTTGCCTAGTTCAACAAATGCAGACTAGAAACAGCTTTGACTCGTTCTGCGTAGGGATATATTCAGGAAAGACTTAATCAGCACATTTATCGCTTTGCATTGAGTAAGTAAAAGATACTTTACTCCAGTACATTTGTGTTGTTACTTATTCTCACTTTATTTGCTACGCATTCTTAAATTTTCTGAGCTCTATTCGAGCACAGTAAGCAAATACTTTAATAAAAACAATTCTAAGGGCAGTTAAATGGAACATCGCAATGACTTTCCGTAATTGAAGCATCATAGTGCTAAAGCGATGAAAGCGTCAATTGCTTTAATTCCTACTGCAATAAAATGTACTAATTTATAAACAGCGAAAACGTTACTTGGTTAAAATCACAGCCCTGCAATAACCTTTCGAATCAGAACGACAGCACTGGACGAAATCAATCTACAACTCCCCTACGGTTCCCACGAAACCAATTGGCTCGAACACTGAAGTGACAGGGTGAAGCACCACTCAGGCCCCGTCCGCCCTCCGAGACAACGACAATAGCGTTTCCGACGAATCAAGAAGCCGTATCGGTCACCCGCTGCCCGGGTCCCCTGCGCGAACACTGCACGAGCACCGCATTTGCATGGAACCTACCAACAGCCACTCGACTGCGAGAGAGGGGGGAGGGGAAAAGGGTGAATGGCAAGGGTGAATGGCTCGACTGCGACGGTACCGCGCACTCCACGAGGTTTCCCCATTCCAACCCCACTCCACTCCACTCCGCTCCGCTCCCAACACACATTCACCGCACTCTCTCGGGGAGTACGCTAAGTGTAATAGATGACTAAAGACACGAGGAATTTTCTATTTTGACCGGCGCTTGGGCCTTTCTTAGGGATACAAAATAAATTATATCCACTGTGTATAATTAACTTATTATCACGCGTAAAGGAAGCAACGTGAATAGGGGGAAGGGCGGGGGGCAATTATTTTTCTCTATTTCGAGCACAGCATGCAAAACTTTGCACTTAAATTGGTTTGGTTCCTGGACATCTACGGAATTGTTGTGCCAGGGGGAAGAGGGAGCAACCAGCACTTCGCTCTGACGCAGCTTGGGGAGCTAAAAAGCTTCGCCGAAAAATCTACCCAAACAAAAGTTCAAAATGTGATCAGTAGTTTGACGTTGTCACGTTAATCTGGCTGTGTGTTAGTGGTCTCAAAATACCATTAGTATAAAATTGAAACAATTTCGCAACTCACCGAGATAAACAAAATAGGTTTTCGAGAACGGAAGGGAGAAGAGTGACGAGATGGGGTGGATGGGATGGTGAGCGGAGGGGAGGGGAAGGGTGGGACGGGAGAAGGGTGGTGCCTGGAGAAGGGTGGTGAGGGGGAAGGGTGGTGAGGGGGAAGGGTGGTGAGGGAAAAGCAAGGGTGAGGGGGAAGGGGCGAGATGATTTGTTGGGAGTTTACTCTCAACGCGTGTGCCCAACTTAAAATGCCGTATTCTTTTGATATCTTTCCGAAGTGAAAAAGTTAGCAAGTTCCTCCATGCACTTACCACAAAATCCGCATTCGTTATGATCTCTGGTCAGACACTTACCTGTAACAGAAGAAAATTCATTAGTCATTGAAACAACCTCGACATTACAGACTACTCAAGGTCATACTGTCTTTGTTAAGTTGAATATGAAAAATAACGAAACGTAAGGATTTAAATAGAGCAACGGCAATTTCGAGAAGACAAAGTTCACTTCGTGAGGACAGAATGGAATTTTCACGCATTTGCCACAGCTCTTCTTACAAGAAGATAATGTAACTCAAAATTACAGGGCGTCTCGAATAATTGATTACATACACAAAAATACACAAAATTAGTTCACGTGAGTTTTAATGTTTTATTTCCTTTCGTTTTAAGCGTACACCCAAGCATTTAGCAACGCAAACTCCACGTAAACAGTTCCCATTATACGAAGCACACACTCTCAGAACGCAATGTTATAAAATAACATTCAGTGTGAAGTAAATAACGCTTTGTGCTTCACTTTCACCACGCATGTATTGATATTGTTAATTATTTGCCTGTTGTATGCTTAATTGTAAAATAATATTGTTGTTCACGTTCTTGAACAAGTTTTCGCGTTGGAAATATGACTTGGTCTATTCACCAACTACAATGCTTGTTGTTCCTCTAAGGGACACACATTTATCTATATTACCAGATAACTGAATCTTCTACCAGTGAGGGAATTGGGACTTTGACAAATTGTGATTGAATAGCCACAAGATGGGAAGTTAACAAAAACAGTTACGCAACAGTCTGAACAGCGAATTCTGAAACTTATAATAATTTTGCAAGATATCAAAGAACGATGCACCATACTGGAACCTCTTCGTAGAATTGCTCCTCTCAAAGAAGAGCATCTTCGAATAGCAAAGAGCCTAAAGAACTGAGTACACTGCACTCTACGCCAAGAAACTCGAGACGTCGCAGGCGCAACTAAAAAGCATGCGCCAGCGGGATACATGGAGCAGCAGCAGCAGAAGCTGCGGCAAGAGCCGAGATGCCGTTACACAACGCAAGACCCCGAAAGGAGGGCGTTGTTCTTAATTGATGGCCATGCCATGTACTTCGTGAAGCACTATCAATTTCGTCTCCGCCAGCATGTGGAAAGACAAGACATAGAACTAGGTTAAGCATAGTTTTAAGTTAATACATCTGAAAGAATTTAAACTGATCTATTTACAATCCAAACAAGCAATAAAGGGAGAAAAAGACTCAATGAGAAGTATTTCCGGAAATTAATAATGCAAGTCAATGTAAGCATCTCACTTCAATGTTATCAAAACTTTGCAGCTGACAGTTATTTATCAAGAAAAAGTTACAAAAAAAGGCTTTTTCTTCGAAAATTATTTACATTTCAACTTTTAAATGGATTTCTTATAATCGTAACTACTGTATTTTCATAAAATTTCTACCCCAAGGTATAAAGTACATCAGGTCCAAATTTCGTAAATGTATAGGAGACTAGATTAAAGATTGTTTGTGCTCTGAATTAATTTGGCTGTGTCTTGACTCTAACTTCGTAATTAATGTGTTTGTACATCTTAACACCCATATAGGAAGATGAATGAAAAGAACAGAGCAAGCGTGTGAAAACAAAATCGGAACAAATATTCCATTTCGGCAATAAACTGATATAAAGCCTGCAAATTTACGGATACTTTACAGAACCGTTATAACAACAAATAATAGGGAACACAATCTAAAAGTACATACCAGTTCTACAGGTATCTTATCTTACGTAAAATTCCGGTGAATCACTGGGAAAGTCAGATATGGGTCATCTCAAAACCTAAGGGTACACAACAGACGTTTACGATCAACTTATATTTAACACATACAAGAAAAGAATATTAAGATAATTTAATAATAAACGAAATTAAACACTAAATAATATCACCTGCGAAAGACGGGGAAAATGAAATGAAAATGAGGTTTTGAGGAAGGGTAGATGTACAAAACGTACAAATAAAAATCAGGGAAAAGATGGTAGAGTTGCAAGGATATCCTGAGTAGGTGCGGGTGTATAAACTTTTTCTAAGTGAGGACAGTAGTAGAGCGGCAAACCTCATTTATCGACACTTAAAGAATAGGTTAGTATTACTACACGATTCATAATACAGGAAATAATACACTTTTTTTAAATGTTGATGCACATTATCCATTTTAATATGAGCAATTCAAAATAATACTGAATAGTATTATATAAATTTTGTATTACGTTGATAATCTGAAATTCAAATATTTTGTGTCATCAGAAATTGCACATTCAAATTTTAAGATACCTTTTTAGGCCAAGAAGGGGGAGATGCCCCCAAGCAATTTCTTTCATATGCTCCTGGTTCCACGACGGAAGGAACATACAAGTACTCGTATAATGAATAAACTGAAGTAATGAACGGAGAATAAAAATTGACCGGAGGGCGAAGAGAAGAGAAGAGAGAGGAGAGGAGGAGAAGAGAGAGGAGAGGAGGAGAAGAGAGAGGAGAGGAGGAGAAGAGAGAGGAGAGGAGGAGAAGAGAGAGGAGAGGAGGAGAAGAGAGAGGAGAGGAGGAGAAGAGAGAGGAGAGGAGGAGAAGAGAGAGGAGAGGAGGAGAAGAGAGAGGAGAGGAGGAGAAGAGAGAGGAGAGGAGGAGAAGAGAGAGGAGAGGAGGAGAAGAGAGAGGAGAGGAGGAGAAGAGAGAGGAGAGGAGGAGAAGAGAGAGGAGAGGAGGAGAAGAGAGAGGAGAGGAGGAGAAGAGAGAGGAGAGGAGGAGAAGAGAGAGGAGAGGAGGAGAAGAGAGAGGAGAGGAGGAGAAGAGAGAGGAGAGGAGGAGAAGAGAGAGGAGAGGAGGAGAAGAGAGAGGAGAGGAGGAGAAGAGAGAGGTGAGGAGGAGAAGAGAGAGGTGAGGAGGAGAAGAGAGAGGTGAGGAGGAGAAGAGAGAGGTGAGGAGGAGAAGAGAGAGGTGAGGAGGAGAAGAGAGAGGTGAGGAGGAGAAGAGAGAGGTGAGGAGGAGAAGAGAGAGGTGAGGAGGAGAAGAGAGAGGTGAGGAGGAGAAGAGAGAGGTGAGGAGGAGAAGAGAGAGGTGAGGAGGAGAAGAGAGAGGTGAGGAGGAGAAGAGAGAGGTGAGGAGGAGAAGAGAGAGGTGAGGAGGAGAAGAGAGAGGTGAGGAGGAGAAGAGAGAGGTGAGGAGGAGAAGAGAGAGGTGAGGAGGAGAAGAGAGAGGTGAGGAGGAGAAGAGAGAGGTGAGGAGGAGAAGAGAGAGGTGAGGAGGAGAAGAGAGAGGTGAGGAGGAGAAGAGAGAGGTGAGGAGGAGAAGAGAGAGGTGAGGAGGAGAAGAGAGAGGTGAGGAGGAGAAGAGAGAGGTGAGGAGGAGAAGAGAGAGGTGAGGAGGAGAAGAGAGAGGTGAGGAGGAGAAGAGAGAGGTGAGGAGGAGAAGAGAGAGGTGAGGAGGAGAAGAGAGAGGTGAGGAGGAGAAGAGAGAGGTGAGGAGGAGAAGAGAGAGGTGAGGAGGAGAAGAGAGAGGTGAGGAGGAGAAGAGAGAGGTGAGGAGGAGAAGAGAGAGGTGAGGAGGAGAAGAGAGAGGTGAGGAGGAGAAGAGAGAGGTGAGGAGGAGAAGAGAGAGGTGAGGAGGAGAAGAGAGAGGTGAGGAGGAGAAGAGAGAGGTGAGGAGGAGAAGAGAGAGGTGAGGAGGAGAAGAGAGAGGTGAGGAGGAGAAGAGAGAGGTGAGGAGGAGAAGAGAGAGGTGAGGAGAAGAGAGAGGTGAGGAGAAGAGAGAGGTGAGGAGAAGAGAGAGGTGAGGAGAAGAGAGAGGTGAGGAGAAGAGAGAGGTGAGGAGAAGAGAGGTGAGGAGAAGAGAGGAAGGGAAATAGCGCGACAAGAGAGAAAGGGAGAGGTGAGGGAAGGAAACCGCGAAAGAAAGAGGGAGAAGAAAGAGCAGGAGGTCGACTGAGTGGAAGGCGAGCGCGTACGCCCTCCGTCTCCCGTTCTCCCACTCATCGCGTCGCATGCAGCCCCTTCTACTAGCGCCAGAGGTGGATATTCTTGGGGCCGGCGCTTCGCACTCAAAGCGCCCCTGCAGCACCCCGCCCCTCCCTCCCACTCTCCCAGCGCGCCCAAAGGTCGCCGCCAGCGAGGCGGAAACTACTGCGTCTGCTGCTCCCCTCTCTTCCTTCCTTCCTTCCTTCCTTTCTTTCTTTCATACCATTTCCAGACATAAGAACGGCTTCAAATCGATTTATTTCCCTGATTTCCTAGTAAGCGAGAACCGGCGCAGACCTAACATCGGCTTGCAGGGTCTTCCCCAACCACGTCTCTTTCCCATCAGGTCAGGACAAGCTTTAAGCTCCCGACTGGTCTCCCATTAAGTAACAGTGTAGTGCGCACGCGCGCGCATGTGTATGTGTATGTGTGTGTGTGTGTGTGTGTGTGTGTGTGTGTAAGGGGAAACGATAGAACAAGAGAAATAAAATTCGCGTGCGGTCCATGAACATTTTGTAAGTCATTTCTTGTGACAGCTACATAAATATATCCGTTCGTTTCTATTTTTGTTAACCTGTGAGAGGGACAAAATCAATATATTTTTATGAATAACGTTAACAAAAATTGTTTAATGGTGGTTTTAAAAAAAACGTTATTTGGAAACACTATCTTTTAAGCCTATGTCGTCAGACTGAAGGGCATAAGTTTTCCAAAGCACGATATTCGAGGAGTTAGAAAACTGAACTCTTTTAATAAAAAAACGAATTAAGCGTTTCTACTAAATATCACACATTATTTTAATAGTGTAACATTAACAAAACATTAAACGATCCGAAGATGAGAGAGACTCCGAAACCTGGAGATTGGGCTGAAAACTGGTGACGAGTCAAAAGCGAAGAGGAGGCAAGTCCATACTTCTTTAACCGTTCAGTGCACAAGTGTCTGCTCTCTCTGTAGAGCTGAGGGACGCAGCTGCAGACAGCCCAGAGGGATCGAGGGGGCCCGACACACGCACACGCGAGCGACGGCAAAACCTTTTCTCTCCGCCGTGGAATTCTGCAGCGCAGGTGGAGCGGGCCCACATTAGAAGGCGACGTTCACGTCGTTATCCAATTAGTTACACACGCAGAGCACAAAACGCGGCGAAAATTACAGCCCAGCGTACGACTGTGGACCCGACCGGACAGGCGTCTGAGGATGTAATATGTACCGTTACACGAAAGTGATTCGATTGTTGATTCGAAGTTATTACATTGTTGCAGTCTATCGAGGATTTTCGAAATTGTTATGTACGTAACTTGTATAGAAAGCGAGTTCTTTGGTGTACGAATGAAATGTTAACGGACGAGGCGACTATAGGAGCCGAGACCGACACTTTGGAACGAGTGCGCTAAAGTTGTTTTTTTCTTCTTCTTCCCACGAGTTGAAGTCAACTTACAAGCACAAATGGTGATCATTCGCAATAAGCGAGGCGGTAGCCATGTTTATTCATGGCAGCTCATTGTTTTGTTTATTTTGCAGTACTAATTTGTTTCAAGGTTATTTCATTGATGGGAAATAGATTGGAAAGTGTAATTTTGCGTTTGGTAAACTAATTCTTACCAATCAATAAACAATGTAGGTAAGTAATAGTTTGTAGGCATGTAGCATGTAGGCATTAATGCTGAAAATATATTTCCACTTATTTGATTATAATTCAAATAGATTACATTTTTCTTGTAGAGTCTGGTGGTGTTTCGAAGAATTTTGTGTTTTCTAACCTTGCAAAACGAAATATACAAGCGCCTGGCACTGAAATTGACCATTTCGATTCAGTTTCTGCCCAATGCACTGCAATGAGTATATTTTTCTCTATCTACAACAGTTCTCAATATTCTTGTTTTCCGTTACGTACATACTACGAACATAAGAACCCCCGCTTAAATAAAAAATCTAACGCAACCAAGACCAACCAAAAAGAATCAAACCCAAAAGGTCCCAATCGGAGCAAACCACCAGATTGCGAACTAACGGGGGGATGCGGGCAATCGTCCCCACCTAGAGATTTTACGCCACTAATTCTTAGATCCCCCCTCCCCAGCAGATTTTCGAAGGTCTGTCCCCATAAATGACATGGGCGGCCAGAGTGATGATCTGGTCGGTCCGGGTAACGCGGCGTCGAAGGCAGAGGTGCCGACATCTCGACCAACATATCGTGGTCGTCTTCAGGGCTGCAGTGCCCTGTTCGCACCACAGGCTTCGTCGCGGCGTCGCCCGGAGAGCCCAGATCACGTCCGTCCCCCTTCGCACCGCGCCCCGAACTGAACGAACCCTCTCCCCAATCGATCCGCAGCCTTCCGTATTTTTATCTCCGCGCCTCAAAGAAGCGCGCGCCATCGGCTGCGCGCGCTCGCCCTCGATACGCCGCGCCGTGCCGTCGAGCGGAAGCGGGCGTCGCGACGGCCATCGATTTCGCGGATGGCCTCCCTCGCTCGCTCCCCGAGGCGGCGAGGGCTCGTCGTCTCCTCGCCTGCGTCCTGCGCGCGCCCGCAATTGGGTCAGCGGAGGCGCACGCCGCCGCACGGGCAGCCCGGTCAGTTCTGTTCCACGTCGGACGCACTAACCGTTTTTCTCTTCCTCATATATCGGGTGTAAAGTTATATAATGCTTCAGGAAATCGCGGCACAAAAATCACGGCATGTAGGACCCTCAAATCGAAAAGGTGATTTTTTGCCTCTTCTCTTAGACGCAGTATATCATGTGGTGTAAGTAGTATATATTCTTGTGTAAGTAGTAAATGTCATTTTATTTCTAACATCTTTTCCTTCAACACGTTTCAAAACTCTGTTTGAGCACCTTCTCCCGTCTCTTTTCGTGCGCGTTTGTCGCAAGGCGACGACGCCCCGAGTCCCACCCTTGCGGTACACCCGGCTCCACTGAGCTTCGCGCGGCGCAAAGGCGACGGTGGCGGGGCCGCGCCAGCTGACGAAGTGTCACGCGATGGACCGGCGCGGGAGGCCGCCGCCACGCCCCCCCTCCCCGCCCCCGCCTTGTCCAACCGGCGGTCGCGGCGGCGCACGCGACGATTACCCGCCGCGCTATTCGTGGGGGCGGCCGGGCAAAAGCGGGCGGCTGACCCACGCACGCACGCGTGGGCGTGCGACGCGACGGCCGGGGTGGGGGGGACAGTGCCGGAGGTCAGCGGCGGCGGAGGGGTAGGAGAAAGAGATGCTGAATAGCTGGGATCCGCGGCAGAAAAGAAACGACGCGACGGCGGAAAACGCAGAAGCAGTTAGGAATGCTGCGTTCGGTACCAAACCAAGTTGTCAATTCGTCTTTAATATAAGATAATTTATTATTTCTGGACATGTTAACTGATTTGGTCATTACTTCAGTGATGTAGTGATGAGCCAATTACATTCCGGGAGATGGTGTTCTTCTGTCGCTGGAATGAGATCTTGCGCCGACTTACACGTCAGTTTGTGAGCTTTCTCCCTTCCAGAATCGCCCGCTAACGGAGAAAAATCTCATTCGGGGACACGCTCGAAGCGTCTGATTGGTCTCTCGGCATGTGTAGTAGTGGAGTCTATGTAAAGGTAATTTTGATAGGTAGGAGGAGACAATACGTGTAAGGAAGGAAACCTCGCGCGTGGTTCAGGGCCCGTTTGCTGTGTTAGTGCTCAGGCATTCGCCAGCTACTGAATAAAGAAACCTCGGAAAACTACCGATCAGAGCAGCTGGCCGCTTTTCTACAGACGGCAAATTGGTCCCAGTTATTTATATATTGTGGAAAATCCGCCATCGTCAGTACTCGAACCCACGACCTTCCGGCCAGTCTCACTGTCAGTTTATACGAGAAATATTTTACACATATCGATTCGTATATTTTTCTTCCTATTTGAAAATACGAAAAATAATTATATTTTCTTTGACATTACATTTACTTCTGTATTTTAAATAATGTTCTAATAACTTGAATAAACTATAAGGAGGATTGGTGTCACCCGAATACAAGTACATTCTTCCGAAACGTCTTCGGTATACATTATCGTTAAATTTAGACATTGCTGACAAACTATCTAGAAATGTGTAAAAAAATATTGAAAAATGCACATCTTAAGGCGATGACTCGCTCTTGAATTCCAACAACGAAAACAATTTTCGTGATATCCATGATGAACTGTTTTTAATTCTACAAATTAGAGCCACAAAAAAATGAGTACCTTTAAGGTCAGGGGCCCTTGGTAGGCGCCGCCAGGACCTTCAAAATTGCGAAATGCACCGGTGTTCGGCGGGAAGCCTATCCGAAGCACAGCATGTTCCGCAATTACTGTCATTAAGGAATATTTTTTATGTAACCTTGCAACTCGAAAGCAAACTGTAAAGAACCATATATCAACTATACAGTCTGAATTCTTTCGTGTGCACTTGATAAGAGTGAAAGGAATTCTCATTCACATTTATTTTCATTGTTTCCTTTAAGTTTATTTCGTGTCAAAATATCTGGAAAGCGAAAAGGAAAGGAGTGCGACGAGGCAGAGAAGCGCGGGACGTGGAGGAGGTGACTGGTGAGGGCAATAACGAAAAAGAGTGGCCAGGACGGGAACGTGGTGTGGTGGGACGGGCAGGGCCGGGCGGGGCCAAGGGCGGGGTGGCGCGGCGCGGCGCGGCGCGGCGCGGCGCGGGGTGAGGCGGGGCGGGGCGGGCAGGGATGGATCAATAGAACCGCCTGCCCGTTCGCTATGAGCTCCACGTGCTCCCTCGCAGTAGATGCCATAGCTTGCCTCGCCGCGAACCCACGTGCTCGGGCCACGACACGGCCGCATTGCACCCCGACCCATACGGTTGACAGTAGTACTCACCGGGTGACCGTCGTAATAAAACCAAAATTTTCCATTGCACATGTAATAGAATTTTGATTGGCACATGTGCTTCTGCGTGAAACACAAAGGTTTGCATGATGTTCCAATGCGCGCGGTATCTGCAGTATTCTGCACACAAGCATCGGCCATCAGATGAGATACCAGATGAGCATCGGCCATCAGATGAGATACCAGATGAGCATCGAATGGCCACGAAAAGCAACGCACCAGAGGTCGGAAAAACGCCCACTACGCCGCGATAAACCAACCGCACTGACAAAGGTAACGAACAAATGTGCGATCGGTAAAAGCTGTTAATTGCACGGAACAAAGTACGCCCCGAAAATGAGAGAACTATCAAAACGAACAATCATATTTACGTCTCAATCCCTTCATCGTCACGCATGAACTATCAGATACATTAACTAGTGGTGCTAAAAAACTGCACTATTTTCTCACTATTAGCAATGGTTATGTAAAACATATTTGAAATCATAGAATATTTGGTGCGAAAACTAAGCAGAATGCAAGAAAATAAAATATTAAAAAATATTTAATAAAAATTAATAATAAGTTACCGACAGCGTTGGAAAACAAATGAATCGAAAAATATATAATAGTAATTATTAAACTCTACAGTATTGTACTATTCTACAAATATATAAAAGTGTTCGTTTTTATTTCACTTTGTAACATGAAATTGCCTCAAAACACTTCTAAAACTTCGGTGAAGAAGCGCAGTTTTTTTCAGAGCGGACGAATACCTTTCCTACAAAAATGCTCAAGAGTTTCGAAAAAGTGCATATGACCTTGTTTGAAAATCTGATTTGATGAACATTTCATTAAAACAATAATGAAAACTTTATGATTGTAGTTGCCAGAAGACGCTGAAAAAGTTTGATTTTTTCTTTTGTCGAAAAATCAGGGTTTTCAACCAACATAAGACCTACACTATTTTCTTAATGTCCTTCAGACTATCCACCAACAAATTTTGTCAAAATCCATGAAGTCGTTTTTGAGAAAAATATTTAAACCAAAATTAAATATTGCCCACATTTCATGGGGGATTCATGTAAAGTACTCAGTACTCACGTAAAATTGTTCACAGACGGACGGACAGACAGACAGACCTTTTATCGTCAATCGATTTTTCGGTATCAAGGACCCACAAACTGGTTACACCACTTTCTAGAGGATTTTTTTCTAAATTTAGCATTGAGATTTATCAACTTTTTCGTTACCAGGGCCCTGTAATAAGAGTTTTTCTGCCAAAACTTCGCAGTTTTTTCCGCGCAGCATTACATAATTTTCTCTTCTTAAGAAGTTTCTTCTTAAGCGCGAGAAAGTAAAAATAAACTTCATACACAGCCAAAGCGTACTAACTTGAATCGTTAGTACTACAAGTCTAAATGACAAATCTAGGAAAAACATCTTTAATGAGAATAAAGAGAGTACGATTCAGAAAACGATTAAGAACTGAACAAAGCTGATTGTAAAGGAAAGATCAGAACTACAAATCTCGGAAGCCATTAGAGATCACGCTTTTTCACATATTTGCTTGCAGAGTCCAAATACTCTGAGACGAAGGCGGAAGGTTCTAGGCCCACCGAAGACCCTGGTATCTACATGAATGCAGATGGGTCTTGTCCAAGTAATACGAATCACATCTGCCCATTTTCCTTAATCCCAGATCTACCACCTTCCTCCAAGAGATACTCTGAACTTGCCATTCTTATTCACGTATGAATATATACTGAATAATATGAACTGAATATCGCAGAACTTAGGAAACAGCCTATTTTCGAATATTTTATACCTCTCTCCTACCACGGCACTTATCAAATTTGCTTTAAACTTGTACGAATGAGTGGTAGGAAATATTTCACATGGAAACTTATCTTTCAGATTTAAAAAAATTACTAAGCATACCAGAGCTAACTCGTAATATTTTCGCAAAACTAGAACTCAACTGGCGTTTAAAGGCACTATACCCAGCTGCAGAGTACAGCTTTGCAGACCGCGTACTGTGTACGTCTGGTCAACTGGGTCAACAAGATAACAAGGAAGTGCGAAGCACATGTGTGCGTAGAGGAATTACTGCTCCACATACTACCTTCGTCATGGATGAGCTCCTGGACCTCAATTGCTGTTTCGTCAAAATACCATCCAGGAAGAAAAGAGAAAAAAACTAGTGGTGCACATATTTTCCCGTATTAGTTCTCTATTTGCGTTTGGTCTGGGCTACCTATACAAACTAGCCACATTCTCTTGCCAGCTTCCATCTATCCCAAATCCCCCTCTCCATCTAAGCCCAAAGTACATTTTTTTCTCCAAAATTTCTTAATTTTTCTGTTTCCAAACAATACAATAGATATATTATTTTAAGAATATTAAAGAACAGTAAAACCTACTCCTAAATGGCAATTTTCTTAAAAAAAATTTTTTTTTCAAAAATTTGAGCCGATTTTAAGAAAATGGAGCTTAATTGCTACTGTAAATTCGATATTTCAAGCCTTTTCACAGAAACGTTTTGAGTTTTCAAAAACTTCATTTGAAGACATTTGAATTAACATTAATTCACAAATACGACAGTGTTTACAAATTGCAGGAAATTTGCATATGATCGGCGTGTGTTCCCTTTCAAAAAAATTATGTGTGTAACTGTTGGGGGAAAATAGCCCAAAATTAACGTTGTATTAATGAGTGCAATTAGCACTATCCTTTCGAAAAAATTGAAGGAAAAATTTGGTGCCGTTTTTGAGAAAATGGTGTTTGAGCATTTCTAAACATGCGGAATTTTGAACTAGTGTTGAAAGAAAACGGTTGAGTTTTGGAGAAACTATATGACTTTAGAGCAGTTTTTGAGAAAATCGTGTTTTTACAATTTTTTAAAATTGCACACAATATTTCACGAAAATGACTAAAATTTTTAAAAAAATGTACATGACCTTAATGAAAGAACTGACTATGAACAAACATTTCATTTGAAAGAAAAATCTCTTCAATTCTGTAGTTTTAGGAAGACGCCGTAAAACTTTCAAATTTTTCAAGAATTCAGAGTTAACTGTGAAAATCGGACCTATTGTCACCTTTATAAGTATATTTTACTCTATTTTTTTCCAAGAAATAAAAAAAAAATTGGAGCCTTACTGGGAAAATGTTGAGAGTGCTCCGGGGCTTCTTGTAAAGTACCTCCAAATTTTGAAGATAGTTTTTCAAAATCGCAGCTCTTCGAGTCGAGCCAGATCGATCGGTGAATTTTCATTCTAAAATAAATCGTATGCATGGTTTAGGCGCTAATGGTGTTTACAAGCATACGGACGTTTTGAAAAATAACACTTTTTTGGTATTAGGAGACTCCAAAACGTGTACTTCCATTGATATCTCCAAATTGATTTTCCGCATCATTCTATAACTATCCCTAAACTCCGTATATACGTACGTATACGGGATAGTAAAAAGAATCGCATTTGCGTACCCACACGCATAAGTTATAAGAACGACTAGCGGAAAAGGATGTACGTACCCAATCAGACCGCTATTAGGTTATGGGTCGGGAATAATAATTGTGTGAAACCGTGCTAAATATCCACTATTTTAAAAAAAATCGATTCGCAGATCAATTAATACTATTCTGCAATCCCATCAGCACAAAATTTAAAATTATCCCCCCAGTGTTATTTACGCTATGCGTATTTCATTTTCCTTCAATGAGGAACCTAATTTCACTCAATGAACAAATTGCACTATTCTATGGAAAAACTGTACAAGCTAACAGCAAGAACTGTTTCGTTAACCACTTTCGATCTACTATGTTATGTCCAAGAACAAGAACTTTTAAAAATAACTGGACCTTCCACAACAGCGTTGAAATCTTAAAACATGATACGACCATAGTAAAGTACGTGACCATGAAATGCTTTGCTTCGATCCAGTTCTTAAGAAATCTTAACTCCGTATAATTTGTAATAATGTAACATTAGTTTCAATATTTTTTCATGTTTCTTCCCTTTAGAAGAAGAAGAAGAAGAAGAATTAGAAGAAGAAAAAGAATTAGGAGGACGAGGAGGAGAAAGGAGACTGAAGGAGAAGGAGAAGTAAATTGAACCTTCTTGTCTTCTCTTGATCAACCTGAAGGTGCGAGACACACACGGAGGGAAAATTCCACAAAAAAGATGAAAGTGAAACTTTCCGAAACAACTCGCTCGGAACGGGAACGATGTATACAGCTATATGAACTCGCAAAAAAAAAAAAAAAAAAAAAAAAAAAAAAAAAAAAAAAAAAAAAAAAAAAAGTTACAGAGCTCCTGCACTCTCAGAAATAGAACGAGAGAAGAGAACCTTCGGGGACCAAGAAGCGACAACGAACAACGCTAGAAACCTTCTCGAAAGTTCACAGTAGCATACGACGGGAGTTTTTGTTCCAGCAAGTAGGCAATCCTGCACAGCATAACTGTGCATTTTTAATACACCTCGACACTGATAACATTGTATGACAACACTTCGCAAAGGCACGAAAGTTCGAACCTGAATAACAAACTCCTTATCAATATTTTTTCCATTTCCTTTTATCTCTCCTAGAAAAGTTCGAAACTTGGGCAAGTGGAAATACTGGATAACTGAAAATTTGTTTGTCCTTGTAGACTGGAAATAAGTTGCTATGTTTAAAACGTGACCTTTATTCTGCACAATATACCAGTTTTATATGGATCGGTGTTCCTCACAAGCATGAAACACACACACTCACACACACACACACACAGCGGTTATAACAAATTTCCACACTACGACCGGCGTAATGGAGTCGATCACGAGTGACATCGTTTGCAATCTACAGAATAAACGATGATTCTGTAGGGCACGACTGACTCCCCCTACTAAAGAAAACGAGGATCATAAAAATTTAATTACAACTATGTTCTTAGAATTGAATATATTATACTGATAATTTATTAACTACAACCTGGCGAATTTCCATTGCTAAGTGAAAATTCAGTGTTCAAAGACTACGAGTACATATGTTCTGTTCTCGATGAACCAGGGAAATTGAAAGCGCACGCCTCGAACAGATATTGTTGATAAATACAGTTCGATCTCCATGATCATGGAATAGGTCTAATAGCATACTGTTATAAGGCATTGCCCGTTATCACACGAAACAATGCATTAATTGAAGAGGCGCAGCTGAACTAACTTGGAGGCAGCAAGAAAAATATTGTTAATATAATTTCGTTATAACTCTACCCAATCAGTCGCGGTTTGGAAGAGAATTCTACCGGATGGTGGCTCTGATCCGTAGTTTTCCACGGTTTCTCTGATCAACACCAGGCGAACGCCGGAGAAGCACCCTAACAAACGGACCATGGACCGTACGCGATATTTTCTTCCTCTCCCTACATCTTCATTACACACGTGCATGCCTATCACACATGTAGGACGCCCAGCCGAGAGCTTAGAGATTGTCCCGCTGGTGGGAGATACCTGGTTAGGGAAAACCCGCAAGCCGACGTTTAGGTTACGCCAACCAACGGCGGAAGAACACCGCTACATCCCGCGGTAAAGCATGCACTACACTTACAGAACAAACGACCTTAGCCGTCGACGTCACAGAACATTCAATCTACCCAATACAAAAAGGGTAAAAAGAGAAAACAATTTTCCAAACTACTAAAAATATAATAATATTACAAACGACATGAACACAGATCGTATGATGGAGGCAAAGGAAACGCAACGAACACACTTTCGACCTTCAAAGAGGAGCCGCCCGAAGCTCGACAAAACTCACTCCACGCGAGGACCCCACACATGCAGGAGCAGCACGTGCCCCGTCAACCCTCCCCCGCCCCTCTGTCTCTCCGCCCACCGGCCTCCTTCCGCCCGATAAACATCCGACACACGAGACACTTCTCATCAGACACCTCTCAAACAGGCGCACGGGCCTAACACAGGGGGGGCTCTCCCGTGCACGGCGCCGCTCCACTCGGAACTACCGAAAAGAAACTACGCAGATCTACAGGGAGAGAGGACAGCGGAGGAGGGGGGTGAGGTCTACGTTTTAAAATGACGAAATACATTAATGTACTTATGAGGCGGGTCACTTCCCCGGAGCTTTATTTCCTTGCCTTCGCCGAGTTTTCAAGATTTGTGACAAAATTTGTAGAACATTAAACCCTTTTTGCAGATAATATTAAAATGAAAGCAATAGTTGATTTCACTAAAACGCTGATTTCGGGTGAGCTCTTTTCTCTCACATATTTAAGATTCGTTTGCATTAATGCACCGTTAAACGGACAGAGACAGTGCTTTAATACTCTATTTTACCCGTAATCTGTTATCAGACCAAATTAACAATAGTTGCTTAAATACTGTGCTTAAACAGTGCGATATACTAATTTTAGTGGAAGAATAATACAGTTTTATGATTGCTCCAAAATTTCATTGCCTTTTCAAACTCCACTCTTTACAATTTTTAATAACTAATATATTTTAGTTATTTAACATAAATATTCGCAAAGACTTATTCAAACTATTTCTAGTATAAACTGTATTTTACCAGAGAGATTGGTTGCTGTAGCTACCATTCATTTTATATTCAAATTGATTTAACATTAAAATAGACAAATCGAAAGTAATGTTAGTGCGTCATGTATTAATTATGTAATTATTATCATATTATATAAATTCATTGTTTTCAAAAAATAAAATTTATTATTTCCTTCATTTAAAAACAAAATGCCTTCCTTTAGTACTAACAGAAGCCGCTCTTGAGCCCTAGAAGATGACTGACAGCTGCAGTCGACGCATGGGGATTAGCGTCGATTAGCTCCGAATATTAGAAATTTGCAAGACTGTTTCAAGAAAAATCTGTGAGTTGTTGGCTAATTTATTGTAGGTTGTTGGTTGGTTAATTTCACACGTTAATTTCATAATGTAACATGGCGCATGCCTGAGCTAAATATATTCTTAGAATGTCTACACAACGACATCTAGTCAGAAACTAAGGCTTACATAACTAAGTATTTACGTCCTATAACTTTCGTACTTTTTAAAATTTTGGTCAGAGTTGTCTTTCACATACGTACTACCAAGGGTAAGACTGTTTCATTCATGATAAAACTAAAATAATCCTTACGGTATTAGAAACAAAAAGTATCACAGATTCTTTCATATCACTACTGGAAGAATATTGAAATAATGTTACACGATATAAAATAAATACAAATTCTTTCATTGCACCAGAGAATAACGAAGTATCTCGAAGCAAAACCAAAGGATTAGAACAAAACTTTTAGCAAAAGCTTTGTTGCAAGTGAAAATATCCATTTAATAAAATTAAAAATTATTCCAATAATGGACAAAGAAACAATATTCACAGAATCATATTACCAAAAGAATATTGGAGTATAAAGTTTGGCAAAAAAAGTTCGTTTAAGCTCATTTAAATGTATATCAGAATACAAACATAAGACGGAGTCGGGTGTAAAAAAATCGTAACAATGGATCGGGTGTAAAAAAAATATCGTAGGATAACGCATTCGAGATATAAAACAAGTGACCTTTTCGTTCAAAGGGTTTAAACAGATTACATGAAACAACAGATGGTAATCATTACGTCCCATTAATTGTACTATGTCAGTGTCACACTACATGCACAATGGGAATCAGAAATACATTAGTATCAAAAACTTCAATTTTGAGGGTGATCATCTTTTGCGCCTGAGCCTTTCAATAATGATCAATATCCCTTATTCAACAACTTCGATACCTAAAATGAGATTAAGAGGGGAAAAAAAAGAAGAAGAAGAAAGAAAAAGAAACAACTAACGCGATACCATATCTGCAGCTACTAGTCCACTTCTCCAGGGAAAACTGTTTTCTTGAAGAAACTCCTTGGCAAACAAATCCCTCCACTTCTTCAAATATTCGGCACGAGTAAGGGGGCACTCCCGGACACCGGCAGAAAATCCAGACGTCACGAATACGTGACTGGCGGGAGTCGCTTCTCATTCACTCCGTCCGCACGCTCCGGCAGACTGCATGACGTGCGCAGTAATATATGAACGAGTTCGGCGTCCGATTTCCAAAGAGATTTAATGACTAGCACTATTGAAATGCAGAAGAGGGTACGTATTCTGAGCGGAACGTAATGCTTTCGAAATTATGTTGAGGATGTTAACGTCACATGCCATCACAATTTTTCAGTTTTCGCAAATGTGATAACGCAGGAAAAGAGTTGACAAAAATTCTAAAGAAAGAAAAAAATGGTTGACTAATTTGAAATCGTATTTGCTATTCGATTCTCCTACCTTTTTACTTTCAATATCATTTGGTGAAAGTTTTACTCTAACATATTTCACTGAATCAGCTACACATACATGGCCACGTCCTAACGCTGTCCTTGTTCGCAGCTTTGACGACAAAGCATTGACACTCGACAAACTCAAATTCAGTGTAAAATATCTTCCATAATACTTTTAGTATGAATAATTTGCCCGTCATCACAATCTTGAGGTTCATCACACGAACCCATTTTCAAATTCTTAATTTTTCTTCATAACATCAGGCTAACACGCACAATGCATTATATCGGGATACTATGAATTGACGGCAGCACTCGGAGGAACAACCATCATCAGAATACAAGTGTACAGGGAACGGCCACCACGACACACACAGGTCCTGCTGTCTCTCCACCACTGTCACAAATTGTCCTGTTCTCAGCTCCCTGAAGAGAGAAACTACACAGACTCTACAAAAGAATAATTTTACAATTTCATTGCATTGGATTCCAGAATGTTTTCTTAAATCCTAAATTAATTTGTGCCATTAGCCGCTAGTTCTGACATTCTGAGATTTCATCCGCTCCTAATCAATGAAAGTTGAAATCAACATGAATAAGACATCAAGAAATCCAGAGATTTTACCGAAATCTCTTACCGAAATCCTACCGACGCGAAAGTTTAGGACGGTCAAATGATACACAAAATATAATGTAGTAAATGTATACCAACAACATATCTTTCTCCTTTCTTAATGAATAACGGACTCTCGGGTAAAGTGACTTCCGATAACTGCCAAAATTATTTTAATACATAGAGTGAAAAAAGAGCAAGTCAACGGCTTAGAATAAAAAACATAACATATCAAATTTTAGAGATAAAAAAACAAAACTTTTTTCACTTAACAAGGGTGCCTAGTAAAATTGTTTTCTTTTTTCTCTCTAGAGCGCAAAAGGTCATTATCGAATTGATTGATTAATGATTTGAAATATGAGATCTCTACCTAATAAATATTAAAATGTATTTTGAGATATTTTTTTTATATTAGATGTTTTCGTTCTACGTTTAAGATGACTGATTCTATGAACAAAATTCTATATCTAAGCACAATCTTTAGATCACCACTCTTAACGTTTACATCGAACAGGACCAAATAATACTATCTCATGGTCACAAATGCTCCTTCAGGAACCGTAAATATGCCGTATTCGCACACGTGCTCGCACACACCTCTCGAGACAATGTAGACTTTTCCTCACATCGTGATATGAAGAATGACTCCACACAAGTTATTTACAAAAGTACCACATGCGACCTCCTTTTACACGGTAATTTCACTGACGACCCCCTCCCCCCCCCCAACTACATTCCCACTTGCACTCAGCATAACCAGCATCTTCCGAGAACAGTTTCAAGAAGATAATTCAACAATTCAAAAGATAATTCATCCACGTTTTCGATAGATTGAAAATTGCTTTTAGCGGAGACCCTTGTAACCCTAGACTCTCATCAGCACTGAATCGCATTTGACTCGCCTCGTTATTGCAGTATTCGAAAAAAAATTGCGAACAATTATTCTATTCCAACATTTCTTTATACTCATATGCCATGTTCAATACATTTCCAGGTATCGCAAGATGAATGTTCCCCATTTTTACATTTTTCAATCTGCTTACAGTAACACCTGAGTCCGGTTTATTGACCCCTGACAATACGGCAATATGCCCAAAAGAAATTTGTTACAAACATTTATTTTTCATAACTGCATTCAATTCTCAAAGTCCATTACTTCCTAATTAGAACACACGCAAATCCGAATATTTTCGTATTTATCCTAAGTATAGCATATTAAGTAATAAAGTATAATAAGTATAAGTTTCGTATGATTCCAGAAGTGCAATACAAATAAAAATAGTTGTCTAAAAGAGTGTGAAAATCTAGTCTCGTTGACACTACACCTATCGTTAATCAAGAAACCCCACAATCTAAAAGACCCAAGAGCAAAAAAGCCTCACACGCACCCAGACACGCAATTCCTTACACTAGATCGCACTCCGCTCACCTGGTAGCTGCACAATCCGAAACTCGCTCCGTCACACATGTAGACTGGACGATTTCGTAGACGCGAACAGCGCAAAACCCCAACCACAACCACAACCGCACGAGTACCTCTGTCGAATCACAAGCCCTGCAGCGTAAGCGCTGAAGAACGAACACGCGCGCACAGCCACACGCGGCGACGGAGCGCAGACGAGCAACAGGCGGTGGCGGCGGGACCGTGGGCGCAAGGCGGAGCGCCGCGGGAGACTCCGACGCTGGAACAGGCGCCGAGCGGAGCGCGCACTGCGGGGGAAGTGCACGCCGTCATCGCACCGCCACGCTCCACATGCCACCACCGCTACTCCCGCCACCACGTCCCCACCAGACCACCACCGCCACCACCACCCCAGACGCGCCATCTCCACCGCCACCACCACCCCAGACGCGCCATCTCCACCGCCACCACCACCCCAGACGCGCCATCTCCACCGCCACCACCACCCCAGACGCGCCATCTCCACCGCCACCACCACCCCAGACGCGCCATCTCCACCGCCACCACCACCCCAGACGCGCCATCTCCACCGCCACCACCACCCCACACGCGCCATCTCCACCGCCATCAACTCCACCACCCTCCACCAGCGCCATATCAACATCGCCACCTCCCACCGCCGCTGCTGTTAACTCTACACTCCACAGATTCTCCGCTCTATACTATTCCACACGACTCCATCCGCTCACCCAGTTGTATACACCGCTGTGCATCGCTCTATAGTGCTCACCCACCAGCATACACCACTCTACACCGCCGCAACAATTCTGGGAAACAGTGCTTAAATATGCAGGTAACTAGGAATTTGTCGTTCCCAATCAAATTTGCATCAACGTCAAATGCAACATTTCACAAACACTGTGCGAGAGATTTCATATAAACACTCTCCCCCAAAAAAGTAACAAAGGCGGTTTCTTGGCGACATTCATTTATGAAATAACGAAAATGAAACTAGCGGTGGTACAGAAGAAGAGTAAAACCTCGTTATAAATGGCAATTTTCTGTGAAAAAGTTGGACCCGTTTTTAAGAAAATGGCGTTTAAGCACTTCTGTTAATTTGAAATTTAAAGCTCTTTTTCACAGAAAAATTTTAGTTTCCGAGAAACTTCATTAGAATTGTTGGCTGGGCTATGCGGGACGAGCAGCGTCAATGTCATGGTGGCTAACGTTTCGGCCAGCGTATTGTGGCCTTCTTCAGAGCGTATAGGCCACAATACGCTGGCCGAAACGTTAGCCACCATGACATTGACGCGGCTCGTCCCGGATGGCCCAGCTCCAACATAAACTCCGGCCGCGGAAGCCTACGCAACCAACTTCATTAGAAGTCATTTATTGCACGTTAACTCATATACACAAGAGTGTTTACAAATCGCTGTAAATGTGCATATTAGCGACGTGGGAGATCTTTCAAAGAAAATTTAATTTTTGTAATTTCTGAAAAAAATCACAGGATAGAGCAATATGGCGTTTAGGTCATGCTATACAGTGCATTTATCACTACCCCTACAAAAAGTTAAAAGAAAAAACTTAGAACTGTTGTTTGAGAAAATCTTGTTTTTCATTTGTTTAAATTGAAAATATTGAATGCAATATTGTGCGAAAACTACTAAAAGTTTTCAAAAAATGTTCATGACTTTAATGAAAGTTGTATTCATCACTATGAACAACAAATTTTATAAAAAAAAAACACTATCCTCAATTTTGTAGTTCTAGGTCGGAGAAAAAATTCAAACTTTTGCAATTTTCGTAAATTCAGAGATAACCTTGAAAATCTGACCTATGCCAATTTCATAAGTATATTTCACTATATTCTTACAAAAAAATGTTAAGAAAAAAAATTGGAGCCGTTTTTGAGAAATTTTTGAAAATGTACGTGGGGCTTAATGTAAAGAACCCCCTAATTAAGAACGTTTTTCAAAATCGCGTCACCTGGATTGGAGACAGATCGACCAGGTGAAAAAAAAAAAAAACGAAATGGATCGATCGATCCATTTGGAAAAATCGTACATATGGTTCAGGCGCTAGGGGTGTTCACAGACTGACGGACGGACGTTTAAACACGCACACATTTTTCGGTATCAGGGGACCCCAAAATTTTTATTTCTGTTGAAATCTCAAAATCGATTTTCCGCAGCATTGCACAACTTTCCATATACTACGTGTATCAAGCGCCCAGATAAATCTATGAATGCAACTAAGGAAACAAAATTCTTTCATCACGGCACGTAAGCTACAACTGGCCTTAATGCATCATTAAGTGATTTGTATACTTGAATTAAAATAAAATGAAAGTCAGTAAGGTCGTCTAAAAAATAGTGCATGACGCACGTAGTAAACGTGATTTTATTTTGCTTGCAGGATTGCCCCTTTCTGTCTACCGATCGCATCCACAGAATTAGGGAAATCTCCTTAAAACGACGGCCACGTGTCCCAAAATTCTCTACCCGAAAAAATAAAATAATTTTACCAATCGTAGCATAAATAACTAATCCATGTACCCCACTGATTTCCACCGAAGCCCCAAGAAGCCTGAAGTGACCACCGTGCAACCGAGAAGTGGGCTACTTGACAGGCCGGCTTGAGGGGTCAGCGACGCTTTCTCCGGGAGAGTGCATCCCATCCGTTCGGGTGCGACCGCCCTGAGCGAGTTTCCGGAAACGAGCCGGGTCGCCCCCGTCGCATTCCCCGGGCCCGCCCCCTCGCCTCTTTCCCGGACGTTCCGCCGCGCGGCGCCTCGACCTCCGCGCTCGCCTCGCTCACAACACCTTCTTCCACTCCGCGGCTTATCACCGCCGCTTCCGCTCTGCTCCAAGCCTACCACTGCCGCCCTCTCCGCTCCGCTCCCCCAGCCCTCCGGCGCACCGCTGCGCCCGTTCTCCACCACTCTGCGCTCGCTACTACAATACTCAACACGACCCGTGCGGTACCGCTCTACAGCGCACGACCCACTGTGCACCACTCTACAGTGCCCAACTCGCTGAACTCTACATCACTGCGCACTACACCACTCCAACCGTTCTACACTTTTCTCCACCACTCCACCTGCTTCATACCTCTCCGCGGGGTACCGCCCTACAACGCCCCGATCTGCATTGCCTCCATTAAGCGCGAACACCTCCGTTCTACACTGCGTGACACCACTTCACCGGGACACCAGTTTCTTTCTTTTATTTGCATCATTTTTGAGAAATCAGTTGTTCGATTGCTCTATGGTATTACAAAAGAATTATGTTAATCGATTAAACTCACACATTCTGTAAGTCTTTAACAAACTATCAGCCAACACGTACTTCCATATCAAGGGGCACAACGATTAATGGTTATAGTTTACCTAGCCAATCCGGTGGCCGAGATCGCTAAGGCAGTAGTGCCATAGCGGTCTCCGACCGAAGGATCGCGAGTTCGAGTCCCGCCTCGGGCTTGGTTGTATTGTGTTCGCCATTTCACCCCCTATCATCATCATCTCATCCTCACAATTACCATACCGTTACAAGCAATAGTGGTCGCTAATTATCTAGAAGTTGATGCGACCTTAAATAACAAAAAAACACCAAAGATAATACCTACAATCCAGGGATTCTAGCTCGAGCACCTTCTGCCCCACCCTCGTCCGCGTTGGCCCGTTCCGTTCCTTCTCGTTCCGTCCTGTTTGAGTCGCCTTCGCGCCCGTCGTTGCCATGTTCCCTTCTCTAGCCTAGGGCACTCTTCCGTTTCGCTGCTCCTCGCCTTCTAGGCCGCTCCCTGCTCTTCTGCATTCGCATTCCCATAAATCTGCATTCGCACGGTGCCGCTGCCCGTTGCTCAACCGGGCTGCAGCGGAGCGCAAACGAAAGCCCCGAAACTTCAACACGTTTCCACGAAGGCAGAGGTGCCTCCTTTCTCTTGAAAAAGGGCCTACTGGCCTGCTTCCTCCTAGGCAAGTCATGCACGGCGACAACAGCACACAAGTGGCGCAACGCGTCCGGATTAGTATTCATTGACGGACAAATTAACATTCTCTGAATATTCTCCTTCTCCACGACCATTTCCTGAATATTTTCTCAGTTCATTGCCTTCTCTGAATGGTATTCATTAATATTTTTAGACTTCGATCACTTTTCTCTTGTTTTGATAATGATCAGGTTTTTGCCATAAAGTTTATTTTAAATTCTTCTGCTTTCTATTCCAGAAATCAAGCATCGCAGTGTACGAAACCACGGGAATAACCTGCTCTTCTTTCTCGCAGATAGGAAGCCCCTCACTTCACTGCTATTCTGGTAGAGCTGTTCGCATAACGTCTGAAAGGAGACGATAAACATTCCTCATCTCTAATGATAGCGCGAGTTAAGAGCGACACAGAAGACCAGACAAAGTGAACGAAGAAATAACATTCATTCAGTGCCCCTTGTATTCAAGACCAGGGAACTTCACACAATTCCCTACTTGAGAAATGTTTGAAGAGGCTCGGCAAATGTGAATCTACGAGAATTTCTTCGAGAGTTTAAGGTAAAACTTTTTCATTTCACGTCAATTACATTTCTTACTTTGAATGAGAAGGAAATAATTAATTTAATGCATATATTTTGTATTTATCATTAAACATCTTATTCACAATACAGTTGCACACCATTTTTTAAAGTAGTCTTTCGGATATGCGGTTTACTCTAAGAAAATGTATTATATCTTACTTTCGACCTTAAAATGTCTAAAACACCATTATAAGGCTCACTAAAACACCTAATGCATTTTTTAAAATCTTAAAGCATAACTTCATAAAAACTGAAGCATTAGGGTCGATTTAGTGGTAACCTATAACAATTCTAAAAGAAGTTTAATTTGTAATCATTTTATAATTCATAAAATTCGAGAAAACTTCAAGAATTTCGATATGCGTCGTTCTTGCCCTCATAAGACCACATTCTGTACCTCGCACCGTACGTTTCCATGCACGGTGATAACTAAACGAATAAATTAAACTCAAAAGCTCTTATCAGAAGACAAGATAACAATGTTGGCCCGCCATCCTCAAGTGACGAAAGTGGGAGCTACATAATTTCGAACACACTGTTCCCTAAAGAGAAAATTACTCACGGTCAAGACAATCGGAAAATGGCTACAAATTAGGCTCAAACACTACATTGAAACCGTACTTTAAAATTACGGGAAGATAATCGTTTGTACGGAACGAAGGACATTTTATCATGAACAAATTGCCTTTCATCACTACCCGATACACAGAGACAAGCGTTGCATGTTATGTCACAATGTTTGCTAGAACATGCGTTGCGTGTTAGAACTTATTTTCGTACTTCCATGTCGCACAGCAAGAAAACTAGATTCGAAAATTACACAATCGAGAAAAGTTCAATCCGAGATACCAGAGGCAACTTAACTTTCTCTAGAGGTGTTGAAATTTTTAACTATGAATTACCATTAAATGCGCTGATAGCAACGACATTGTATAGGTTATGCATAATAGTTCACAAGAAACGTATATACTTAAATTTATCGCAAAATTTATCAGGACTTAAATCAGTAATATACAACGTGTAAATCAGTAATATACAATATTGTACAAGGCTTCATTAAAATGCACCGAGTCGTACGTTAAGACAATATGACCAATCGTAATTCACGAATTTTCTTTGTCAGGTATCACCCTTCAGAACGGTAGTATTTCTAAATTGATAAATACTCGGCAATCGCAATAACGAACAAATCAGTCCCATACTTCATATTTTCCACATCAAGAAGATGAAAGCAGAATAAAGAAAATGTGTGTGTGTGTGTGTGTGTGTGTGTGAGAGAGAGAGAGAGAGAGAGAAGAGAGAGAGAGAGAGAGAGAGAGAGAGAGAGAGAGAATAAAAAAGATGAGAAAAAACGAAGAGGATGAGGAAAAAAGATTAGAAGAAAAAGAGAGGAAAAGGTAAAAAGGGAGAGGAAAAGAAAAGTGAGAGGGGAAAAAATAAAAAGGAAAAAGAATTGCCCTTCCTTTTTGTTTACTTCTCCTTTCCCTCCACTTCAACCTTCGTCTTACACCCCCTCCTTTACGGAGCGAGCGGTGCCTCTGAGGTTTGACGGCGCCCGCGGCCGGATGCGCGGCAGACGACGACGCCCGCGCCCGCGCGTGCGCTTTCGCGTGCGCGTTCGCGAGCGTCGCCGCCGCCGCCGCCGCCGCTCGAATTGGCGACCGCGCGGATGCGGCTCACGCTACGGCACGACGGGGCAGGCCCTCGGAGGCCGATTGTTCTTGGCACGGACAGCGCTTGGCAGGCCTTCACCATTTCTTGGTTCCGGGCGCGTCAACTGCTCAGTTACTCATTAGTTCCGTAAGTGGGTGAATGGCATCTCGGGATGTGGCAGTGTTCCCCGCTGAAACAGGAGATCCGACACCGATCTACACGAACGCTTGCGGTTTTCCCCTTACAAGTATCTCCCCCACTGGGGCAACGTACATAAATTGAGACGACGCAAGGACAGTGCTCCGGCGGCTACCCTTACCTCTCCGAATACTGGAGTGCTTACCCCTCCGAATTCACATGGAATTTGTGGTGGACAAAGGGAGTTCGCAGCGCCTTTTCTCGGGGATCTCCCGGTTCCCCTCCTCTCATTCCGTCATATGCAGTGCGCACCGTCGTCATTCATATCATCCCATACCATCTAATCACAAATCCATAAAAGGTCATTCGTCCACACCAGGTATGGTTACGAAACTCAGGAAATGCCATTAGAATAAAAATACAACACGGCAGACCCGGTTAGCCGAGGTCGTTAAGGCAGGAGCAGTGTAACTTCCTCGACTAGGCGAATCGCGATTTTGAATCCCTGCTTGGAATGGTGGTTGGGGCATAGTCAGGGGCCCTCCCAACCACCACATACCGCCTCTGAATTCTCTTCCTTCCATTTCCATCATTCCACCAGTGAAACAAAAGAAGTCCGTTACGGGGCTGCCGGCTACGACGGAAGGCCACATTGGGGAAGTTTGCTCCCCATCTGTGAAAGATTGAAGCATCACGATATGCAATCAAGGGCCACCTCGGAAAGAAGGTTAGGCAAACTGCTGAGCGAGAAGGGTTTAAGGGCTACCTAGGAAACGGGCAGGTATTACCCGCGCAAGTTTTCTTCTGTCCTCGATTTGCCAGATGCGAGGGAACTGGGAGGTTTGATTATTTTGTCGCAGGTCTATTATATCAAATCTGTAGCTCGTTATTAGACGCAAAATTGTGTACATGGGAGCGAATATTACTGATACCAGATTTTTTCAACAACGCTCCTTCATATCATTTATTCCGAATTGAATAATGTCAGCAAAGGAGAGGCTGTAGGTATTCCGAGGCTCAAGAAAACCTGCAGGTATAGAGCGATTGTTATAAGAATGAGCCAAAGTGACAGTTCGCTAAACAAGTGAACGTCACGTGTAATTCAGAGAAGTATCCCTCCGCCACGGCCGCTGTTCAGACACGCCCCTTCGAAGTGTTTACGGCTCCCGTGAATACATCACTATACAAAAATTCATGAGTTTCGCTGAAGTATATGCGAGGCCACGAAATATTGAAATTTAATTACGTATGTGGAAAACTGTTTGAAAATGTTTTCATATTCAGTAAAAGAAAACTGTTACGAATGAAAATAGAAAAAATTTTTTTTTGGGGGGGGGGGTACGTTTAAATACCCTTTCTGGTCGTTTCACAGCGAATGGCTCAAGCATTTTTTTTAGTGAAGAGGATAGTTTATTTATAATTATAAAGCCCCTACTATCAATATTCAGTACAATGTTCTCATACCTAAAATGTGACGTTAATAATTGTTTTGTATGTCAACAGTGTTCTGCATGTTAATGCACTCGTTAATCGTGAACAAGGAGGATGCCCTTTGCGACCACACTGGGTTTTCATGGTTCACAACCGTACCACAATTATATAAAAACATATAAAAAGCAAAGCACGGAACCACGAAACTTTCTCGAACACAGCTCTCCACCTTACAACACAGGAGCCGGAAACACGTGCCACCAGTACGCATATCACATTCAAGACTCCGTTTTAAAATAAACAATGCTTATCACACAAACACTAAATTCAATGTATTAGTTATATACAAAAAAGGATTTTTTTTACAGAAGAGCGCATAATGCACATGCACCTTGTAATTTCAATTATTTCTCTTAGTGCACCATTTTGTCGTCGGACGAGGACATCACAAAAGAAAGAGTCGAAGCCATTTACGAGTTAGCCAACTGCAAACGAACGAATGGAGGAAGGAGAATCTAATAGGCTCAAGAACTCAACGAACGCAGAACCTTCAGTGGTGCTGGCAGCACTAGCTGTCAAACCGACCCTTTCTTATACAAATCGTTCTATATAATACGGGGGGGGGGGGGGGGGGCACACACACACCTCGGTAAAGGAGCGAGCGAGCGACCTTCAAACAAAATAAAGACGCGACGTCCCATGCAGCCGCGAAGCGCCGAGGCCCAGCGCGTGATTCCCGGGAGGAAACAGGACGTCGTCGCAGAGAGGAAGCGGCGCGCCCAGACGCGTCCACTGAAGGGGTGGAAGGGACCGCCGTGGGCAAGTAGCGCACCTCCAGTCCCCGCCTCGCCCGCGCACGCGTCGCGCCCCGATTCGCGCACGCGACGGAAACGCGCGCACGCATGCACGGGGCCGGCACGCGACACTGCCCCGCCGCTCCGCCGGAAACAGAACCTGTAAGACGCTCTACCGCCGCTTCACCCGACTGTCTCGGCCGGCGAGGGCCCTTCCGGCGACGCTCGGAAAACAGGCGAAACTGTTCTTAAGGCGGAGGGATGGTAATTTTACAGTGGCGACCCACATCGATCTGAGCGGACCCCGTTCGGTGACTTTCGCGCGATTCGAGAGAATACAACCAACACAGACCATCGAGCCAAGAGACTCCATTGAACCCACGTGGTAAAGATGATGCTGGTAATGGGGACGCGTATTGATAGGACAGTCATGGTGGGGAAGGGTGAACATGTTGATAGAGAGTGATAGTCACCACCTTGGGAGGCTGACAGAAAGCTGACGAAGCTGATGAGGGGCTTCGTTGCGTGGCGTGACTTAATGGAAGGCTAATCTCACAAGGATAGCATTGTAGCCCTGGCGCCTTTTAGGCAAGAAAGTGCTGCTCATATGGCTGACATAAAATGCAATTAATTTCGGGTGACTTCTCGCCTTTTACTGGTGAGACACGCTACAGGGCCTGCCCTTCCTTGTCGAGCCCTCATCACTGGAAGAACGTACCTTAATACGAAGTTGAAACACCAACGAGTTGAGGGCAAACTGTGCGTCTGGCAGAGCAAAGCAAAGGGCCTTCCCGAGCGCCGCCGGCGATAGTGATGGCGATGGGCCTTACTGGTGTATGTGGTGTGGTGGGGAGGGGGCAACGAGAGGGGGGGGGGCGCGTCGTTCCGGCCGCTGCCTTACGGTGCCTTGGGCCTTGACCGCGTCTCCGGGCCACGAACTGCACTTCGTGTCTTAATGCAGTTCCAACGCGGTGCGCTCCTAGGTCATCAGGGGTCACCGCCGCCCGTTTTTTGCACAGACACTGCAGGCTCGGCTTACTTTTGTGCTCTCTAGTAAGACTCGACGAATACGACATGCCATTACGAGTAGCGTGTGTCAAGAGGCAGTTTCTGCCAGAGAAAGAAAAGAAAATCCTGTTCTGAGAAGTCCTAGTAATGGATTAAAATGTAATGCCTGAAAATGCACGCATATTTACCGCCGGTGCACAAGAAAAGACATACAAAAAACTTATTTTACAAGAGGTCAGATTTACCAAATATACCTGTAGTGTACTATATCTATATGTAATTTTTACTACTGCAGTTCTTGTTAAATCGATACTGCAAAATATTACCCAACACTAAACAAAATGTTCAGAAGCCACAGACAAACATAATAGCACATTATGCTGAGAATCAAAACTGAAGGAACGATTAGTAAAAAAAATTAGAACAAACGATCAAAAAGATCAAAATAATGAATTTCACGCTGTGACGACGCAACTACTGATAACTATTTAGTGTTCTGCAATTACAACAACTTCAGAAACAACAGAATGTTAAAAGAAAACAAAGTAACAATATCAAAGAAGTATCAACAAGCAAAAAAACAACTGTGTAGCAAAACGTAATGATCCGAAGATAAGAAAAGGCAAAATGTTCGAAAGAACAAACAAGTAAGCAGGAGCAGCAGGAAAGAAGGGCAGTAGACTGCCAAACCTGACAGCTTGTTGGCAAATACATGGGCGCGCACTGATTTTTGGGGGAGCAGCAGCAGCAGCAGCAGGAGCAGGAGCAGCAGCAGCAGCAGCAGCAGCAGCAGCAGCAGCAGCAGCAGCAGCAGCAGCAGCAGCAACAGTAGCGGCGGCGGTGCGAGCCAGGAAGTTCGAGGAATCTTCCCACAGGGCCTCGGAAACTCGCGACCAACGTCACAATAGCAGTTGCCGCGCCAGCTGATTCACGTGAAAACTAGCAGCTATACCTCTAATTAAATAGCGTGACTTCGATAGATAATACGCTGTGACGCAGATATCCAATCGGGAACTTCAATTCCGAAAGTCGTAACGAAGCTCCAGATTGCAAAACAGCCTTCAGCCGATCTGTTACAAGTCGCACTCTCTAAATCGAAGAATACCACAAGGCGTTTTCCACAGCACATGGCAAAACTGTACGTAACTCGCCAGGGGCAACACGTGACCTGTATCGCTCGAAGGCTTAAAGACTTTTTTAAACAAAGTTTTCGTTCAATGACTACGATAATTGACGTTATTTCCGAAGTGTTTCGACAAGGGGTGCTATTAACGCAATATTCTCATAATTACAGATTCTTTTGAATTGGATTTGCTCGACTAGACATGCTTATCAACAGGTATCATCATGGAAATCTACAGGTAGTAGTACACTGAATCAGTTTGGAACATATTCCTTTATCGCGGTCCCCTTGATTTGTATCGTACAAGTGATTACACTGACTATTCCACTCGTGAAATTAAAACCACTAGTGTTTAACTACATATACAAAATGCCCCAATCAGGGCGATGTATCTCAAAAAGTTTATTGCTTTTTCTATCCGATTTTTCTTACCGCTTCTCCCTTCTCGCCGATCATAAACTGTGATTCATCTATCTTAGAAGGCGGTATACATTGATCACTATGTTGATTTCCAATAAACCGCCTGTGTATTATGATATATCCTCTTTGACTAACATATTTTCAATATTTGGTGCATTATGGAACTCTTAGAAAAAATTCAGTCGTGAAGTAGTCCTATTAAATACCACTAGTTTTTTGGAAATTCTCAGATAAATCCCCTCATTCCGCGAGTCGGGGACTTATCGACAATTTCCAAAGCACTCGTATTATCTATAATAATTCTGGTGGAACATCGTTTTCAGATGCAATTATCGTAACATGGGGTTCTCTATGCAGAGCGGATTAAAGGGAAGTTCATATCGTCGACGATATAGTACTGCCGCTAACCAAAAGCTCTCTAATATTACATGCAAGTAGATGTTAGGAAAAAACACGAACACAGTTGCACAGACCGGTTTAAATTTTTAAGACATTGATAGCAGTTGAGTTACGAAAGAAACACTGCTAATTCAATTGACAGAATCAATTTTTGAAGTTACTGCAGAGACGTCTAACAATAAGCTCCCTGATGAATTTGTAGCTGCTCTACTGTGAGAGTCAGTAAGAGTTGGACGTTAGAGCATCATTCCTGTCGTATGTTACTGCATGAAATATAGGTGTTTTCACTGCGTTTTATTCGTGCTAGGTAAGTACTATTGTAGGGTCGTCACGGCTCATATTGTGAATTTCAAAGAACGTATTATTGTCATCAAGTAAATTAAAAGTCACGTAAAGACTTAATTAGGTACGTAAAAAAAGGTATTCACTAAAATATATAATTTAGGTTTTATAATTCTGCAATCCTATGTTCAATCAATTTAAAAGACTGATACTGAACATCGTAACGAGTACTCTATCTGCCATAATCTAGCACCACGACTGTCGTAGCCGCAAACACGTCTCTGCCGCGGGAATGCGTGCAGGACGTTCTTCCTATCCCACCTGACAATCCCTTGGAAATTTGTTTCGAACAACAGCGCCATTGGGGGACAGAAAGAAAAGAGGACGGCGAGGCAGTGGGGGCAACGAGCAAGAGGCAGCAAACGGGGAGACGAATCAGGGGAAGGCAAGCCGCTTCCATCTCGACGGCCACGCGAGCGACCCGCCTCCCGACGCCACGCCCCCTTCAGACACACGCGTGCTCGCGCTACGCGTGTCGCGTGCTTTCCCGAGCGCGTGCCTGCGTGCGTAGGGCGACGGTGCAAAGGTACAAGGCACGCGGTGCCGCGGACGGCGTGCAGAGCTTTCTGCTTTGAGAAAGAATTTTTTTTTTAAAAAGAGGTGAAAATTGCATATCGACAGCTGGAATCGACACCGAACGTCGCCGCCTCGTTAACCGCCTTTCGGACCGCGACGGCGCGGCCGCGGTCGAGATGAGACGAGAGAGGCCTTGTAGTGGAAGGGGTGGAGAGAAGCGGGGAGGGCTTCGACATCACAGAGACGCACTTTTCGGTAGAGGGGAGGGAGAGCCGCTCACGCGACGCTGCTCGCACACAGATGGTGGAGCTGGACACGAAAGGGAAAATTCGCTTCGACTGTTAATTGGACTGGCGCGGATGTCACTGCAATAGGGTATTTCGAGCAGAGATTCACGCGAGATTCATTAAAAGCCTCGTGAAATTATTAATCCGTTCTCTTCCGATAGCGACGTTCATTAAAAACTCGACGAAACGATCACCAGAACTTTAGATTGTGTTATCGTCAGAGAAGTAATCTCGAACATCGCCATTTCCAATAGTATTTCAGTAAATGACTGGTTTCTGAAATGGCGAACAGGCGCAAGCTGAATGTAAGCAATTTTGAAGCTGAATGTAAGAAATTTTCCCGCAAAGAAAAAGAATAAAATAGCTTCGCTTTCTAAACATCTCATTACAAAAACTAATATATTACAAGGAAAACAGCTCGTCTAAAAAATTATCACATTCAAGAGTTATCACATCAGATAAAACTTAGCCCATTTCAAGAATTTTCACTCAAATTATAACGATCTTGTACTTCCGAAGAATGATAGTATACGATGCTTTTCACAACACCCAAAATTAAGACCAAATATTTTTGTGACTGGAAGCATTTCTGACGGAAAGAATACATACTACGACGATTTGTTAACGATTCGCCAGTTTAACTGTACCCCCCCTTAATTGAAAATAATGCATTTGCGTCGACTCTTGGCCAGTGACGCATCAAGCTCAGCAAAACAAACCACGTTTCATTCACTTTCCTATATATGAACGTCTGTGAAGCTTTCGATGAATGCGTCACACTGGATTAATTGAGTCCGCGTATCGCACAAATGGACTGCCCGACAAAGCTAGAACGTGACCTCTTGTCGCTCTTTTGTTATGTAACAGGCCTAGCCGATTGCAGAGTTCAGAGATACAGTGTCAAGTAATCACTCGCCACTAATAATTGATAATAATTAATGTCCGTCTCCATCAATAATCCCATAGCAGCAATGACAAATACAGAACGCGTCTTACTACGATGAATTTATTATTTAAACTGTAACAATCTTCTCGGCTGCACATTCCAACATTTCAAGAAGAGTTTCGTGAACTATTTTGGCTATTGCAATTTCAATACGGCAATTGTTCAATAACGGCTTTTATTAATTTGATTAATTTAATAAAAAGGCAAGAACATTTGCATTACGTTTCTTACAACTGAGCAGAATCGCCAATTACATACAATCTATTAGTAGAAGAAATTCATCATGATAGTTAATATTGGATTGAACTACCATTCATTTCGTCTCTCTGTAATTTTATTTCCCCATTAAAAATATTAACCGCCATAATGTATAAACCACAAATGACCGGTACGAGTAAAAAACTGTAGCACTGTCACGCACAGTAGATAGGCTACTACAATATGATTTCATAACATCCGCCTGGGTATGATACATCTTACATTGCCACATGCTAAGTTGAAGCAATGCAGCAAAGGAACCTTATATTTCCTAAAGTCAAAACTCGAAATATTAGGGAGTTTTAGCGCCATGCGTAAGGAGATATCCTTAAACTCTATTGATCACGTGACTAACGCCTTCATAAGGTCGTAATGAACAACGTTCATAAGAGTTTTAGCAATTGTGACATTGCGTTATGCATTATAACAAAGGAAGCATTTCAAGCGTTGAACAGAGAAATTGCATAATGTATCAAAGAGTGTAGGCTAGTGGTGAGACATTTAAAACACGTTACGAGTCAACAGACCAGCAAATACACATTGTGCATGGAGTTTTAGATTTTAAATCTGCTTTTCTTGAAAATATAGGAAGTACCTTAAAACAGCGTTCGTTATGAGCATGAGACATAACCTATCCCGAAGATATGATTTGAACTTCTTTTTCGCGAATTTCTTTCCTGTCACCTCTCCAACATATCCCGTTAATTTTTGCCAGCGTTGTGGAGTTCGTAAGGAATAATTGTAACTGCCTTATATACGAGAATTGGTTTATTAGAGTTGGAAAAAACAACTTTTCCTGTTTTTAGGCGGCCATTTTGCCGCTTGTAAGGTGCCCGTAGAGACTCCCACAGGCGTGCACTATTTATGAAGGTATAAGGTCGTACCTTAGGCCTAAGGTAAGACGTTATGACTTCAAAGTCTGTCACGTGACTGTTAGTGCATAACGCCGCTACGTTACGCGTGGCGCTAAAACTCCCTAATACCGCAGTTTCTAGACCTTAAATCCCTTGTTCCACTTTACTTACATCTATACGGGTACAGCCTCGAGCATATTAACTTTCGCGTGCGCTATCAACTAGCCAGCAACGCATACATTCCATTCGGAGATGCCATCTCTTACAGTTGCAAGTAGGGTTTATAACTTACAACACACTGAACTACATTGAACACATTAGAACCACACTGAACACATTAGTTATTTCTAGAGATAGAACAGTTGCTATGACTTATGGAATGACTCGCATGCACGGAGATAATACGGTCTTTCGCATGCTAGTGCCCGACAAGAATAGTCGTCGAGAAGAAAAACTAGAGCCAACGCATTTTTCTTCAAAGTACAGTTACGCCTCAACTCGACTTTAACTTGTAATAAAACATTACTACTTAATGAAATCCGCGCGTTCCACGGCGCCGCACTTCTGCAGCGACTCGCTCCCCGAACGGGAACGATCCGGCTGCCTCCGGCCGCAGCGCTGCGGCGCGCCGAGGACGGCGCAGCGCGTCCTCAATTCGCCGCCGAGATAAACGACCGCCCGCAACAAACGGCGCGGCGGGTTGCCCTGCATGCAGGCGCGGACTAAGCAGGGAGCGGTCGCTCCGGGGACGCTGCAAATTTCGTAAAAACGCAGAGAAAGCCCCGCGAAAAGAACCAAGTCAGAAAACAAAGAAAGGAATGGTGGTGTGGAATGCAAAAATGCGGCATATTGCCTCCGGTTCTCGCAAGCGAGAAACGCTACTAGAGACGGCAGTCCACGAAAATCCAACAATGAGATCGCACTAGACGAAGTGACGACTTGATACTCTCACAGCCTCTTTGCAAGGAGACGGTGAGAAACTTTTACTAGAATTCGTTATCGATCGAAGTGTCTTTTCATATAAGCATTGGGGGCGCATTGTTAATGTTATAATAAGGCCACAGAAAACCGCTCCAGGACCCCAGCTACCTCTGGGAGGGAGAGAGGAGGCGGGGAGGGGAGGGAGAGAGGAGACGGGGAGGGGAGCGGGGAGAGAGGGCGGAGGCGCGGAGAGCGGGAAGCAGAGGTCGGACATCCGGTGGCGGGACGGGAAGGGACGGAGGCGGAGAGTAAGCGGGCGGGACAGGGCGGGGAGGGGGGAGGGCTGGGCGGGGAGGGGGAGGGCTGGGCGGGGCGCGGAGGGCTGGGCGGGGAGGGCGAGGACGGGCGGGCAGAGGATGGAGGCCAACCAGGCAAAGCACTAAGCAAGGAGTGTGAGAGCCAGCATGGTGTGTACAGAGGCCTGGCGGGGAGTAAGAGGTGTGGCAGGGGTGGGGAGGGGAGGGGAGGGGAGGGGACGGGTGGCGAGGGCGTGGCGAATCGCGACCTAGACCCTGGCGCGCGGCGCGGCGCTGCGCTGCGTCCGATCGATCCGCCACCGCCGCCGCGGGGCTGAGGTCAAGGCGTGCCGCAGAGCGACCGCCCGGCCACGCCGCCCTGGCCCCATCCCCCCACATCTCTCTTCTGCGGGGAAACCATACCCTAACTCAACTAATCTACTTTCCATTTACGTTTGTTTAAGCTACAACTGGTCAGACGCCGGTGAAAATTTCTAAATCACATACAGGAATTTTTTCGTAGTACTCGGCAAAGCCTAATTACACATTGTTCGGTCATTGTCCAGAGGATGGAATCAAGATATTTATATAAATACTTTCAAAGCAAATACATGTAATTTCGTGTAATGTGTCTCAGTAAGAAAAAAGTAAAAGCGAAAGCCATTTAGAAAATTAAAATATATTAAAATAGTTTTGCAATAACAAATGTTGATCTGCAGAATTCTCTGTACTTTTCTATATATACTTCAGTCATATATACTTCTAGCTCATAAGAGCAAGACAAAATTACATTTTTGGTACCAGGATCCCAAAACTTTTTCTATCAAAAAACTAGGCACTTATTCTTTCATTTTTGTATAACATTTCTCTAAATTCCGTAAGTTCGAAAGTAAACTAATGGTGCTACAATAGCATGCACTTCCTTGCATTATTTGTAACGGTTATACAATATCATTACACTCTTATCATATACTCGTTTTGCCTTTATTTCACGCCAAATTGGGCGAAAACTGCACATATTTTCAAAAAATGTAGGTGACCATTTTTGAAGAATAAATTTGTTGGAGGAGAAAGCCCCGCCCTCTACAATATCGTAGAAGGTGAACAAAAACGCCCTCCAAAAACTAAACTTTTACAATTTTCAAAAATTCATCGAATTTAATGAACGTTGGACCTGGGCCATTTTTATAGGCATAATTTGCTTTCAATATCACTGTGCCACAATGCCACTGTTTCAAACTCGCACGGCTAACGAATACAGACAGAAAGATCTGGGATTATCAATTTTGGTGAAAATTCTGTCTACGGATTTCGACACTAATGTTCTTTGTTCACGGACTCGCATTTTGCCGTTAACCCATTTTTCGATATCAAAGATCCACAAAGCGTGGATTCTACCTACACATTTTAAGGGAAGTAATTTACTTCATACGGGGAAAGGAATTATCCACCTTTTCGGTATCAGGCACAAAAATGATTTTTCTGTCGCAACATAGCCGTTTTTTGCAGCACAACTATCTCAATATTACGAAAATAGTTCGCGAGAAAGAGAAGAGGTGAGATGAGAGGGAGGACTGGGTGAACAGGAGGAGTTCTTGGGGGAAAGGGCCGCCAGCACGGAGCACTCGCGTCCTCCGGAGGACAACGTGGATCGCCGCGAGGAAACGGTGAATCTCGGCAAATGCGCCCATAAACGGGCGATAAACTCCTACGCGGAGTCACCGCGTCCGGCCTTAGAACGACACTTGCAAGTGGAAAACGTACCCACCACCAGAAACGTCAAGGAGGACGAATCGATTAAATAAAAGGGATAAAAATAAATGGTATTCTTGGATAGATCCTTAGAGTGAATAATTCACTTTAAAAATGCAAACTTTCTAAAGTCTACATTTTTTTAAATTTAAATTTCTTTGAATTTTTTAAAAATCCACCCCAACAATATGCGCCACAGCTTTCAGTCGATGGGACCGGTTGCCAACCACTCAAGCAAGCAATCGTGCCGGTTGATGCAATCGCAGGAGGAGCACGGGAGACGACCACTACACATTTGGGTGATCTGGGCTGTCCGGGTGACGCCGCGTCGAAGGCTGTGTTGCCGACGTTTCGACCATTATGTCGTGGTCTTCCTCAGGGCTGGAAGACCACGACAGGATGGTCGAAACGTCGGCAACACAGCCTTCCACGCGGCGTCACCCGGACAGCCCAGATCACCCACATGACTCTGGCCACGGAAGCCTACGACACCACAACACATTGTTTGATGGTGCTTTGCGCCCTGTTCACGCATCCGCACCTTGAGCTTTCCTCGGCCACCCGGCGCGCCACTGTCAACGAGAGTTGTCACTGACACTTCAAAACCTGTCATGGTAGCATTGTTGTGCGTTTGCAACCGGGAAAGGAAAACAAGTTATTTTGGTTATTTTAAATGGGTGTGCCAAAATAATTTATACATACACATTGCGGTTAAGTGCATTTGTGATAATAAATTCACATATAGTGTTTTTGAAGTAACATTGTGCCAGCAATGGCCTTACGGACTTGAGAGAAGCTGAGTGGACTGTACTCAATCGTCGCAAGATAATCGTGGAGGGAGGTAATCGTCGCAACTTTCGCACTACTCTCCCTCCACTCCAAGCATCACACAACGAACTTTACGAGTATAGCACACAACGATGCGGTTCCCAAGCAAAACTACTCCGCGCCCAGCACGAACTTCGAACTTCGCACTTCGCAGTGCCAGTACCGCAGCAAACACCGCCACGGCGCAACGAGAGGGAGAGGCACGGAGAGAGAAAGAGGGAGTGAGAGAGACAGAGCGAGAGAGACTACTTCCCGGCGAATCAATCATCGGCGCTTCCGGTGGCGCCGCGCTGACGTACTTCCGCCTTGCCTCTCCCGCTCCTCACTCCCAGCTCCGACGACAGAACGCGAAAGAGCCAGAGCTGCGAAATTAATACACTAATAATGCAGTGCAGCTAGGGATGGCAAAAAACATCGATATTTTCGGGCAGAAACATCGACATTTCTATAACATCGATGTTCTCATTTCGAAGTTTTCTTCAGATCGATGTATTTGTCCAGAAACATCGATGTTATTACAACAAAAACAAAATCAGAGTCCATTTTCTGTGTGTGTGTGTGTGTGTGTGTGTGTGTTTGTGTTTGTGTTTTGCTCGCAATCAACAGGCATTAACAACTGTCACTGTTGTCGATTCCCATGCTCTTTGCTATTCGCAACTTTTTTCCTGTGTTGTTACCTTCTTTATTATTTTGTACGCAGTAATATCTTTAAACTGCATTTTCAACCTTGACTACGAGAACATTCATTAGAAAATTAAGATGTCAGTCAAATTTCAAGCAACATATTCTTTGGGCAAAGATTGATGTGTACTGTATCACATTAGAACAAGTTTTACTTCGAAATATTTCGTCTTAAAACATCGATGTTTTCATCGACATCTATAACCTTTTGGTGATGTACCAAAATATCGATGTTTTGCTAAAATTTGCCAACACTAAGTGCAGCCGAACTGAACAGCGCCGGGCAGTTTTGTGTGTGTGTGTGTGTGTGTGTGGGGGGGGGGGTCTTTCTCTAAGACTTGTTTGTACTAATTCCACAAAACTCACCACACCATACCACGTCCTGAGCCGTGAAGGACTAAACGGACATATATCCGAGTAATGTTAATAAAAACCCAGCGTTCATTCTATTATTATTTCAATACACAACGAAGTATCGGTTTCCTGGCCTTGGTCACCAATGTCCCGTTAGGATATGGTGCCACAAGAATAGTGAATAGAGTAGGCTGTTCTTCCCAAAGCATTTGACCTCGGCAAATTCACGGCTTACTAGAGCTTTTAAATAATTTAATGCATTGGAAAATGTTCCTCTGACAAGATCTGTAACTTACTTCCCACTTTCTGTAGTAATTTTTTAAGGTTTGGGTACCTGTAGTTATGAAAACAAATTTATTTTAATTTATTTTTTTAAATAAATAAAAATTTAATAAATAAAAGTTAAATGAAATAAAATATAAATAAAAAGGAAAAATATAAAAGTATTATCTTAACAATTCAAATGTGTGCCAAAAAGAGCAATGCAGTTGTCAGAAATAATATCGACTTTTAAAATCGTATTTTACTTATAAATACAATAACAAATAATATTATATATATATATATATATATATATATATATATATATATATATAGAGAGAGAGAGAGAGAGAGAGAGAGAGAGATGTACACAATACTTATAAAAATATTAATACGAAGCCTCGCTTTCCAAGATCAATGAAATTGTAAAATTTCCCTTTTTTTTTTTTTTTTAAGAAAAGGGGAGATCCTAGTGGAGCTAAGGAGTAACTACAACTTCTGTTTCGGATTTTATTTTTAATTTTCAGCTCGGAATGTTTGTGGTGTAATTTTTATTTTCAGATGTTATACTGAATACATAAGAGGATACTCCTTAGCACAATACATTGCAGCTAAATATTAGTTAGCAGAAAATTACAACATCCCTCCCCTAAAAAATCCAAAAGATCCTTGTTACCAAACCTATTAGGAAACCCCAGCAGCGAAAGTGGCCTATTGAAAACATTTCATCGACCACATACGTCGGAATTAGTACGCTGATATGATTGTGAATGTATACAAACATAATGCGGTTATGCTAATGGATGCATGCATTGTTTTGACTCACGAACACCAAAATGAGTATTACGATCTAAGTTTCCTCATCACATCTTAAACCCGTGGAGCAAGAGTACGATTATATGGTGCGAACGCAAGCGCAGAACTTGTAAGTAGTTAGCGCGACCTGGTGCAATGTTCCATGAACTCCACTCACTTCCAGTCTCCCGGGAGCACCCTCATACAATTAACTCCGCTCGCCTGCAGGGCAAGAGCCACAGACCGGCTTTGCTCTCTGCATAGTTTATGTCGGTATATGACCTATTCTGCCTGGCTGTGACAGCGAGGTAGGCAGGTACGCAACGGCCATCAGCAGAAGCGGGACACACTCCCCTCAACAAAATGTACTCTTATCTACAAATAATACGCTCAGACTTCACCGCAAAATGAGAATAACTGACTGCGCAAAACATGTGACAAAGAAATGAAAAGGGGATAGGCTCGACTATATCATTCGAAATATTAAAGACCACAAGCTCTCTCTCACATGCATACAAAATAGCTATTTTCGCTGCAGCATTACGTAACTTTCTATATACTAAGTAAGTATTACGCGAGAAAGTAAATCGAGACTCCAATGATTACGGGGACTGCGGGACTTGGCTGCTACATGAAAGATGTGAGAGCGAATATTGAAATGGATAAAAATGAAAATGCGGTCAACAAGATGTCTGGTAAAAAGAATCGATACCTGCGATCAACAAATATTCAGATTACTTGATTGACTAGGTATGTTACAGCGCAAACTAGAATATTCAGGGATGATCTTTATTTCCATTTTTCATTACCCCATACTTGCATTGAAGGTCCAGGATAATGATTGAGTTCTCCAGGTGCCTACTTACAATGAATGAAATAGAAAACATTGATAAACTGAGAAGAAGAATAACGTGGCCCAAGGTGCATCGTGCCCTCGAAACTAGGAAACCAGCAACAGTAAGGAACGCTTAAAGCACTGGGGGATGTTTGAAATATTTATACGAGGATCAAAAAGATGCAAATGTAAATACAGGAAACTGGGAAAGGAAAACAACACGAGACAGAGAAAAGACAGGGCCAAGGGAAGTAAAAGGAAAAAGAAGTACTCCTCACTGGCACGTAAAATCGGACACCACAGAAAGTGATTTTAATGTTAGTAACACTCCGGAATTACATTTTGTCATGTTTTATATTGATTTACTAAAATTAACAAGGTAATTAAAAATGGTAAAATTATGTCGTACCATTCAGAAATTCAATGTACTCTAACAAGCTAAGAAAACACAAAGAGTAACCATTTTTAAGAAATTTACATCGCATACTACTAATTTTGAAATGTTAATAGGACCAAAGATAGCCGTGTGTTGGCCATTGGCTGCAATGAATGTGGCTACTGACTCAGCTAGGTTGAGAAGGTCCAGCAATTCTTGCTGTATGTGGCAACGATAGCAGTATTCAACCGGTTCTGCGTGAAGCTGATAATGTATTGCAAACGGACATAGGGACCGCTCATGCGATCCGGGGTCAGTCTACCGGAGCTGCATATAGATATTTTAATGTATATTGCTTGTAAAAACTATTGTAAATGAAGTTTTAAATAGTGGAGCTCTTGTCTGCGATTAGTAAGATTCTCACGACAGCATATTTCAATACTCAAAGAGAGCGAAAGCTTCGTATTGTTAGTACCATCATACGCCTGCAATGAAGCGTAATGTCAGGTGGATTCAGTTAACTTACGTCAAGAGCTCAAAATGAAATTACGGGAAAATCAGTAAATGTACTTGAAACCTCTTCGGGGACGTCCGAGCGCCTGTGGCGGCGAAGAGCGGGGTGGGGGGCTCGTGCCCATATTTTCAAGCATCCTCAGACGGTTGATTTAATATTTATTCTTTAAGCTGCATTTAGATTGAAACTAACGTTTTTTGTAGGGTAGTTGATATAGGAATCAATTGAAGAAAAACAACGAAAACTAACAAATTCATTGATTTTTCGACGTGATCCGTCGGAGCCTATCCACGTTTTGTTATTATGTGCGATTAGATATTAACCTGTTTCAAGTGGAAACTGACTAGAAAACGTCTTGATTGTTTGTAAATCATGGTGCTATTCTCAGAGTTGTAATGAAATAAAATATGCTGTGGAATACATTTTCTTTATGTAAAACCATCAATTTGAGAATGTACATCTGCTTTAAATCTTACTTAATGATTTTGGGATCCTTCTTATAACTTAAACTACCGTTTACATATAATAAACATAATTAACAAAACAATTTCTAGCAGCCGTGAAGCATCGCTAGGTCCACAAGTAATAATAATAATAATAATAATAATAATAATAATAATAATAATAATAATAATAATAAAATGAATACCTATTCACACCCGCCCATCTAGCAATAATCTGCGTAAGAGTTTACAAGCGCGTCTGCGATTTTCGAAGGACACCACCCGATTTCGATACGTCAGACTACTATAAATCGAAGGTGCATTGCCGATGAGAGCAGAGAAGTTGTCAGCGGGCTTACGTGTGCGGCGGCGGTGCAGTGGGCGGGTCCGAGTGCGAGTCCGAGGGCGCCGTGGGCGGTGCGCAGAGGGGGCGGGGGGCGCCGAGGGGGAGGCATGGAGGCCCCCCTCACGCCTTCGACCACCCGCCGCCAACCGCCACCACCACCTCGTCCTCCACCCCGCTCCCTGGAACACACCAAAGCGCATACGCTCGTTAATCAACGATATACCCGATTTAGGGCACTTTCTCACGTCGGCACAACGGCGTGCTTCCGATAAACGGCAAGGCTCTCCCGACGCCGCCATCGCTGCACGACACTGCCGGACGTTCGCCATGGAAGGGGGTAGGTTCTGCAGGGTTAGGTTTCGCCGACCCTCCGGCGACGACGAACACAGGGCCCTTCTCACGTCGCCACCGCAGCGCGCTTCCGAACACCGCGGGTCGTAACAGAGCATTGGTTTGAATGGAGACCTTCCCGCGTGTAGCGGGTTTGCGCCGCTGCAGCGTTCGGCGGTATACTCTCGCTACGCGACGCGGAGGAGGGCGTACGCGCCACAGCTAGCAGAACCCAGCTTTAAATGGTAGGCTTCCCACTGTGCCGCCGGTCGCTGCGTTTTACCTGCTGCGGTCCCGTTGTTCGTCGTCGCCGGAGAGTCGGCGAAACCTACCCCCGCTGTTGAAACCCACCAACAGTTCCGCGCTTGCGCGGATTTGAGAGTTGTGACGAACACTGCATGCGCATAGCGGCAGAACCGTTGGTTTGATGCGCGCATTCGCTGAAATTCCCGAAACCGTTCGTTGAAAGGAAGCGTGAAAATGGGGTTTTAGAGAGAATGACACAGAGGACCTCCGCTTAAGGTAGTTAGAGTCTACAAAAAAGTTTGTAGACACAAGAAAAAATTCAACGAAAATTATGACACACTTCCAGAGGGACATTAGATCAAAAAAAAAAAGATAGGAAAAACCTCAAAAATATTTCGAGGATCTTACCATACGCTCAGAATTTTGCCTTCTACCCCCTAACGAGCGTGTGGCAGGCTCTATTGACAAAATTTGGGAGGTAAGCTCTTAAGTCCTGGGGGTGCAGGAGTGGTCTTATGAAGGTATGTCCCGAAAATGCCTTGCGGAACAACCCTTCAATGCAATTCTCTAGAAAACCAAATGGACCAATGGGCGCCAACGCACGTGAAGTTACGACATTAAAAGAAGCTCTGATCTCGCAAGATACCACTGTTTAAAAATGGTAGGAGCGATTTGAATCTTCTTTGCTAAAAAAAAATAAGCATTTGTATGCAATGCAAATTATGCCAGCCCATTTTCATGTAATCAAAATGTCATCTATGTGAACACAAGCTATAGTTCTGGTAACATTACCATTGAAATTTCCACTCTCTACCTTCTACGCCCGAACACATGTTTACTCTATTCTAAAAAGCTCGACTTCTTGCCATCAAAACGTCATCGCGCGAAATTTTCATGCGCGTAGCATAATGACATTGATACTCGACAGCTCTCGCAAAACGTCGATATCCCTGAAGTGCAGGAAAAGCACAAAGAAAGGTAGATGCAAAGCAGAAAGAAAGAAAGAAAGGAAGGAAGGAAGGAAGAAAGGAAGCATACGCTGTACGCAATCGTAGGCTTCCGCGTTCAGTCACGTGACTGCAAAGACGACCACGATATGTTAGTCCAAACGCCGTCAATGCCCTGGAAGCGGCGGACCCGGACAGCGGAGGGCCTTCAGCGTTCGCTGAGCATTACTTTTGAGCTGCAAAAACAATGCTTCGTAGTGGCATACGATTTATTAAACACTACAACCGCCACCAAACATACATTTAATATACCTGAAGACGCTTGCAATTACAATGAAAATGTGTGAAAAAGGAATCCAGATTTTTGAGGTTTTATATTTATTACAAGTTCTAACGCAACTACCCACAATTTGGTTACAAGTCTACAAACATAGAAAGGAAATAAAAGAATCACATTCCCTTAGCGTTTCTCAATTCCTCAAAAAAATAATATTGTTCCTAGTCTTGCTCACCTTTCCAATCGATTCTTCCAGACGTAATAGCCCGAGCGTAAAGGTGAGTGGGGCATTAGGTCAGATGCGTTTCCTCCAAGAACAGAAGCTTAGTAAAATTACTTTCTTGAACCTCCTAGAAGTTCTCCGTAAGGGTGCAACAGATTAACGTTACACATTAGCACGCACGCGCACTTGCAAAGGTAATTACACGACTAAAAATGCTTTCTGCAACTCGAAAGAAAACCGATAATCATCGCTTCACGCGATGCAAAACAGAGCTTACGGCCACCGCGAACATTCCCAGTGATCTATTTAAAAGTCGGTCGGAGAACAATCCCGATCCCGGTCTCGAACTGGGACGCGGCTAATGCGAGGCCCGTGAGTCACTGGCAACCTGCCACGCTCCGCTGACTGAAAGCGACGCCCACATCGGAGACGGCGAGAATGCCGGTGGCACGCCGCAGGTAAGATACGACGGGCGTTGTTCGGCCAGGAGAGGAATTCATCGGAAGCAATATCGAGAGAACATTTGACTTCTATCACACACAAAAAATATTCGCAAAATTGATTTTGCTCAAACCTATGAAGAGCAACGGAATCACTCCCTTAGTTTTCAGTGTATTAGCGAATCTGAGAGTTATAGCCAAGAACGTGGGTGCAAATCCGATCGAAGCAGTAAATTTAAAATAAATAAAAATTTTAAAAAACTGTACGTAAGCCTTCGTTCATCGGGAAAGAGCCAGCTGACCCGTGTTATTGATTTACTGCATGTCGAGATCAAGCCTAAGAGAAGCCTCTGGGCCAAATTCTAATAGCACGTTTCGTCGCCCGAGTGATATCTTCTTACGCTGCTAGATGGCGAAAGAAGCGGAGTGAAATTTGGGTGATCAGGAGAAAGAGAAGACACGGCGGCATCACTGAATTAATTCTACAACCTTCTCGTGTAGAGCAATAAGTATTATCGTCAACTATGTAATCTTTCTCACCTCGCGTCTTGAAAAAATATTTCATTAACTCTACGTGTATGTATATAATTTACACAACACGCATTGCGAGCATAAAATTAATCTACGCGTGCTCTACTTTGTTCATTTGTATTTCATAACAAACCTTAAAAATACAAAGATTACTTTTTAATCTTTAAGATCAAGGGGGAAAATCTGACAGTTAATTACATTTTCACAAAGGTAGTTTCTTCCTCTCCGACATTTACAGTTTTTTTATGTCAACTAAATCTTCACTAATAAAAGTGAATTCAACGGCATGTAACCGATATATACCACAAAAAGTCGATGAGAAGACACCAAACTTTTACAGGCTCCTCTTAAGGATAGTTGCTGTGACCTTGCAAAGTTTGATAAATATTAATATAACACAAATATGGAAAATATATAATTTAAATAATGTTGGTAGATGCACTGTAGTCATTATTTTCCTTCTGTCATCAAGAGCAGTGTGGTTCTTAACACATTCCGCGAGAGGTCAGTAGCAGTGCAGCAGAAGTGGTACCTAATAGTTTCGCTAGAGGCTAGTGGTAGTGCGTAATATAAACATTTTTTCATTTAATAGCAATGAACTGTGAAATAAAACGAAAGAAAATTATAGTATTTTATTAAAATTTGAAACTATTACATAAACAATATTAAATACTTTATATAACATTGTTCGTTTTTCTTTTTACAAAGATTGCATACGAAGCCCGGGCAGCGATGTGGTATTTTACCACTACTAAATATATCTGAATCCTATCAAAAGACCATCATTACGCGTTCGTGTGACCATCATCTGCATTTCCCGCAAACGGGCCATCTTGAAGAAAACCGGCCCGTCAGTCAGTGCCACAAGACCGAAGACCGACGGCGAAGACGGCAGAGCAGCACTTCCAGCGGAGATGGAAATCGGGTGGGCGAGCGGCTGCACAAGTGACATAATTACCCCGCACGGAAACCCATTAGTCTCTCTGTTGCCTATCGTGGCTTACCTCATCAGATACGGGGGAAAGGCGGCGGGGGGGGGGGGTGAGGATGGAGTTGTTACACGGACATAAACCGTCGCACTGGTCGTCACGCTCCCGAGGCGCTTAGTGCGCAAGAAGGCCGCCAGGCTGCGGTGCACTTACCGCGTGCCCGGAATACTAAGATGTAGGTCGCTCGGATGCTTAGAAGCGTTCAACACACTGCTGCACGAAGAATCAGGACCGTTGCGTCATTCGAATGTCCCAAGTCATCGGACTCTTTCACGGTTTTAGATTTTCCGGCAATGAAAACAGGATTTTCTATGCTTCATCGTAAAATATTGGTATTGAGGTGAGTTTTCATTGGCAATTACAATATTATTAGACAATTACATGAATTGTCATTGCCAACAATATTATTTATTACGAAAGCGGCTTTCGATGGCTTAGCCATTGTCAGTATTCTAGTACAAGAAAATTAGTTATGCTGTTGAAGATAATCAAACGCCAACACAACATTCAAAGATATATTTTGTTTTTAAACTTTCACTTTAACGCAAGTATCATTTGTACACATTGAAGCGTCCGTCAAGACGACACGTATTACATGCCCGGTCTGCGACATTACAAAAAGTACATCAATTCTTTTCATCACTTCGTTGCCAAATTCACACAAATCCTATCTCACCTACTTCACTGAACACAGATAAACCATATTATAAAATCTAGTTCATATCAACGCGCTAAACACTGGTTATAACGAAATGACAGCGAAGTGTGAAATTCTGCATACAACTATGAACGCTCCGTCATTTCAACTGTCCTACCCCTCGTGCTCCAGAAATCGAAAACTGAGAACCCGCTAATGGCGTATTCTCGCTTGGATGTGTGCCAAGCGTTTCCCTACTTCCCTTTTTTGGTATCTTTCGAATTGAAAATGATTTATAAATCATTACCAGACTGGAAGGGTCAACAAATAAAGTTCTTTGAGCTTCAAGATAGGGAAGCACGCGAAGGATTAGGCTAATAGGCAAAGATTTTTTCTGGTGTCACAGCTCTCTGCAGAGGTAAAATGTACCTCAAGAAAAAAAAAAGAAAAAAAAAGAAAAAAAAAAAGAAAAAAAGAAAAAAAAAAAAAACAAATAACACGCGCATCCGGAGCTTCTTCACTAAGCGAACGAGAACAGAACGGGGAAGGAAGGATGGCTAGCGGTACTTGGCGCATTGTCAAGGATGTTGATTAAGCATTCGTCTTTCCAGTGCTGAGAAACATCGAAAACCACAAATCACAGCAGTCCATCGGCGACCTCAATCCCGGCAGGCACCACAAACGCTACGCGTCCGTGTATGGTAATGCAGTGAAAGCGTGAGTGTGTGTGACAAGCTGCAAGGTTACAACTAGCCTCGCGATCTGTGTGGTAGTGGAGACTGATTAATTGGTTGGCGGATTATTAATCGATTAGTGGTCTCGGGCGCGTCAACTGAGGTAATTAGTACTGAAAACGTAGTCCATGTTCTCCTGGGGGGGGGGGTGCTGTTGGTGGTGGTGATCTTCCCCGCAGGGTGGCGTGATCTAGACCTACTTGCAGGTCTGGCAGGTTTACCCCAGCCAGGTATCTCCCATGGGTCACAGTGCCCCAACCGGGACAAGCTTGAAGATACCGACAGGCCCCGAAGCTCCCGAGCAGGGTTCCCACCGGGACAAGCTTGAAACTTCCTACGAGTGATAGTGTAGTACGAGCGTTTCTCTGTGTGAGTGCGCGTAAGAGGCGAGGCTAGGACAAGCAAGAGGAAGGGGAGATCGCGCGCGCTCCTTTGCCCGATTGTTTAGGTTACCTCTCCGACATTCCCCTAGTATTAGTCGAAGAAACTACGGAACACTAACGATCCGAGCAGCGTGCCGCTAGAGTTCCCCTCCGCATGGCAGCTCCGCGCAATTAGCAAGTACGTCTAATGCCCGCACCGACGGGACTCGAGACTAGGACCTTCGGGTGAGCAGCGGTGCCGGCTCAGTCCGCGGGTCTAAGTCGAGCTCTAAGGCCGGCGCAGTCCGTTGGCGCGTGGGCGCCGGCGTTGTCCGTTGGGACCGGCCGCCGCCGCCGCCGGCGGTAGAGGGTGGAGGAGGAGGAATGCCGGGCGAGGCGGCGGCCCAGGGCCCAAACAAGGCGCGTGGCGGGTGGGCGTGGTGGCGCGACGCGTGGGCGCCGCGACGCTCCGCAAGGACGCGCCCCGCAGTGGCCCCGCACACGCCGCAAGCGGGCAAAAGACGATTCATTTCTCCACAATCAACCAACTGTAGAAATGTATATGATATCGAAAGAAATGCATTTTTAAACATTTTTCATTTCATTATAAAATTCAATGAGATGTATAAAGTAACGATTCATGTTATGCTCAGAATGGCTTTAGAGCAATTCACGGCGTTTCGCCGCTGTAGATGCAAACATCCACCCCCCTTTTTTTCAAAGCATTTTTGTACAATTCTCTCAGAAAATTATTGAAAGGATCGGGATAAAAACAGTGCAAATCGACTCGTCCTGCTCTAAGGAACCGAATGAGCTTTTGATCACAACTGTAGTTGTATTTAATCCTCTGACCCCCCCCCCCCGAAAAACGCGTTCAAAATAATGAAAACCCCCAAATATCTTTTCAAATTTCTTTAGAATCTTCTAGAAGAATCGTGCAAAATATTTGACCCTCCCTGCCACAGTAGGCTGAAGCGACCTCACACCGAAAGGCGGAGCGGAAAATTTCTGACCGTGAAGAACGGACGAACACACTGATTGGCACACGGCACACGCTCGTTAGCCGGGAGGATTTTTGCCCGCGTCTTCCTCCATACCGGACCACAGTGCGGTGCCGTCACCTCGACGCGCGCTCGCTCCCACGGGCTCACGGCCAGCGAGTGAGGGAGGGGGAGGGGCTGGCACAGGCGCGCCAAGATCAAGCAGCAGGGAACGCGTCCAATCAGCAGGTCAAAGGACGAGGCACTCGCCTCGGGAAAGTTGCAGTCCACTACCGCCGAGTGAGGGACTTCTGAATTCGAGCGTATCAACTGCTCAAGACTTCAACCAGGAATCCTCCGGTGGGTACCTCCACCGTGGTGATACGCCGCGCGCCGCACTTAGTATACTCTGATTTATTTCTAATGGCAGTTTAGGTTAAGTGAGCTATACGGTGTCATCCAATCGGGAGCTTTGACGATAATGCAGTGAAGACATTGCAGTGACGACACTGTAGTGACGTTCAAGCTCCCGTATGGATAACAGTAACCGCTACCGTACTGTGCCACAACAAATAAATCGAAGAATAGAAATCGCTTTGCACTGGTTACTCTCCTCCGGGTATCTCCGCCAGCGGAGCGCCGCCACAAGCGGCGCAAGTTCTCGTTTCTCGACAGGTCTCCCGACGTGAGGGGACGTGGAGTACATGTAGGTGTGTTTGTGTGTGTGTGTGTGTGTTTATGTATAAAGGGGAAAGGTAAAAGGGAAAGGGAGGAACAAAAAATTAGGAACAGAAGATTGCGGGCTATCCGCAGTCAGTTTGTTAGAGCTGTTCCGGCATTCGCGTGGTATTGATGGAAAACTAAACACTAAAAAACGACCAGAGCAGATGTTCGCTAGAATTCTCTTTCAGATAGTTGCCGAATTTGGCCTAGCAATAACAGTCGGGTTGAAAATTCATCACCGCCGAAATTCCAACATCCCGGACAGGACATTAGGACATCCCGGTCAGAGACGAAAAAGCTGTTCGTATCCGGGTACAATAAAATATTTACACTTCCTGACATCTACTTTCAATACACAAATACGACTGTAGCTACCGCGATGCTGCTCTGTTACCTGCTTTGTGCGATTGAAAGGAAATGTCGTAACAACCCTCGGCAGCGGAGCAAGTCGCTGAACACCGCGTTTCCTAAGACAATTCGCGACAGGAATCAGCACTAAAACAGCAAGATCATTAACGGAACTACGGCGTAATGCGATCGCGCAACAAGGTACTGACGCGAAACGTGGGGCGGGATAGAGCGAAATGCAACGGAATGGTCGGAAGGGAAAATGTAAGGTTGATCGTAACACTGAGAAGAACAAGGAAATTAAATTTTCAACCTAAGGGCTCTCTTCACCCAAAATACGATTCCAAATAAATATGTACTCTCCCATGCCAGAAATATCAATTGAAACTCATTACCACACAGTACATTTTTGAACACCTATTCTTTTACTTCGATTGCATGTGATTCTTAAAACGAAATATCTTTTAGTTTTGAATTTTGGAGGTATGTCCTACTGTGATTCAATTTAATTATTATTTATTTATTTATTTATTTATTTATTTATTTATTTATTTGAATGAGCGAGATGCCTTAGTGCCTTATTTTACGTGTCGAGACTTGGTCCATCAGGCCTGCTCTTCCGTCTGACCACGCAAATTTTGCCACGCTCCTTTCACCCACTAGCGGAGAAAGAAGATACTACTCGGGCAAGAAACAGGCGAATTTGAATTTAGCTCAGAGGCTTCTTTTAGGCTTGAGGTTGTTTTACATGCAGTAAATCTACATCATGGAACAGCCAGCTTCATTTCCCCTCCGAGGGAAGGCGTACGAAGGATTATTTCGCCCTTAAAAATTCACGGTCGGATCGGGTTTGAACCCGCAAACTTGGGTACAACAGCCCGATACGCAAACCGTTATTCCACTGCACCCACCAGAAATGCCTTGTGCCAAATGCGAATTGTCAAATGATTTTATCTTAGCAATTGAACTCATTGTAAATACACTCTTTTTGTAGCCTAAGACGCTAGCCCTAAACACACATAAATCGGCCCATATGAGAATTACTTCGCCGGAGAAACAAGAGCCACGGGAGGGATCATTCCGCAGTTATGTGACACGAACGATACCCCTAGCCTTCATGCCTTCATCGCCATCATGTAATAACAAGTGGATACCGGCTGAGTGTTCTCAATCTTGCCTCGTGTGTGCATTACCCTTGTCTCGTCCCTTGTATCATTGTGTCGTTGATATGCAGTAGAGCGACTCTGCTCAGCGGGCTAAGGTTGAAACCCCGCCGATGGCGAAGTTTCAACACACTACATAGCTACGCCGGATTCAGTCGCTGTGCAGATAATTTTAGGGGGGCCGGCTGCTCTGAGAGGTAGTTTTCCGTGGTTTCTCCGATCAATAATCACGAATGTCGGAGCAGTAAGCAATGGGCTACGGAGCGCAAGCAATGCTTCCTTTCTCTTCCTTGTCTTACATTCACCCCTCTCGCATACACTTACATGCACTACACTAGCACACACATTGGGAGACCAGTCGTGAGCGTAGAGCGTGTCCCGGCCGGGCCGGCGACGCTGGTCGCTCCTGGGACCTGCTTATTGATATCCTAGATCCCTATTCCAACACGTCTCCTAACCAATGCCCTATACACATACACTACTTGAAATAATCCCGGTATCACAAGAATTCATTAGCAACATTTACATTTAAAACCATACAACTAATCAGAAGATTATCTCCGAGGCACTGAAGAGTGTTCGATATTAGATTTCTGTCATTTCCATTTTAGCATAAGATGATGTTTCCGACAAAATTACGAATATGTTAAAATTTACAGATAGTACTCGCTTCAGTGAGAGCATAGACATATGTTAAAACAATAGTATTTTAACATTTCATGCCACTACTGAGTAATTCCTTAATTTCCTGAGTCAACTTTTTGGAACATTTATTAAACGCAAGTAAGTAGGTCGTGACGGCGGTACGAGTGAAGGTAATGTGAATAAACACGCGCGCCGAGTGATGCGCAGAAACCTAATCACAGAATCCATTGGCGCCCGCCCATCTGCCACCCGCCGCCGCCGCCGCCGGCAAGCATTGAACATGCGCCGTACGCTCAAGGCCACCTGACAGCGGACGCCCCGCGAATGTCAACGGCGCCGCCACAAGCGCCCGAGGCTTCGGCACCGAACGTAAACAGGTTGACGAGGGACTCGCGTATCAATGGTCTATCACACACGCGGCTATGCGGTTTCGGAGGTCTTTTGTACTCGAAACCGAAAGAAAAAAAAATGTTGCCCCTCCGCGTCTCGTAATACGAAACGAAACATTACGTTCTCTTTAACATTTCCTGAATAGCAAATACCTGTCAGAACCGATGTCAGTTGCTGCGGGTCTAATTCCTCAGATGCTGGGTGATGTGGATCTCTTAGTCACATTACACCATTAGCAACAACTGCATAAACACAAAAGTGAACGATAAGTAGATTTTTTATTCCATAACTTGTTTCAACCTTTTTTCAATTATCGAAGCGAAATTGTTTTCTCGAACCATGAAGTACATTCAAACCCATGAAGTACATTCAAACTCTTCCGAAATACTCCAAAATCTTTGTAACTTTCAAACTATTTCACTATCATTTTCGCGCAAATTGTTTTTATATTAAGAATATCTAAAAGCGAGTGGCTCCAGCAGGCAGGCAACTGTCTGTCAAAACCCCAGAGCTTGATGCTACTCGAAAGGTTACGAAACCACTTCCTTTGAAGTATTACTCAACCTAATTCGACCAAATCGATAAAACGAATCTCCTTCCTGACGCAGGATAGTCAAAATTAGGAACCACTCACACAACAGCGTTAGTAAGTTCAAGAATCAAAAGTATAATTTATATACACAACTAAACGTGATGCTCGAATGTTCGAGGAGGAGGTGCGGTAGTTCTGATTAAGACTTATTCCACACCTCCCCAAAAAACATTTAATTAGCGTTAAACATAATATTTAACTTCATTAGCATAAGAAATAAATTCACAATTTCACGCATTTACTATTCCTCACACATACTAAGTAAAAATTAATACTAATAATAAATAATAGACTTCTCCAAAAGCGAAAAGCACACAGAAGTATCGTCTAGAGAGCATGTCATCCTAAAGTGGTACTTACATGTTTGAGGCACAATGCTAGTGTTTTACCCGTCGCGTCGGTTTTGTCGATCACGTGGTTAAATGTACCCCGCAGACTAATTTTACCCCCGAGGGCTTACAAAGCACTTCGTGCTTAACAAAACAAGTTTCTCCTCCTATTTGACAAGTCCTGGAATTGCAGGTTTGCGGGCACAGGCGTTCGGGTTACGGTCATTTACAAAGCCATATCCCGTAAACAATCCTAAGGTGACGTGTGTCGTTCGCGCCAGCTCGATCCGTCGGATTGTAGGCAGACGGTGTTAACCTTACGGCAAAAAAATTGACAGTCTGATCGACTGCCCTGCGAGATACACGTTTGTGGGCCAGTCTGCATCTCCAGCGAGTTTGAGAAATAATAATAATAATAATAATAATAATAATAATAATAATAATAATAATAATAATAATAATAATAATAATAGTCGGCCCCTTGGCGCAGACGGTTGCGGCAGCCGTCGTCTGCGCCAAGGACGTGCAGTTTCGATTCCTGCGTACACATGGCCTTTCACTCCGTATCGACATCCTCGTCAAAGTCGCCCCCCCCCCCCCCCCCCCCAGTGACAGATCGCAGAATCCGAGTAGTGCCATTTGCTTGCCATTTTGCTAAACGACGAACATTCAACGCTCGCCCTACCCACCGCGTGTCACATACTTCGGATACATCAAAGGAAGAGAACATTCGCCAAGCTCATCAGCTGCTCGGGATTGAGCGAGCAGTACCGCGCTACTCTGCGATCGCCGAGTGTATGGAGCCGCCTTCTAAATATGCTTTGCGCTGACTGCGCGGCCACGCGTGGCCCGCGAGGCGAACTCCGCCCACCCGTGGGGGCGAGCAGCACGCGCGGCGTCACAGGTGGAGCCGCGGCACACGGCTGCAATGGCGTGCTTAGCGCTTCGACAATCGGCGCTCTCTCGCACACAAAGCGAGCGGCGGCGGGCGCGCCCTCCGCCCCCGCCCGCGGCGCGTGGCTCGGCGGCGGCGGCTTCCGGCGCGATCGCCCCGCCCCTCCCCGCCCGGCCCGGCCCCGCCGCCCCCGCCGGATGCGCTGACTCACAAGGCGACACTCTACGTCAAGCGACACCGTCGATTCCTCCAACGTGGCCCCCGCTACCAACGCCCGACGGCGTGCATGAAGCGAAGTTGTGTGATGTTAAGAATAATTTGACGACACGATACTCGACACAAAAACATATACGATTGGAAGTCGGAGAAATATTTCTCAATCATTTATTCAAATATATGTCGCAGAGTTCTTGCACAGCGTGAAGAAATGTTCGAAACGATACCAACCCACACAATGTCAAAGCTAACGCAAATAAAATTTATGTTCAAACTGATATTCCGGTGAACAGCAACTTACCGTTCACAAGAGATTTATTGGGAAGTTTACACACACACACACACACACACACACACACACACACACACACACACACAAAACAAAAACAAAAAGAAAAAAACAATATAAGACATAAGGGGCAAAGATGCTAGTTTTCTCGAATGAATACCACCAAGATAAACCAAGAATATTTTAACGGGAAACCAAAATGCTCGAATTTTTCAGAATAACGGGTTTTCGTAATTTTTGGTGATATTGCTGCGAAGGAATTCTATGTAAAACCAACTATCTCAAACTACATAAATTGTTTAGGTAATAAAATAAAGGTTACAAACTTATTATTTCAGCTGATATTTTCGATGTAAGAAGAAAGGAAGAGCTGTAAAAATTACGAATAAAATAATTTACGGTAGACGAACTAGGACATTTTTAAATTAGCTATTACGTACGTATATAAAAAAACAATATCTAAAACCCAATAAAATACTTGGAAGCGAGAGGGTGAAAACAGAACTTTATGAGAGCGTATTTCAACTTAACTTAGAAGTCATTACGAAGAGGAGGTGGGTACTATCAGTGCTTCACCATTTTTATGTCTTCATTAAAATGATAAAGTTTGTTTTAAAAATATCTCAATTGTAGGCCGTGAGGCCATTACAAATCTTAATTAACATAACGGGAAGTATAATGAGCTCCTTAAAACGCCCATTTCACCATTTTTACTAGATGACGAGATGCTAATTTCCAGTCCATTTACATTATAATTATATCACGCTTCCTGGGCGTAAACTTCTTGCAAGAAAAAAATCAATACTAAGTGTAAGTACAAATAATACGCAAGTAAGTTGACTTCATTGTTGGACAATAATTCACAGACATAAAATGCAGCCTTTTTAAGAACGTCGAACACGAACTATCTTCTAAATCCATCATTGTCAGCGGAAGACACCAAACAAACTAAAGTAGTTCAAATATTCTCGTGTGAAAATAGGCAGTGCAATACAAAAGGACTGGTGTATATAATAAACACATTCAATCATTGCATTGAAGAATAAATTCTTAAACTAATTAATAAATGCGATTATTATAATGTGTGCATGAGAATAAGTGAGCAAATTAGTTGCGAAAACTACGGAACCTACCGTGTCTGGTCATGTTTAAGGGTTATTATTATTATTATTATTATTATTATTATTATTATGAATTATTATTATCATTCAAAGGAGTGTCAAATGTAACGTAACTTAAACAGGCTCCATGAAACTTATAAACCACTTCTTGAACCATTCTGAACGTGTTTAACTAGACCATACTACATCCACAATATATAAGGGTCAATTTAAAGAACATTAATAGAAAATTGAGATAAGATATGGAAACGGATTTCACAAGAGATAGTTGAGATTATTATGATAAACGAATTTGGTACCGGTGACACAATGATTATGTTAAGATAATGTCTCCTTATCGAAACACGTTTTGAGATAACATCGAGTTTCAAGAAAAAATACAACATAGAATATTTTCAATATATTATGGGATTATTCTTTTAGCATTCTTTTCTGCGTGGATTTAAACTTGAGAAGCTAATAAGAGTACTTCACGATATTATTTTCGAGTTAAAGATTTGGTGTCGCATAATCATTTAGATATTTTTTTTAGTTACAAAATGCGACATGAAAAATGTATTAAGACATTTGGTGATTTCATAATAAACACGACAAAATAATATTTACTGATTTTAGCATGACCCACGCACCTTGGGGCATTCGTTATGGCCAAAATCAAAGAGAACTTTCTACATACCCAATCAAAGTTTGGATAACTTGCACGCGTTATATAAATCTATTTTCATGGTCAGAAGTCTCTTTCTCTTGAAAAACGTGTATCCACTTTACAGAATTAAGAGCCATTTTACAACGATTTATTACCACGTCCTACGTAAAATGGAGGATTAACATCTAGCAATTTACTACAGAAAATATTCTGAGATTTAAATCTGTATTCTCCATATGTAGTACTATTGTGTGGATAATAAATTATGTATGCAAGTATGCATCCACTACTCAAATATGTGAAATAATGTGCATGAAGATGAACAAAAAATGAAAATGCATAAACTTACCACTACTGTATCCACTAAGTTCTGTTCGATAGGAAGTATACACGAAACTCACCTGCAAAAACAAAAAATAGTGTAAGTAAAACTGCATAATCAAAATAAGATAACATTTTATGTAAACATTTGCACAGCCAGAGACTGCAGACCTTTCAAACCAACATAAACATGTCTCGCCATTGAAGAAACTTTAGTATCTAATCGCTGCAACACTGCAAAGTACGCAACAGCTTTTAGTATTCATTAGGTAATGACTATGCAGAAAGCTAAGAGGAAGATTCCAAGCGAAACCTTCATTGTAAAGTTGCAACGAATATATATTCCAAAAAACTTTAATACTCCAATATTTATGAGCGCGCAAACAAAAGTATTTGGTGTACAGTGCAGCATTTTGACTAACCATGAACATACTCCTTAGCCATCAGAATGGTGGGAAGCTATCATCATCATCATCATTATTATTATTATTATTATTATTATTATTATTATTATTATTATTATTATTATTTTCGTTAATCGGCCAACTAGGACCACGCAAGCAAGCAACCTGCATTTACCGTGGCTCAGTTTTTATTTATTATCACGGTGGCAGGTGCTAGCAACAATTCTTAGGGGGGACCAGCATTTTAGCTGGATCCGATTTTTATCCCCCACGGTTGTTAGCCCTGGGGGTATGGAAGATGAAATGATGATATGATGATAATGGGGGTGAAAGGACAACACATACAGACATACACAAATACATCCATCCCGAGGCGGGACTCTAACCCGCGATCTTCTGGTCCGAAACCACTCCGGCACTACTGCCTTAGCGATCTCGGCCATCTGAACGGCATTATTATTTATTATTATTATTATTATTATTATTATTATTATTAACAACTACAACAACAACAATAATAATAATAATAGTAAACAGAAAAATATCAATGCGGAAGTGAAAAGACACCAACAGAACTGTTTGAAACGAAACTATTCTTTGAAATGGTTCATCTCCATGTATCTTCTCTAATACGATGCGTATTATCTAAAAGGTTGAGATGAATACAATGCACAAAAGAATAGAATTAAGTGATTGTTCGCAAAAAATGTGTCATGGAAGTGCCAAGTACCTGCAATTCCACTTGCATTGTGGTAAAAATTAAATCAGAGACTGATTGTCACATGACTTATGATCCCCTCATGACATTTGCTGACAAGATTGTTTCAACGTTATTTCTTAGAACATCATTTACTTGAAAAGAGTCCGGTGATCACAGAGGTAAGCATTCGACTGAGATTGTGGAAAGAGGCTGAGTTCTCATTGTGCTTCGAATCGCTTTTCCGAAAATCTTACGCGTAGAGCATCGGCGATAGAAAGAGAGCACGATTACCAAAAAATGAAGTACAACAATAAACGGATTCGACAATCTTTCTCGGTCAGCATAGAATTTTTAGACTTTTCCACAAATCACCGACTTACTTCTGAGTGATTTCCTGAAACCATCAGATACTAAAACCTTTCACCCCCTCCTTCACTGTGTATGTGTATGTATAACTTCATTCCGGAAGATATCGTCAAAATTGCTAACCACATTCAAAGCCTTTCGTGTCCACGTTATATGAAGGACACGGTCGGCATAAGCGAGTTTTAAGCGTACGAGTTCGCGCGACTCGAGTATAACAGAATCCCACGGGTTCCCACAGTGACAGTTTTACCCGTCCGTGCTTACCCAAGCTCAATCTCGTACACGATTACGCACACATGCTTGAGATCCTACCAAACCACGAACCCGCACTCTGAATAATATCAGGAGTAGACGGGTTTAGTTCGTGACGCTTTAACCGACGATAGCGTCCCCAGAGATATTGTGACTGTTACAAGGCCGGGTTAAAAGGCAGGAGCGAAAAAGAGCTCCATCAGAATTCGCAGGAAGTCGCTCGGGGCTTGGCGAAAACCGCCCTAAGCCAGGACGCGCGGGCGTGACTTCGATCCGCACTCCGCCGTCCCGCGGGGCCGGCGGAGCGGGGGCGGAGGAGGGACGCACTCTGACTCAGGGGGCTTTTCGCAGCGCCCCCGCGGCAGGCGACGGGAGGAGGCAATCAGCGGCGACCGCGTTCGCAGAGCGAAACCCAAAACCGCCTCCGCACGACTCTGCGACACGTCAGGCAATCAGGGTCGCGCGCGTTGTTCTCAACACTCGGGTGTAATTCGATCCGGTAAAACATGAAAAAGGAAACGACACTCGTCTTGTTTTCAGAATTCTCAACCGCAAGTTACACAACAAATGTTTCCGACGGAAACAGGATTTTCGCTCCCCTTCTCTCCAATATCAAACAAAATTGATCATACGATATTTTATATCACTTCATCTTAAAATAGTACTAAATATCATCATACAAACATTTTAGAAAATACTGTTACGTACTGTTCCGGATGCTGAAACTAACACACTGAAATAATTCTAAAAATTAAATACTTTGCTTGAGCCCACAACACAAGTGTTCTTTTATAACAAATCAACGCATTAAGCAAGATCGCCATTCGAAGTGTACTTTTATTAAATTTCAATGCAAGATGTAACAAATCCTGAAAATCTCAAACTGATCACAACATCAAGAAACAAGAATCTAAGTTACACTCCCAACCGGTGAAAGACAATTGTAAGTTCCCAAACTACTGGAAATTCAGCATTTTTTTTTCTTATGGCTTCAACCATTTCTGAGCAAAATTATCAGCAGCTCTTCAAATCTGAAGTGGGCCTCGACGGGTGCTATCTTATCCTAATTTTATCGCAGACAGATTGGCTCTGAAGGATGCAAGGTGTGGTGCAGAAACCGGCCAATGGCAGAAAAAGGCATCGACTTTCGCGTCAGTTTGCACATAAATTCCAGGCGCTAGAAGCACGATTTAGGGTCAAGGTCTCGACATATCACGTGGACTTCACTCATTTTCAACAAGTTGCGGAAGTAAATTGAGAGCCGTTTATAATACAAATGTATTAAACACATAATGTGTCGAAGGCAATTAATCCTTTTATTGATAGATACAATTGGATGACACGTGAAAGTAGAAACTGGACAAAATTGGAAGAATGAATGTTAAATAATACAAATTTTACGAAATATTTAATACGTTAAAGCGGTAAAATGAAGTAAGAACTTTTAAGATTAGTAGTATATAGTAACGTGAACGGATAAATTATGAAGCTGATGGCAAACTGATTATAAAAGAAGTATCGTTGTCGTGTGTTAAATTTGTCGGTACATTCTCAATGCAGTTTTGCAACGTATTGGGACCAGGTAATATCAGCCTGTTTGCTGCTGAAATAGAACTACGTTTGTATCTGATGAAAACACCTCATCCTCCCCCCAAAAGAGAAAAGGAACGCAGAAAAAACACTTATTCTAACGAATATAAAAGGAACGAAAATTATAACGAAACGACAATATGTTCACGGAGAAGTCTAAATTTAGGGATATGTGCCTAATTTACCTCACACTCAAAAGACCTTCAAATATCGACAGAATAATCCAAAGAGAGCACGTCTTTCTAAACACAGCTCGAAATCCTAGAAGATCAAAAAGACCTCCGACAGAAACAAAAAGTGGTAGTGATCTAAGGCAAACTGAACTCCCATGTTTACGCTCAATGCTCTTCAACAGTCGAAGGGAAGGGTGAAGAGGTTATCAACGACGAATTTGTAACATCTGAAGCCATAGCCCTCTTTTCAGAACAGACCTTCCATAATCGTAAGAGGGGCAACGCAAGTATGGCGCACACGGAAGAGCCGCAAAGGCGAAATGGAACTGCTCAATGCAGCAGCTTCCGCTGCGAACCACGACAGAGATATGGATATATAGAGTCAATGGCCGCAGGTGGGGATGTGTCAAAACCATCGAGGGTTTTTCGAGGGTGGTAATTAGTTACTAAAATAATTGTTTCGATTTTAAATTAACCCCTCTAAGAACACAATACTTATTTGCAATTTATCTAGGACACGCCCTTCGGCATGAAATCCCCGTAGGTCTGCCACTGCTCGATATGAAATTTACCCTCCTCCAAGCGATGCATCAAACATATAAGATAAATTTAGCTTAAAACATTTAAAAACATATAAACATTTAAAATAAATTTAAGATAAATTTAGCAAATTGTTAGGAAAACAGAAAGCCCAAATGCTACCCGTAATACATAACTTGCGCATAATCCGGAAACTATACTCCCTATAATAAAATTTTAAAACCAGAAGTTCGTACCCCAAAAAGAATATGATTAATTTCTTATGTTGTTATCTACAAAATGAGACCATTCTGGAAGTTCTGTTACATTTTTGGAAGACCTCCACTCCCCAGCACGAGCTGTCAGAAACCTATGAAGTTGGACTTCAGCATAAAGTCATTTCACTTTTTGAACAGTGATTTACAATATTAGAATGTTTACCCCGAGTTATATTAATTTAACGCACCGTTCATGTCAAGGTCGGGCAGTTCCAACTTTGGTTCAAGTACGAAGCCGTTTTGCCTTTCAAATCAATGATTTTTACAAAGGGCGGAATCTTCGCTTCGGGATAAACTAGAAATAGAGACAGTACTTTCAAACATTAATTATTCATTTAATTAATAAACATATGAGTCCACGTAATTCATTTTTTCCTTTTTTTCACAAAAGTTTTATTCGTCAACATTTAATAACAGTCTCAATGCCTCCAAAATAATATGTCTCTTAACGTCAATTCACATACTTTTTGCTTCTCATAAATCAGCAACTCATGAAAAAAATACTTTAAAATTACAATTATATTATAACGGTAAAAGTTTAATATACCTCAACATATACAATGGATTCAAAAGGAAATTTTCAGATATATTTTAAGTATTTGTTTATTTCTTTTAAATTCCATAAATCGAGAATCAAACAATTTTAGATCGAATTGTAAGTTTCTAAATAGGTTGCCATTCTTCGATTGGTCTATTCCAACAGCGTACCTGCCTACCGGCTCCAAAACTCTACGCGAGTCGCCACAACAAAGGTCGATGGGCTCCTACGCCCACGCAGCAGCTCTCTCCTTGTACGTCGCCCACGCCCGCTCCCAGGGACAACGAAAGCCAACGGCGGATGATCCAATAACAACCCGTTCCAGAACACACGCCCGGCACGGCTGTTCGACCTCCACAGATCATCGCACGGCACATTTACATTACAGTATGATGTAACTTCCCGAGACGAAAATAATCGACACGTAACATATCAAAAGCTGCCGTATCGTTGCGTCGATTGTCGTACCGCAGCATCGTCGTCTAATGTCGTAACGTAACACCGGAGCACAACTAACATTGTAAAAGTACTGTAGGAAATTGAACGAAACACAAAATCGACCAATGATAAAATTATTGTGTGATTTCTCGCAATTAGGGCAGAAATGCATGTTAAGTTATATTGACATTCCGGTATTTGACACTTTACCATTACTATTTTTTTCAGAATATTTCTGCGTTAGATGTTCCACGTAATAAAATAATGGTTCACGGACGCATTGTGTCAAACAATACGGATGGACGGACATCTTTATACTAGGATTTATTTAACCGTGAACTTCACGTAAATCAGCTATTCACTGTTTCATCCAATCGGGAGCTTGAACGTCCCAATAGTGACATGACTATACCGATTGGATGAAGCTGCAACAGCTTATTTACGTCAAGTGCACGACTAAATAAATCGTCCTATAGGTCACGTATAAGACGTCGTCTCTTAGGATTAGGTAGGTGCCTACTGGCCACGTAGATGCCCTCATTCTTTGCTGTCACTAAATATTCTGATGGAAGCCACGTCCAGTTCCAAGGCAACCAACGCCAGGAGGACAGGAGTCACAGGAAGCCGCTAGTCCTCCCAATTAATTTCCAAGTCTAAACGTTACGTAAATATAAATTTATTACGTCATAATTTAACACGAAGCACAAGTTGAAACTAACCGATTTTCTTCTTTATTGTCCTCATGAAACAAACTCGCACACGATATAATTGCAAAATCCACAAACATCTTTTTTAAAAAAAGGAATAGGATAGCATTTAATAATCTTACGTGAAAATCTACATTATGTCGTGTCAAACAATATATGAAATTGGCCACGTTTATCACCGAGTTGCAGATACCAAAAGCCTCAGTATCAAAACTAAATATTGCAATGAAAATGCAATGAGGCATTCCAAGCAATGTGTTTGTCAACCTCGTACTTTCAGTAAACCGCAATGTCTTATGATCAACAAATATCAAGTAATTCATGTATTATTCTGAGGCTGAAAAATCGTTTGGGCAACATGTGTTTTAGTGTGATATCTTGCTACAAACTATTTCTTCAATTTCACGATTCAAAAATGAAAAAAAAAAAAAAATAGAAAAAAAAAAAAAAAAAGAAGGCGAGTGTTTCACATTTTCAGAGCGATTAGAGAATATTAACTTAGTACGCCTCAGAACACTTATTATTATTATTATTATTATTATTATTATTATTATATTATTGTTATTATTATTATTATTATTATTGTTGTTGTAAACGTACTGTGGAGGACGGTTATGAATCTGACAATTACGAATGGTTTCACTCGATAACGTAATTCAAATGCCAACGAAATTAGGAACGTACTCGCCGATTTGAATATTCACTTAGATAAATTTCGATGGCACTTTTTATTTCAAGAAAGTACTTTGTGTGTCAAGAAATACTGACTTGCACGTAAATGTGTGTATGTATGTGTATGTGTATATATATTACACACACTCATCCAACCAACTTCGGGATTCCCAAGAAATTATAAGGGCGCTTGGAACAAATGTCGGAAAATACACATTTCGAGAAGTCCGCGTAGAACCACTACGAGTACATCCTCGAAAATGCACGGAAAGTTCTTTGTACGACCCTTTTACTTTCGTACGAAGTGGCTGAATTCTGTAACAGTGTCCTGCGAGAAAACAGTCCTTTATTGAATTGGCTTCAGCCGATTAATGACACCTTTTAGGCCATACGTTCGCAGGACTATTTGTCTTTTCTTTTTGAAAGTTATAAAAATACAAACAAGCTGTAAAAAAAAAAATCAATGAGTAGTACGATATCGTTTAACGACTAAAAATTTACATCCGACACATTTGTTTCGCTTTAAATACAATGATTGTGTGCCATCGGGCGACGTAGAGCGCTCCGTGGGAGGAACACGTGCGGCGCGGGCGCGAGGCGAGAGGCGGAGGCGAAGGCGGAGGCGGAAGCCCCAGCAACCGCGAGCGCCACCGCGTCCGCCAGCAGAGATTGCGCCGCCCCCCCCCCCCCACCTCCCCGCGCACACAGGCCGGCGCGGCGCGGTACGACGTGGCCCAAACGGCAAACACACAACTTGGTTCGGTCGGTATCAGCCGCTGTCTGGAGAACAGCTCTAGCGGCAGGTTCTTTTCATCAGATCAGTAATTTCCCCTGGTTTCTCCGATCAGCTCCAGGCGACTGCGATTTTCGCAACTCCGCCCCTGGCAGGTATCAGCTGTTGACAGTTTCATCCAATTGAGAGCTTAAACGTCACTGTAGTGACATATAAGCTCCCGATTGGATGAAACCGTTATCAGCTGCCAGGGGCAGAGTTGCGAAAATCGCAGTAGTGTGTAACACAACAGATCATGGCGCGTCTTCTTTTTTTCCTCATCCTTATCCCCTCCTCTCCTCTTATATACACAAACGTATACTTCGATTTAATCATAGGGTCCGTTGACGTTTAATCAGCTGTTACGATGTCATTCAATCGAGAGCTTAAACGTCATTACTGCAGGTGTCGTCCAAGCTCCCAATTAGATGACACCGTTAACAGCTGATTTATGTCAACGAACTCTGTTTAAATCGAAGTGTACATTCTGTAGACATGTCTGGAAACCAGTCGGAAGCTTACACCTTTTTCCAGCTCGGGTGGTGCCTCGCCGACAAACAACATGAGACGAGAAGCCCCTCAAGCCCAGGAAAGGACTCGTGTCATTATAAACGATCATTCTCGTGTAGCATCGTTTTGCGAAGTAGCTGCCGTATCGTTAGACGAGCTCAAAAGCCGATTCATTTCCTGTAACAAGTGCATTACAATTTTCAATTTACTTCAAACTATACTCTGATTTAAATGTGCGGGAGGAGGCATTGACTTTAGATCACCTGCGAACAGTCGTCCAATCGGGAGCGTCAATATCGAAATTTTAAGTTGCACCGAAGGTCACGATTGCTTAAGCTCAGCTGATAGCTGTCAATTTGACTTACACTTAAATCAGAGAATAAACATTGCTTGACGCTTTACAAATGACTTATTCCGTTTTTAATAGAATGACTTCTGACAGATTATCACAGCAGTGACGCCGTTATCCAAACGAGAATTGGTCGTAAAGAAGCTCCCGACTGGATAACCGCGTCGCTGTCTGGAGTAACTCCATTAAAATCGAAGTATACGCTGATTGAAGCACTACAAACGACGTAATGCGACCCTGTGGCCTCCCCGCAGCAGAGCAGCACCACAGCACGAGGGGGCGACGGCGGCTCCAAGAACAAAGCGGAGTCTGCCCGGGCGCGCGCACAGTCACGCGCCTCTGTCCGATCACGCCGCCGCCGCCGCCTTCGTCCGCCCACGCGCCGGGTCGGGCCGCGCCGGCCCCGCAGCCGACGACGCCGCCACCGACGCCGCGAGGGCTCAAGGCGAGCAGCGCGGGCCGAGCAGCGCGGGCCGAGCACCGTTAGCCTGTCCCCTCCCGCCATCCACCATTCCTTCTCTGTCTCGCTCGCACGCTCAGAGCCGCACGCGCAACAACGCTCCGCGGCCGCGAATACGCTTCCGGTGGCGCCCCACGCGGCGGCCGAGGCAGCGCGCGCAGCTGTAGCTCCGTCGGCCAGCGCATCACCAGACCTCCCCGTTTCCTTGGGGATGGTCCCCGGATTTACATATAAAATTCAAATCAGTCCTCGAATTTCATTTATTCACCACCTACATCTTTTAGTAATGAAGTCCATTCTTAGTAAGTAATAAATCTGGCAACCTAATAATCCAAGTAATAATTACCATTAATCATACAATTGTCCAAATCGTACATACGTGGCCTTCCCGGATTCACGGAAAAGTCTGGTAACCAAACGCATTCACAATAACGGTACTTGTTTTAGAAAAATGATTGATAAAGAGTTATTTGAACAGAAAATTAGTAATTCAATATTTAGAGAGTACCGAATTTATCCTAGAGCACCAATAAAATAATATGAACAGTTTGTTAACCGCTTAAAAATAAGCACAGTGACAAAAAGCACTATCTTTCGTTCATTCGAATTTTCCATGATCAATTGTGCTTCGAATTCTATTGAAGTGTACTTTCTGATTCCTGTGTATTATTAATACTACGACACGACATACGTTCGAGATTATTACACACATGCATGAGCTTTCCAATGAGATCTTGTATTAATGCGCATTTGCTCAGCACGTACGTTTGCAAACACACACACAGAGGATACACACGCGCAAATAGAAGCTAATCTGTTCGTGCGGCTGAGCGGCGTGGCGCGGCGCGGAGCCGAGAAATCCGCGCGGTGCAGAGGATAAGGCGTCGCGTCGTACACGCCTCTGCGCCAAGGTCGCCGTGAGGCCCCGCGCAGAGTGCATCTGCTGCGCAGACGCCACCGCCGCCACGCCGCAATCTGCACGCGCAGCTCCCAGGATGACGCGTCGCGGCTCCGCGTCGCACGTGTACACACACACACACACACAAGGGCGCTTATTCTAGGAGACGACCCCACATGCGAACAGCCATCTCGAGAAGACGTGTGGAGCGAATTGACGGGACGCGAGAGATGCCGCGGATCATCTACCGTGAAAATTGTATTTATTTATGGATTACTTGGCGTTTCCAGACACGGCCCACTGCTCAGATCATTAGACGAGTAAGTGTAGTGCATGCTTGTTTGGTTTTTTATCGCGGGAGGCGGCGGTGTCTCTTCCCACTGGATGGTGCGAATCGGTCATGTCATCTTAGAAGAGATGATACACAGTAGCAGATAAACACAAACGCAGAACCGGAACTCCCGAGCTTGGAAGCGTCAAATGACTGATTCTTTCGTGTTTCCGGGCGTGTCGACTATTCTTCGATTTCTTAAAGTGGCCGACGACATTAGGTCATTGTCGCACCTCCTGCCTTATAATCTGAATAGTTTTAAATAATTCGCGAACGTCCATCTCGTAGTCACAAATGTGCCTATCGCTTTAAAAAGATTTATTTTTTATAAGGCAAGATCTAATGACATCGGCCAGTTCAAAATAGTTAAAGAATATGGTTATAGTCGCGTTGTAGTGCATGTTGTTATCACGGGATGTGGCGGTGTTCTTGCCCAGTTGCAAGGCGAGATCAAGAGCCAACCTACACGTCGGCTTGTGGGAGATTTCCTCTTCAGATATCTTCACCAGCGGGGCACCGCCCAGCCGGCAGAAACTATAAACACCCGCCACATAAGTACGTACGTGTAAGTGGGCGAGGAAGAGGATGGAACAGTAGCGCGCGGTCGGTGGCCCGTTTGTTTGAGTACTGCTCGGACATTCGTCTGGTACTGATCGAAGGACCCACGGAAAACTACCGATCAGAGCAGCTGGCCGTAAAAGTCTCCTTCAGACTGCACAAAATTCGTAGATAGCTATGCAGCTACATTGTGTCGAAAAAATCCCTGCCAGCGTCGGGACTCGAACCCTAGTACCTCCCAGGCAGGGGCACTCCGGTGACTAGTTAATGACCTGAGCCAGCGTTTCAGAATTTGATGTTCCAGTTAGAAAGTAATTAGGGATCCTATTTCTAAAACCTAAAACTAAAACCGTGGAATATCTTTTTAATCATATTATTTGAATTTTTAGATGGCTTGTTTGTAAGTTGTGTGTATATAACTTAAAAATTAAATTTAAAAAATCTACAAAGCTTTGTGTTTACACTGCAGAAAGTGATTTTCAAATTAGCGTCATACTCTCGTTCGTAATTACTATGAAACTACATGATCGAGCCAGGTGTGAGAAGGAGAAATACGAATAAATGTCTGAAACAGATTTGAATTGAAGACTGAAAACAATAGAACAAATGTAAAGAGTGAATAGCAAAGAAACTAGAACGGAGATAGAAAAAGAACGAAAGGTCAGAGTGTGGCACACGGAAAGAAAATGAAAAATGTTAATAAAGTAACACGAAAAAAGGAAAAAAGAAAAATATAGAGAAACGCAGACACATGCATGAAAAGTTAAACAAATTAAAAGGAGAGATGCGCGAAGGAGAAACAAAGCAAAATGGCGACAACTCGCAAAAGAAAATTAAGAATTTGGAAATAGAGATGCAGGTGGAAGAGAACCGAGCGAGAGAGAACGAGAGAACCGAGCGAGAGAGAACGAGAGAACCGAGCGAGAGAGAACGAGAGAACCGAGCGAGAGAGAACGAGAGAACCGAGCGAGAGAGAACGAGAGAACCGAGCGAGAGAGAACGAGAGAACCGAGCGAGAGAGAACGAGAGAACCGAGCGAGAGAGGAGATAATCGAGCAAGAAAAAACGAGAGAATCTCACGAACACGAACCAAGGCGCGAGCGAGGGAGGAAGAGAGCGAGAACGGGAGTGGGATTGCGGCAGCGAGAGAGGCTGCAGCGGCGGCCAGTGCAGCTGCGGTCAGCGGCCTGCGGGGGCAGCGGAGCGAGGGAGAGAGGGGGCGCCGACCAACGCCTCCAGGAAATGAGCAATCGCACGGGGCGGCACGGCACGGCCGGCGGCGGCGGCGGCGGGGCCTCGATGCATCGCCTCGCCCGACCTCGCGCCGCGCAGCGCCGCCTATCGATCCCCTTCCCCTTCCCGTTCCCCTTGTTGGCGCGGGGGCGGCGCGGGGGCGGCGCGGGGCGCCGCACCGCAAGGGGCGAGTACGACGGGCGGAGGGGCGACGCACCGCAAGGCAGGGGCTGCATGGGGGCAGGGACGACGCAAGAGGCAGACTGTCGGCAGAGGGGAACACGAGGGGAGGAACGGGGCCGTGGCGAGTTCTGCACAGCACAGGACCGACGAGCGCGGCGCGACGCATTAGGTGTGCGGAACGGAACGGGGCGTCTGAAGGGGCGAGGCAAGGCGACGCGGCGCATGGAACAAGTGGATCCCGAAGAAAGTGATTCCAGAAGTGGCCGGGAGGGGGAGGGGGGAAAAGAGCGACGCCCGCAAGGAGAAGGTGGGGCGGGGCCGATATTTAGGATGCAAGACAAGGCAAGGCGACACACCGAAGTGGGTGGGGAGGGGCGGAGTGGGGCGGGGCGGGCAGAGTGGGGCGGGGCGGGCAGAGTGGGGCGGGGCGGGCAGAGTGGGGCGGGGCGGGCAGAGTGGGGCGGGGCGGGCAGAGGCGGGGTGATGCGAGGCAGGATGGGGTGGGGCGGGGCAGGGTGTGATGGAGTGGCTAGGAACGGGGCAGGCGGGGAGTGGTGGGCCAGGTGAAGAGAGGCGGGATGGGACGGGGCTGGGCGGAGTGGGGTGGGGAAGGGCCGGTGCGGGAAGAGGCGGGGCAGGGGTGGGCGGAGAGAGGGAGAGAGTGGGAGAGGGGCGAGGCGGGGGTTGGTCGCTGCGGGGGCCGGCGGGGCGCGGAGGGGCTGAGCCCGTTTCGCCGTAGGTGCTGCGGGCACCCGTACCTCCGCTCCCAGGCAACTAGATTTCCATATATGGGCACCGGGGTTCAAAGTACAGCCTACCCAAGTGCAACTTCTGATGGTCAAAGCATGTTAGAAACAGATTACCTTTCATTCTACAACTGCTTCGCAAACATTTAATATCATGTCTACAAAATCGCCCAGCCATTAAATCATTCATCCATTCCAGAAAAGGAAAGGCCCCACATGCTCAGAAACTGGTGTATAATGAAATAAATTTAGCTGTACATGGTCAACCGATTGACTAAAAATATTTTTTTTATTTTGAACGAACTGTTGCACAAGACTACGTAGTGTGTGTAACAATAACGCTCACGTCAAAGGCACACAAATAATGACACCGGAAGCGCTTCTCACATCGCCAAAAAAAATGAAACTCATTAGAGGGACCATGCGCAACGATTCGTTTTTGATGGACATGCGCTACGATTCGGGTCGTTTTTCGGTGGCTTGCTCTTCCGGTACATGGCTGTTCACGGGAAATGTCGCGGGCGGTGCCGACAAGGTCAGTGGAGTATTTTTTGGAAAGTTACTTATTTTAGACAAGATTGTTTACATGGCCATTTCTAAACAATTGATTCAGTAGTTCAAGGAATACTCCGTCGTTTCGTATTAAACAAAACAAATTTATAAAATTAAAGAGTTAAATCAAGGTATAACATTCCAATTTTAACTCTGAGCCCTGAATGTTCACTGTCGGAGATTACGAGAGGAACCGAGAGAAATAGCCCATTCGAAGTTAACGTTCTAACACCACCTGATGAGATTATATTAACGAGCAGCAGAGAAAAAGTTACCATCTTGCATGTGACAAAGCGGAAAGATATTCTAATGAGCTCAAGGTTTTTTCGCAAAGATCGTAGTGCGACCGTTTCGAAATAACCGATTAAGTTGTTACAGGCATATTCAGTTTTTAAAAATTATAGAATTCAAATATATTTAACTATATAAATAAATTTAATGGATCACTTGATTTTTTTTTTCTTAGTCCGGAGGTCGGATTATTCACATTCTGAGTTTTTGTGAAAATCCCACTGTATTCTGCCTCAGAATTATACTCATACAACTCAAATTTATTGAATTATAGAATAATAATAAATTAATTACAGAATTAAATGTATTCAAGACATTTTTTTAAATATTAAACCAGATCGCTGATTATTCAAGTCGGAAGTCTGAGAGAATCTCCAGCTGCAATCGAAGTGACGCGTGTAGACGCCACCGGTCTGGAGGAGCCAGCCAGCGCCTTCTCCCTCCGCGAGGAGGAGCAGGAGGAAAGAGGGAGACCCGTGCGACGCCGCGCCGCTACAAGAAAGGATTTACTGGGAAAAACGCAGGCGGCGCTGGGGGGCGGCGGCCCCGCGGCCGCGAACGCTGCTGCTTCTACCGCTACCAGCTGCGCACCGAAATACTCTGACGCAGCAACAAGCAGCCGCGGCAGCAGACAGTCGCCTTCGGTCATTGCCGTTCACCGCGCCACCTCACCTTCCCCCACTCTCCCCCTTCACCCCCACCCATCCGCCCCCGCTGCACGTTCAGGAGCGCGCACGGCGGCGGCGGCGGTTTCAAATGTGCAAAAAGCGGACAACAAAGGTAGTTTCCTATCCTTTCTTTCTTTTCCAAATAAATAAATAAATAAATAAATAAATAAATAAATAAATAATAATAATAATAATAATAATAATAATAATAATAATAATAATAATAAAGGTGCGTTCAACGTGAAAAGGTGCACGTGAAAAGATCAGTGTCCAGTGTTTCATGTTCATCTATCAGCAGAGTTTTTGAAAAACGCACTAGGGGGACAAAATTCTTATTATCAGAACCGACCGATTTACATGATACAAGCGCAAAAGAAAAAAATATTTAGGATTCCATACTCGAAACTACTGCTGCTTTGGAAAGAGCTAGACACAGGCAATTATTAAAAAAAATGTTTCCTTCAAAACTAATTTTCATTATTTAAGACCACATGTAATGCAAAATTTCTAGTGCTATATGTTCATTACAATCGGTAGTTTGAAATTCGGAACCGTAATTTCGTTCTCCAAACTATCCGATTTGCAATTTAGCGCAAATATCTACAGCTAAAAGGCGCAAAACTTGATTTCCCCCCCCCCTTCAAAACAGTCTAATATACATGCATTAAGTGCCAATGAAAAGTGATATGTCCATTGGTCCAGGTTCACTACTATAGGTGACTGAAATACGTAAAGAGGACAAAATTTATTTTTCCAAAACTTTTATTGGAGGGCAAATAAAAACATGTATCATACTAGCATTTCACATATTAGTATGAAGATTGTTCCCAAGCTTGGTGATTTTTAAAAAGACTTCGGCTGCGGGATCCCCATTTCTCAGTAATTGTCAACGTTACAGAATTGCATTTTCCCCTTGTTGCACATTTATTTAACAAAAGTTACAAATGATTTTCACTTTGATAAGTATTTTCACTTTCATATTATCAGTTAACAATGCTTCAAGCATCATTTAATCTACGCGTTTTCCTTCTAAAACCTGGAAACACGTATATATTAAGTGTTAGTTTTACAAACACAAAAAAATGCGTTCGTGAAAGTTTCATTTTGAACTTGCATTGACAATGTAACATTAAATCAACTTTTAATGAAAAGTTCTTTATTAAGTTAATGTGGCACGAAAGAACGGAACATGGCCCATTATTAAGATGCTGCTCCGATATCCTGCTCCAATTCATAGAAGGAAACCACCATCTCGATATTCGGTCTGTAGAATTCCCACAAAGGCACAAGTTTGCTTGGACCCAGGTCTAGTAGCTCCTGTGCAAAATTGATGCCTGTGCTGCTTCGGCAATCGAAAGGTCTTTCCTTCAACCTTATACCCTCCCTTCGCTTACACTTACATGCACTACGTGAACATACACATCGGGAGGCCAATAGGAGAGCTTGTCTCGGCTGGGAGCTGGTGCTCCGGAGATAGACCGTAAGCCTACAGTAGTATGACCGTCTGTATTTCGGCGCCAGATCTCGCGTTTCATCCGGGTGGAACACCGCCACCTCCCGGAATAGTATGCGCTATACTTACGGGACAATCACAGTTATTACAATACTCACTCTCACGTGACCCAACGTGACAACGCCCGCCACTACCGGAACCCAATCTACCTTCCCGCTCGTCCGCCCGCCTACGAAGTTTTAGTTTCGAGTTTCATTTTCGTGAAGATTATTTTTGGCCGCTCCCCCCCCCATATATATATATATATATATATATATATATATATATATATATATATACACATACGGAATATATTGTGTCACCTAGCGCCTCCGGTCTTATTTTTCTTCCTTCCTCTCTGTTCTCTTTGCAACAGCATGCCCGACAGACGTGATCCCGACTCCGCGGTTTTCTTCTACAACAAGCCTCGACATCGAGCCTTAGGCGAGATTATTTTACTGCAACCGGATCGCGAGCTCTCTTCTCCCACAGATTCAGCGAAGGCGCCTGGCATGGGACGGACACACAGCACGCGCAGCCAATACAGTTCGTTTTCGCAACCTACGACACGTGACGATGATTGCTTCAGCTATTTGCGCACTCGGCAGATTTTAGAAAAGAGAGCTATGGATACGGTTGGTAATTTTATGTCTTGTTTTAGAGAACATGTCGTCTGCGTGTATGAGGAGAAAATTCCATGCAGTTAGAAAGTACGAGTTAAAAAAGCGAATTATCCAGAAATTAGAAAGTAACGACACATTCACAGAAAGATGACTCTCATACGTTGATACTATATGTGCATTTTACATTGTGTTAAGATTTTTTTACTTGAATGCCTGTGTAATAACTTTTACATAATCTTCTAGAAAAATAAACACGCTCCTCCTGCTGTTTCAATACACCCCCACATTTAAATTTAGAAGAAATATAAATTAAGAAAACAGAGCGAAATGCCATGGCACAACCATGGTATAATAAGACATGAATTTATCAGTCAATCGCTTTTTCTAGAGCGTCACTACTTGTCACTACGTACTCACGCTATTAACAAATGAACAATATTTTCTTTAAAGACTAATCCTGAGGAAAAAGCACAATTTCATTACAACTTTCGGGCTATTATTCGTGAACACACGCCTTCTTTTAAACACCTCTTTCGAACACCTATGAAAACCATAGAAACATTAAAGACAATATGTACTCAAAGACTGAGAGAAAGCATTACCAACCCGGCCAAGATGAACTAGGAACGAGTACTACATGAAACCGAATCCAGGTTTCCCGGACACGGGGGCGACAATTCAACAACTCCGGGCAGACAAGAGCAGTTCTATTTGCACATTTCACATAGAGAGCGGGCAGTGTGGCGACTGTCGCTGTCTCTCCTTCCACTGCGTTCCCTCAAACTCAAAACTGCTCCATTCACATACTGGTCGATATTTAGGCACATTCTGTGGAGAGGCGGGGAATTTTGCGTACGCAGAGAAAGGCAACGGATTCCCCCCATTAACACAAAAAGACGTATTTTTTTAAAATTTTCCTTTCATCCCTGACTTAAGGCTAATGGAAGACGAGAAACCATTTCACGACGCCACGGTCATGAATTTCTTCCAGATTACGTCTGTGAAATACTTTCGCCGATATTTACGTGGGAAAGAACCGCCAAATTGTATTAAAAATTATTTAACATTTTTTATACCCTTAAAGGATAATTTAAGGCCTCTAGATATATTTTAAAAGAAGGAACATGAAGTAAATAATCCATTGTACCAATGTAAATGGTACTGTTGGATCAACGTACGTGCAAATAGTAGATCAATTATTTTTCCAAATCAAATATTATTTAAGCCACTTTAAATTTTCATTTTTTTTTTTCTCTCAGACAATTAGCCACATTAGAAAGATTTTTTTTCTGGAGCCAGTTGTTCCATGAATATTTCGTCTTTTCTACAAGCGAAAAAACCTCTCTACGCCATTCCATCTAAGAACATCACCTCCGTCGATCTCCACTGTACCCATGGCATATGTCTTCTAGCCTTGCCCTTCGATTGATTTGGTTCACGACGTGCCAATTTGCGCGGTCATTTGGGCAATGTCTATTTTTTAATGGTGAATAGAGTAAAATAGTAATTTAATAAATCATCTGCATAATTTTTAAAAAATAATTACGAATCACTCACATAAAAATACATCTAAGGGTTAAATAAAAAAAATCATGAAATGACTGAAGAGGACCCTTGAAAACACAAAACCACTACCCACTTCTTTAAAATTTTACTATTCAATTTCTCTTTAAAACGCAAAAAGGGATGACACTATGGGCAAATCATCTAGTAGACCCTCGCCGCGTAAAGAACTCAAAGGATTTGAGCGGTCCTCATCCATCACCTCGTTTATCTTGATATCCTCTGATATTCGCTCTCCGCGACAGCTGTCCACCTTCTGCTGGCGCCTAAAGCTAGGCCTCAGGATGGCGAAGTGAATTCTGAGCATCCGGGCCCGGAAACTGCCCGAGCCTCTTCCTCCCCAACCCTTCACCCATCACTGACGGCTCGCCGCCCCGCGCGGAAATCACCATGGTCACACTTCCACGGGCGCGGAGAGTTCGGTACGCATTCCCGAAAACAAGCCAAACGAAAGGTACTAAACTTCTGCAAATGAAACCAGCAGAAAAAGGAGAAATTCTTAGTTGCGTAGAAACTTCAATCCTCCCGGTATATTATCCGGAAATTCTAAAACAAAACGAAGGTATTATTTGCATGAAAAAGAACAGTTTAAACAATCGCGTGTTATGGAAAGGAGCGTGGCAGCAGCCCGTCTTCGATGCATTGACTGGTAAGTTCGTGCTTCCCGGCACGCTAACTGCTAAGGTCATTTACCCAATAAATATAGTTTTTATAACAGGAGGTGGCAGTGCTGGACGGCGAGACCTGGTGGTGGACCCAACAGGGCGACTAGCAGAGTTTTTCTCAAGAAGATAGCTCCCACCAGCAAGGCGACCAGCCGGGAAAAGTTCTAAATGTGAAAAAAAGGATGAGGATACGACAGGGAAGAGAAAAAAATAACACGCGGTCCGTGACCCGTTTGTTAGGGTACTGCTTAGGCATTCGCCTGGTGTCGATCGGACAAACCATCTATCAGAGCAGCCTTGCCGATAGAATTTTCCTCCAGACAGCGATGGGATTCGTCACAGCTGCGAAGCTAGGAATGAACATCCTGCCACCGCCGGGACTGGAAACCTACGATCTCTTGGTCAGAGGCAGTGCAGCGGCACTAGTTGACGCCCCGAGCCAGCTAAGCCGCTGCCCGTCTTCGAACATCGTCTTCCCGGCGTCATCGGCTCGACAGCACGGCGCGTGGCTCCGGTAGCAATCCCTCCGGTAGTCGGCCCTAAGGGCGCCTTCCCACGGCGCGACCGCGGCGCGCTTCCTTCAACGAGCTGCCCTTTCGAGGCAGCCAGCGCCGGAGCCACGGCCGCACCGCCGCCCGCCGTGGAAGGGGGTGGGGTCTGGAGGGGTAGGTTTCGCCGACCCTCCGGCGACGACGAACAAAGGGACCGGAGCAGGTAGAACGCTGCGGCCGTGGCGAAGTGGGCTCCATTTAAAGCTGTGTTCTGCTAGCGGTGGCGCGTGGCCCCTCCTCCGCTTCGCGTAGCTGGAGTTCGGCGTCGGCTGCCGCAGCAGCCGCCACCCGCTGCACGTGGGAAGGCCTCCGTTCAAACCAATGCTCTGCTACGCGCCGCGCTGCTGCGAAGCGTGCCGCGGCCGCGCCGTGGGAAGGGGCCCTAAGGCCACTCACGGGCAGGCGTGGCCCGGGCTCCACAAGGGGCGCCGCCAATAAAAGCTGCGGGGCCAACGGCGAAGCGCCGAGGCGGAAACGGAGCGAGTGCGTGCGTGCGTTCGAGGAGCGGCGAGCGGGCACCGCCCGGGGCGACCGACCTCCCAGCCTTCCTCTACCCCCCTCCCACCTTCGTCTTCAGTAGCTTCCTTCCCTCAGCGGGGCTCACGGAAGGCTCGAGAGCCCGTGTCTCCGCGCTCTATTAAAAGGCCCGTACCCGCTCGCGAGATGGTATTTGCGTCACGCGGTTTGCGATGTGGTGCAAGGAAAATGCATTGTTACAAAAAAATCAGATTTACAGGCCTTCTTTTCATCGAACAATTCCAATGTGTTAGCGAACAAGTAAATTCCCTAACTCCATAATACAAGCCACAACGCGCATTTGCAACCGGTGCAATTCCGAAATCATTCGTCACACAGAAGCGTGTAAATCGTGGCAAATGCAAACACTTTCATCACGTTCATTCATTACGAGCGTTTCGTGTAATGGAAAGTTAGTGGTTCTTGTTCACGGTTTATATAAAAGACGCATATTATAAGATCAACTACCAGAATACAGATGTATACGGCCCACAACCTTCCATATTGTGACACTATACAAACAACTAGTACACATTTTGACCGCACCGATACAACTCAATTTCAGTATGATGAGATAGAGAACTACCTCCTCGCGAGCCTTTACCTTTCAAAATGTTATACGTTTCTAACAATAATTAACCAGCCTTAATTTCGAAATTCCATAACTTTTTTTCTTTTTTCACTTCACTTTGCAATACTGAAGAGAAATTCAAACATTTTCAATATACTTGGTTTTGAACACCTTTTACTCTCATCTATAAGGCTACTACTTCGAATTTTCGAACAAACTACGCAGTACAGGCACACAAAAATACACATTCACGACCTTCATTCCACATTTTCCGCAGTTATCTGGTTCCCTTCAGAGTCACTTCTATCCCCTTGGGCCTAGCTACCAAAGCGTTCATAATACGTCTGTAAACTGGTGCGAGTCAAAGTGATAAGTTTCCCGTGCGTTTCAATTACGGATATATTTCAACAGAAAGAGAAAATCTCTTTTTGAACAAGACTTATGATCTTGTAAACAAAACACGCAGAATTATTACTGAATCTGGTAATTAAAATATCTTCTTCTTTGGTCCTATCTTCCATATACGGAAGTTAGGTGACCCATAACGGGTTTTCTTGGGATAAATTATTTAGGGTGGTTTCCCGTTGCCTTCCCTGATATGATGATGATAGGGGGTAAAAGGTCGAACACAATACAACCATGCCCGAGGCGGGACTCGAACCCGCGATCTTTCGGTACGAGATCGCTACGGCACTACTGCCTTAGCGATCTCGGCCACCGGATAATTAAAATGTAAACGAATAAAAATATCTATTTGTTAATACGAAGACAGCGTAATGCAGTGCCTAGCACATTTTCAAGGAAACACATTGAGCACATTACTTAAATGTACACAATTACCTTTATCGTTTCGTTCAATACCATTTGGTGACGTCCCCCAAAACCTCATTCATAAATCCATTTCAACTCTCTTATTAATATTCTAACCCTATATTAAAAATAAAAAAAAAGCTTTACCACATTCTGCGCTTTTCTTTAGTAACAGCCATATGCATAAAGTATTTCGCATTCACTTCCCCATTGTTGCCACTTAAAGAAACGCACGTTCCACAATTTCTCCCCGGTAATCGACACAAACCCGTCACGAATGTTTTCTGGAATTCGGCAGCGAAGCACAAACCGTTCTTTCATTAACGTCGATGCACAAGAACGCCGCACATCACGGTAATTAAACACCACTCTCACGCATTCATTCAGAAACCCAGTTACAGCACTCACGACACAACCAGCAGCGCGGCGCAGCGCGGCGCGGCGCGGCGCGTTCGTTGTACTCCGTCCCGAAAAGCAATTAGCCGCGGAGATGTTGAGTCATGTCGCTCACCGGCTACGTTTCAGGTGGCTTCATCACCAGGAGGTCATTCACGACTTCGACGGACGACTCGGTCGGAGGAGGAAGAAACGTGAAAGGCAGAGCGGGAAATTGTGTCGCTACGTTGTTGGCAATCACGAGTTTACTACACTCGAAAACTTGAAAACTAAGAAGAGTCATCTGAATAAGGCTTCTCAGAGATCGGAGTTGTATTAAGAGAAACGACAAACAACCGACTCTGGTGATGAAATTTCGGGTAGAGTGAACTGAAATGACTGGTCCATATATATATATATATATATATATATATATATATATATATATATATATATATATATATATATATATATAACAAATAAGCACTAGATTTGGTTTTGTTAAACTTTCAACATTGGTCTTAGTGAACGCAGTAAGTATAGCTTATAGGGGGAAAAATCTCTGCAAATCCCCGAATTCATACAACACTATGGGTTTACAGATCGAGGGTCTAGTGATTTATTATTGTAATATTTATGATGATAGAAGGGGATTGAGGAAATTGCTTACGTTCATCAGTTGCAGTTCTGTCCAAGCTGAAGACGTCAACGATGCGGACAACAAGTCGAAATCTTATGGAACACGATCTAATATATTATATTATAATATCGATCGAATATTGTGAAAAGGTATTTTAGAACAGATTAAAAGAGTGATAAGAGGAATACGACAAACGGGAAGAAAGTACTCCATCAGCCAAGAGGCATTGAAGGGCGTTCAAGACTGCACTAAATGTTTATACTTCGATTTATATGTAGTGGCACTTACGTAAGTCAGCTGTAAGCGCTCGATTAAACGTCACAGGTCTGATTGAAGTGCCATTATAAATAAAAAGTATAGTACGAGGACAATGTAGAATCAAGTGTGAAAAAACCACGAAGAGTGAAGAAACCAAGAATTGAAATTTTTAATAAGCGGCCATTGGATGTTTTACCGTGGCTCTTAAATACAAAATTGTTTAAAACTAGATTATATTTTGAGTTTATGGCATGTGGTGACGTCGGGTGTAGTCAACCAAGTATGTTAGTCCCAGAGATTCAGTGAAAGCGGAGTCGACTGTGGCTACGAATTCTGGAAGAATTGCTTGAAACAGAGAGGAGAGCCCTACAGTAACACACAGCGATTCGAGTAATTTCACAATAGTATTGTAACGAATATTGCATCACCTGCCGAAGTCGCTGCGCGTGGATTGCGTCACCTGCCGCCGCCACTCCCCTTCCCCCGAACTAGACGGTTCCGGACAATCCGCGAGCCGCGGAGAAATGCCGAGAATGAGCCGGTTGCCTGCGGACAAGCGCCGGGCAGGTATAAAATGCGCCGCTGCCGGCGGCTGCGAGTTAGTTTTAGTGAGAAAGAGTTACAGAAGTCAGTCAGTAGTGAGCAGTAAGACGTCAGTCCGTCAGTGTGTCCGAAGTGGAAGCTGTGCTGGGAAGTGTGCATTGCGGTGAAGAGTGGTGCAGTGGTTGAACAGCAGTCAGCAGTCTGAAGTCTGCAGTGGAAGCTGAGCTGTGAAGGGTGCATCGCGGTAAGCAGTGGTGCAGTGGGGAAACAGCAGTCAGCAGTTTGAAGTCTGCAGTGCAAGCTGAGCTGTGAAGTGGGCATCGCGGTAAACAGCAGTGCAGTGGACCCTGGTGTGCGCAGTGAAGTGTGGTCTGCGCAAGGAATTGTGGTCTGCACAGGGGAATTGTGGTCTGTGCAGGGAATTGGGGTCAAGTGCAGTGGACCGTGGACAGTGCATGGACTGACTGATACTGTAGAAGAAGAGAACTGTTTAAATAAATAGGGTGTAAGAAGAGAACTGTTTAAATAAATAGGGTGTAAGAAGCGAACTGTGTAAATAAATCAAGAGAACGGAGTCGTGTGTAACAGTGTAAATAATTAAGTGTAATATATCTGTAAATAGACCAAGTAGTTTTAAGTGTAAGTAAATTTTAGTGTATAGTTGTTCCCGAAAAAAACGTTTTTGTTTAAATATTATTGTGTGTGTTTTAATTCACCACGGAGAAACGTTACAATTGGTGTCAGGTGTGTGGGGTTGGTGTGTGTTTAAATCAGTATAACGTGTGGTGAATTAAAACCTTAATGAAAATGGTTTTCACAAAATCCTTACGGGAACTGAAAGTAACCGAGTTGAAGATGGAGTTAGAAGACAGGGATCTGGAGACCACCGGAACGAAAGCAATATTACAAGAACGTCTTGCTAACGCGTTGAAGGCAGCAGGAGAGGATCCAGAGAGTTTTCGCTTCGAGATGTGTTACGGGGGTATCTGTGTCCGAGCATTCGTAACAGAATGGGGGAAAAAATGGAAGGAAGCTGACAACGTCAGAAGAAAAACTGACAGAAAATTCCAGAATTTCGGAAGAAAAGGTGTCAGAAAACCTGGAACAACAGATAACGCCGAATAATACATTGGTTAGAGAAGAAATCGAGGAGATAATTTTAAAGAACGAAGAGAAGGTTGACAAAATTGAAGAGGAATTTCTGAAGAGCGAGGAAAAATTACTAAATCCACAAGAAGCGGCAGCGAAAGAAGAAGAAGCGGCAGCGAAAGAAGAAGAAGCGGCAGCGAAAGAAGAAGAAGCGGCAGCGAAAGAAGAAGAAGCGGCAGCGAAAGAAGAAGAAGCGGCAGCAAAAGAAGAAGAAGAAGCGGCAGCTAAAGAAGAAGAAGAAGCGGCAGCAAAAGAAGAAGAAGAAGCGGCAGCAAAAGAAGAAGAAGAAGCGGCAGCAAAAGAAGAAGAAGAAGCGGCAGCAAAAGAAGAAGAAGAAGCGGCAGCAAAAGAAGAAGAAGAAGCGGCAGCAAAAGAAGAAGAAGCGGCAGCAAAAGAAGAAGAAGAAGCAGCAAAAGAAGAAGAAGCAAAAGAAGAAGAAGCAAAAGAAGAAGAAGAAGCAGGAAAAGAAGAAGAAGAAGAAGCAGGAAAAGAAGAAGAAGAAGAAGAAGCAGGAAAAGAAGAAGAAGAAGAAGAAGAAGAAGAAGCAGCAAAAGAAGAAGAAGAAGAAGAAGAAGCAGCAAAAGAAGAAGAAGAAGAAGAAGAAGCAGCAAAAGAAGAAGAAGAAGAAGCAGCAAAAGAAGAAGAAGAAGAAGCAGCAAAAGAAGAAGAAGAAGAAGCAGCAAAAGAAGAAGAAGAAGAAGCAGCAAAAGAAGAAGAAGAAGAAGCAGCAAAAGAAAAAGAAGAAGCAGCAAAAGAAAAAGAAGAAGCAGCAAAAGAAAAAGAAGAAGCAGCAAAAGAAAAAGAAGAAGCAGCAAAAGAAAAAGAAGAAGCAGCGAAAGAAGAAGCGGCAGCGAAAGAAGAAGCGGCAGCGAAAGAAGAAGCGGCAGCGAAAGAAGAAGCGGCAGCGAAAGAAGAAGCGGCAGCGAAAGAAGAAGCGGCAGCGAAAGAAGAAGCGGCAGCGAAAGAAGAAGCGGCAGCGAAAGAAGAAGCGGCAGCGAAAGAAGAAGCGGCAGCGAAAGAAGAAGCGGCAGCGAAAGAAGAAGCGGCAGCGAAAGAAGAAGCGGCAGCGAAAGAAGCAGCAGCAGCGAAAGAAGAAGCAGCAGCGAAAGAAGAAGCAGCAAAAGAAAATTCAGAAGTAGAAAAAGAAGTTTTTAAACGAGTTGTAGAAAATAAAGATGGCTCTCAAAAGAGGAGAAATGATTTTGTCTACCGAATTGAAAGGTTCCAGTATGAAAACACGCGGGTCATCCATTCCAGTCGGCTGGCCCCGTGCGCGGGAGGTAATGAAAATGACGGAGAAGACACCACAGGAGCTTGTGAGTTGGGCATGAAAATGTTCACTTTTGACGAGTTTATGTCTCACCATGGCGGAAATGATATGGCGCGTTGTGGTGTGGCAATGGGGGTGCCACAGGATCTGTTCACGGTACTCCAGAAATATTCATTAGCGCATTGTGTTGCTCAGGATCTGGATATGACCAGAGGTGTTGCTGCTGTATTCAGAAGAAAATACAGGAAAATGGAAGAATTGGAGAACCGGCGACCGGATATTGGGAATGACCTTCTTCTCCGCGACGTGAGTAAAGATGTGCATTTTGTTATCACAAAAAGAAAGTCGCATCGCAAGGCCACCTTCAGAACCTTGGGAAAACTTTGCTTGAATTACGCCAACAATATCTGCATTATTTCACTAAACGCGATCCGGGACGGATCGCATCTAAGGAGGGGGCAATGTAACGAATATTGCATCACCTGCCGAAGTCGCTGCGCGTGGATTGCGTCACCTGCCGCCGCCACTCCCCTTCCCCCGAACTAGACGGTTCCGGACAATCCGCGAGCCGCGGAGAAATGCCGAGAATGAGCCGGTTGCCTGCGGACAAGCGCCGGGCAGGTATAAAATGCGCCGCTGCCGGCGGCCGCGAGTTAGTTTTAGTGAGAAAGAGTTACAGAAGTCAGTCAGTAGTGAGCAGTAAGACGTCAGTCCGTCAGTGTGTCCGAAGTGGAAGCTGTGCTGGGAAGTGTGCATTGCGGTGAAGAGTGGTGCAGTGGTTGAACAGCAGTCAGCAGTCTGAAGTCTGCAGTGGAAGCTGAGCTGTGAAGGGTGCATCGCGGTAAGCAGTGGTGCAGTGGGGAAACAGCAGTCAGCAGTTTGAAGTCTGCAGTGCAAGCTGAGCTGTGAAGTGGGCATCGCGGTAAACAGCAGTGCAGTGGACCCTGGTGTGCGCAGTGAAGTGTGGTCTGCGCAAGGAATTGTGGTCTGCACAGGGGAATTGTGGTCTGTGCAGGGAATTGGGGTCAAGTGCAGTGGACCGTGGACAGTGCATGGACTGACTGATACTGTAGAAGAAGAGAACTGTTTAAATAAATAGGGTGTAAGAAGAGAACTGTTTAAATAAATAGGGTGTAAGAAGAGAACTGTTTAAATAAATAGGGTGTAAGAAGCGAACTGTGTAAATAAATCAAGAGACCGGAGTCGTGTGTAACAGTGTAAATAATTAAGTGTAATATATCTGTAAATAGACCAAGTAGTTTTAAGTGTAAGTAAATTTTAGTGTATAGTTGTTCCCGAATAAACCTTCTTTGTTTAAATAATATTTCGTTGGTTTTAATTCACCACGGAGAAACGTTACAGTATAATGACAAAGAGCGAAAAAACTCGAGTTGTCGCCCACCGCATGCAACAGCACATCCCAGCAGTGCGCCTTGTCGAAGCAGGTCTCGAACGACGGCCACGCAGCTGGCGGGCCACGGCGCGACTCCCCAGGCACGCACACTCACGACGAGCGGTATCTCACACGTCGATCGGAACCTACAGGCGGAAAGGAGCATCCTGCAGGCGCACAGAGAGAGACAGATCTAAGAGACGGAGAATACAGCAGGGGTGGGTAACCGAGGAGGTACATGCAGCACGAATAAAAAAGAAGCTGAAGGGAAAAATGAAGAGGTGGGAAATCAAGAGATAGGCGAAGAGAAGCGGAGACACGGAAAGCAGGAGTGAACAAAGAAACTGGGAGGGGAAGGAATAAGAAGCAATTTCACGGTGAAAATTTAAGACGATGTAATTCATGAAAAGCAAGCAATGAACTAAGATGTGTACATAGAAGAAGGAAAAAGCAAGAACGAAGCTAAACTAAAAGAGGAGGAGAAATTAGACACTACAGGAAAACCCTAGACAAGAAGCTAAGGAAAAACTACACAAGGGGACAAAAGAAAAAAAAAAAAGAAAAAGAAAAAAACAAGCCAAAAGAGAAAAACTAGACAAGAGAGGAAGGGAAAATCGGGCGAGAGAGACGGAGAGCGACCTTCCTGAAGAGTCCAAGACGGAAAGGAAGAGAGGCGCAAATAGGAAAAGTGGAGCGTGTCGCGGCTCCAGCCGCGAGTGCGCCTCCGCCTCCGCCGTCCATCACGCAGCCAGGGCCACTGGGACGGACGGACGGCCCCCGGGGGCCCGCGCAGGGGCGCAGCCAGCTTCTTGCATCTCGCGCCAACGGCGACACGACACGCCAGGGACAACACAGTTTCGCCGACAAGAGCGTTGTCATGAGGAGAGACAGGAAAAATGGGTCGAATGAAACTGCCAAATATGCACATAAACACGTAATGAAAACGATAAAAATTGCAACAAATATGTAAAATAAGGTGTAGGTGTAAGGTATGGTGTGCAATACCAAATTAATAGAACATTTTCCTTCAAACAAAATGAATTTACACAATATGAAATTACATTTAACAAAATATTTATTGATAATAAATACAAAAAAGTACGTCACTGATATTTTGAACACCTAAATGCAATATTTTCAGCACTCGAGCGTATTTGTCGGAACATACTCGTATGGCGTGCACATGGCACATGCAGGTTAACCCAAATAGTGTGCTTGCACCTATGAAGTTGTTATCAAATTGAATACTGAACTGATATAGCTGGGGTCGAATGCTGGATAAGTCGCATACTAACTTCCACAATAGCTAGGTGTGAATAAAAATCGTTCTTGCCTGAAAAAAAAAATGTTGATAAAACGATTACAGAAAGAAAGCTTACACGCTACCCATTTGTCTGAAGCTAAACAAAAATTGGCATCTTAGAGAAAGTAATTGTGCTCTAAAACACCTGGGAAACTGAGTATTTTACGTAAAGTTCTGGGAGACTGACGAATTGCATAATCATCCCAATATTTAAGACATCTAATTCATTTAATTAAAAGTACGTTTCACAAACATTCTTGCACATTGAAAACAACATCGCCACGTAAAATAAGGGAAATTCAATTCAATTCAACAACGGCTTTGATAAGAACTTACACGTATTATCTCTCGTACATCCCGACATTTCGTCAATTTTCCAACATATTTTCACATGAACCACCTCACAGCAATATTTAACACCATGGCACTGTTAATGTGTGTACTACAGCGCATAACTACCATTTTATCACCACCTGAAAGAATCTTTCAAGGGGCGTTCCTTGGAATAACTAGAAAAATAAATAAATAAATAAATAAATCAAGAGGGAAAACTCCAAATGTAAACGGGAGAGTGTCTCGCAACTGAGTCATGTACGGCCGGTACAAAGCAAGCCATAAACGATGTGCCTGCAAACTTACAGCTTCATTGCATCCTGGATAACGTGTCGCAATTTTCGAAAGTTCATTGGGCTACTCATCGCGGCGAGGGCGGTGGCGAGGGGGGGGGGGGGGGGGCGGCACGAACAGCCGCGGCCGTCGTGGCGGCGGCGGTGGTTGCAATGTCAGTGGCAGCGGATGAGGTAGCGGCGAGGGCGGAGGCGCCGGTTGAGGCAATGAACGCACTGCGAGCGGAGCTTCACCGACTGGAGAATGGTACGCAGAGGGACAGGGGGTTGTTAGAGAGAAGCTAGAGCGATCTAAGTGTCTAATTAATTAATTTATAGGTCTTTCAGCTGGTACGTTATTCAAGACCCTGAATGATAAGAGTGAAATGAAATGACCGTAGAGTGAAATGGTGAATGACGAAGAGGTGGAGACACAGGAGAAACAGAAGATCTGCGAGACGTCCGGGACCACGTAGTCTACAAGAATTGATCGGGGATCGAACAAGGGCCACAGTGATGAAAGGCATATGCGCAAGTCACTATATCAAGAGCCCCCTAAGAACGATGAAGACGGCAGGGGAGAGGGAAGAGAGTCACCGAGGGTTCAATGACCCCCTAGGCACAGATTATTCATTTTGTGTAGCTTCAGTTCATCCTTTAATAATTTAGAATTTCGTAATTGTTAGCTAAATATGACTACCTAATTGACAGTTAAACAGTGTTTTCAGTTCAGTCCGTAAAATTCTATGGTTATTTTCTAGGTTTATAATTTATAATTCTAGGGAGGTCATCAGGAGAAGAAGTGCATGTTTTTGAAGAGGCCGAGCGGAGACTGCTCTGGAGGGAGTGGCAGTACGCGGAGACACGGAATTAGGTACAGAGAGATTACTGTAAGAAAGGACCACTTTGACTGCTACAGCTTAGCCACTGATGGCAATGTAACTACAAGTTACGTCCAAGCACTCATTCTCTCAGTGCGTTCGTTTACAGTTCGCTCACTTGTCAGTGGCTTCACCACTATCTCTTGCAATAGCATCGCCCTGCATGACGTTCATTCGTTCCACGGCCTCTTAGCGTTGTCCCTTCCTATAGTAACTCCTCTGTAGAAAGGGAAGGGTCGGTGAACCAGCGGCATACGGTGGCCGCATCAGCTCCCGCGCCGCCGCGACCAGAAAGCCCGCCGGCAGCAGGCGGCGCGGCGCCGGGCCGGGCCGGGCCCTTTTCACGAGCGCGCCGCTCCGATCGATGCCATGACATCACGCCCGCGTGCGGCGGCGGCGGCGGGGGCGTTGGCGTGGGCGTGGGCGTGTGCGGTGGCGGCGGCGTACGGCAGCGCACGCACGCGCCCGCCCCCTCTCCTCCCCCCCTCCATCGACCGACTGCCGCCCGCGCCGCTCGGCCGTCGCCCCGCCCCCGCGCAGGCGGGGCCGTTGCCTCCGCGGCGGGAGGGCTGGCGGGTAGATGTAGAGCGGTGGCGGAGCGACTACCTGCCCGCCCGCATTTAGCAGCGCCATCAGAAGTAATTGATCGCTCGCGCGGGCGAAAGCGTTCGCCTCTGCTCAACAGAAATAGCCTATGCACGTTCCGCATACGAGACAGTTTTACCTGAACGGGTTGGCGTGTTGGGAGTCAAAGTCCCCTCTGGGAGTATACAATGTTACTAGCTGTAGTGTAGTATGCTGTGGAATATTTATTATTTTATAAATAAAAGAATCGGAACCAAATTAAATCCTTCGACAATTGCCGCCCTATTCAAATCCCTAATTCCCTCCACGATCAAGGCAAGTAATGCAAAACTCTGACTGACTCTGTGCTTCGGTGTGTAACGACTGGCCTATCGACTTGTTCTATCAAAATTTACGGGTTCAAGCCACATCCAAGCGAAAAAGTCTACCGTAAGCTTTCTTTCGAAGGTGAAGAAAAGCCAATTAACACATTCACATGAGTGTGGGTGGTGTGTAAAAATGAACCTCTATTCAAGAGTTCCGATGTAAAATACATAAAATACAACATATTCATTAGTATTTTTAACCTTCTACCAACACACAACATGGTATTTTTCTAAAAGACTAATTTCTTCGAACTGAAACGCATACATTCTAATTATTAGGGGGGCGGACTTAATTGACATGTCATTTTCTTTTTTCACTTTGGAACACTGCCTATTAGTATAGACAGTTTTATGTTATGACAAAAGGAGATTACCTATTTTAATTTTTTTTTTTTTTTGCATTTTTCTTCTATTTCGACAAAGAAGTCATTTTCACAATTTCCCGTCATTTATAAATCATTTTTCGCTGATTTCTTGATTTTAATATAATTTTAACTTGCTTCGAATAAATATTTACGAGATGCAACACGTGTACACCACAGAATTTCTGAGTGGCCTGCTCGATTTCTGCGCTCAGAAGTTGCAATGTCAGCCATTGTGAGTATGTAATCCAAGGTTTGAGTGGCGACTACCAGCTCCATTCGGCAGATTCCGCGATAACTAAACAGATTTCCTGGTACAGCTCAAAGCGAAGGTTTGCAAGCTGAGTTCACTAGAACGAAAGGAAGAAGCCTCGATAACCTCAGTAACATATCCAACAGCTTGAGTGTTCATCTAAACTGGTTTCGATCAAATTTTTACATTTTTCTATACTTTTAGGGTATTTTAAAATTATTTTTGGAGCATTTTATTGATTAAATTTGGAGATGGTTTAGGACAGGAAAATCCGCTCCCTACTCATTATCAACCCCCGCCCCACTCACGGCGCGTGCTTCGACGGGTGATGCCAGCGCGTTAGCTGCGGCGGAGGACCACTCGTACCTATCCCCCCCCCCGCCTCTTCGAGGGCCTTCGCATCCCCACCGCTCCCCCAGGGCCCGTCATCCCTCCGCAGCTGTGTCCGCCTGCGGCGCCCCCGCGACCTCTTGAAACAGAACCCTCCGCGGCGGAGCCCCTCGACGCGGAAGCCTCCTCACACACCACCGCACGACGAGCAGCGGTGACTAATCGCATCGCCACTGGCGGACGACTTCCGATTTCGTGTCCATCTTTCTTACGCCAAAAATATCTCTGCGTGGGTTCAACCAGCGATGCTAAACAATTTTTGAAAATTAGAATAAAATCCGACTGTTACGATGAATTTACACATATGAACTGTAGCTAACGGTAGCTTACGGCTTAGTCACTTTTTTAAAAAAATATTTTTTCTTCTAACAACTTGCCATTAGGACAAGAAATGAATTTCACACTGCAGATACCGCAAATAAGGGAGTTGGTTGTCTCTGCCATTGCCTGTTGGACTTCGAACGAGTACTTCATTTGTGTGTATCTCTCTAGCGATGTTAATAACCAACAAACACGGTTAACTACCACCAAACATTTCATTAATACGTATTATTAGGAAAGTAAATATTGTTTGATGACGAAAAATGAGCAAGGCTTAACGGAAAAATTTAATTGTATAACTTTTTTATTCACTTGAAATAAAGTTGAGGCCCTTTCCCGAGTTTTGACGCTGACTGTATTGAAAGATCAATATTTCCAGCCGCGTCAACTACTTCAATTCGTCCCATAAGTATGGTGCATGTTTCCAAGGTTTTCCCTAAACAGGTATCTCCTTCCATCGCGGCACCACCCCAGATGGGAAAAGCTGTAAGCTCCCGACTGGTCTCCCGGCATATGTGTTAGTGTAGTGCTCGTGTAAGGGATGTGGAAAGAATAAAAAGATCGCGCCGGCCCTTGGCCCGTTTGATAGGGTACTGCTCCGGCATTCGCGTGGATTTCATCGGAGAAATCACGAAATAACAGATTAGAGCAGACCACAACTAATATTTTGTCTCTAGACCGCAGCTTAAATTCGACGTAACTTTGTAGCTAGCGTCGAAAATCCTGCCATCGTAGGAGCTCTAATCACTAGTCCCTCCCGATCAGAAACACAAGTGACATCAATGGATTCCCTGAGCCACCTCAGCCGGTACACGCTGGCTGTGTCCTAAACTCGCCTTGAAACCAGCTGGATGCACTGAACATCAGCCTCCCCCTCTCACCCTCGACCATTACGGCCGATAGCATCGCCTGGGCGCCGGCAAAGCGCACGCGCCGCCGCAAGGGAGCGGCTGCGGCCGAGAACGTGAGCGCCGCCACAAAGGCAGCGAGAGCGAGAGAGGGGAGAGGAAGATACGAATCGGCGGTCCTCGCCGGGGCGGACCGGGGTTCGGTTCCGGGTGCGGGTCGGCGGCGCCGAGTGCCGCGGGCGCGGGTCTGGGGAGTGAGAAGCGAGCACAGGCGGGCGGCAACAGTGTATCACACAGTGGAATATTCTGAGAAGCTCGAGCAAACCAGATCGTTTTTAAATAGTTATTCCGACCCTAATTTATAGTACTTCACCATAAAATGTAAATTCAAAACCACATTGCCATTTTAAGAGATAAATGAGTAGACGATTCATAATACGAGTTAAATGTATAACTTCTACGACGACATTTAAATCTTTCAAATCATTGACACAATTGGTTTTGTTTACGTTTGCTTCCCGGCTTGATGGCTGTTGCTTTTAATGAGCATCAAAATTCAAAAAACGCAGCAATATAGATAGAGCGCATATAGATACGTAGCGATATGGGATAATCAGCTATACTGAGACTTCAGGAAATAAATGAAATTAAGTTGTTCAGCAAGCTCAGTTAGTAGTTACCCACGAAATGAACGCCTTTGAGGATTAGAAGCAGTAATATCTTTGGTGAGAAAGATCCCTTTGGTTTTTCTGAACCGACTGATGTATTTAACCTCACAGTTTCAATTTTTTTGAAGCGAATTTTTATTGTATTTTAAAGTTTCTGAATGAACACCGAAGGAACTGCGAGTCTAAAAATATTGTTCATTACAGTAAGGGACAAACCTAAGAATCGCGTTAAAAACGTCTAATTCCGTGACTGCTTTAAAACTTATTAAATTTTTTCTCGGGGTTAATAAACACACCTTCCTCTGCTACTTCAGACCCGTGAGCTGAGAGCAAAATTCGCGCCACAGTGCCGTAAGAACCGGTGGCCCGGGCGGCGCAACCGGCCTCCCAGAATGGCCCGCGGGCCGGCCACCTTCCGCGTACGCGGCCACAGGCCGGTTCTACGGGTTTGCGACCGCCCCGCCCCTCCCCACCCACTGCTCCGCTCTTGACCTAGCCCAACCCCTCCCTCCGCTAACACCGTCCCCACCTCCTACCGCCCCACGGACGGACGGACACACACACACACACTCCTATGACCCGTTGGCTTCTGGGCGCACTTTTTTTGGCCACCGAGATAATTAAGCACGGCCCGCTCGGAAACTGGGCTGAGAACCACCACGGTGGATGCTCCGTAAGATACTTAAAAATACCGCTTCACCACGCACCAAAAGCAATCGCTTCTCAAAATTGTTCTCTTAATAATGTATCTAGTAATCTACCAGTGCCAATCGCACACTCGCAGCTATTTCTTGGGTTACTTACGTATTTTACTACACTTCTTTAGTTACGAAATCAAATGCACCAATTACGTTTCTTAAGAAATATCAATTATCATGTCGCATTTCACCAATAATCAAGTCAAATGTTCGATTCAATTATATCAGAAACAAACACAATCAACCACCAACAACAAGTACTTTTATTGAATGTAATATTCGTCCGCGCCTAATCTTTCTACACAATTTAAGTTAATTTCGCACATTCAAAAGCAACCTTGCCATTACAATACGGAACATCTCTAAGAATTGACTGTCGCTGTAAAGACTCAACACACTGGCTTTCATGCTCACCAACCTTTCTGTGGGTTATTAAAGTTTCCAATCGCGTGCCATATTTCACATACACATAAGAAGAAACATGCTTACACTTTTTTCTCGTTTCTCTGCCTCACAGACGAAACGGAATAACGCATTTAATATTGAAGGTACTTACTCGAGATAAAGGATGGGTTTATGCATCACATGTTCAAGTGTTCCCAACTAGCACGCAGGACAAGCGTTCTCTTAGCATTAGTTGCAGACAAACCAGGTGCGCGTGTTAACTCAGAATACCCCATAGGGAGCGACACCAAATCCGATAACAGCCAGCTGCGCATTAATTACGACCCACAACAACGATACCAACCTACAGCACACCTGTATATCACACCGGAGTATCAAAAAATGGGGATGAGACACGGTTGCGTCGCATTATTGAGATACGTGCAGAAAAACAGTATCAAAAATTAAAACAATGTTCATACCACCTTCGTAAGTAATTTCATAACAAGGAATACAAAATAGTGCACTGCATGCACTTATTTCACACGAATTCATCTTTGAAAAAGTAACATTTCCCAAGTATGAAAACACTAACTCCTCTTTCTACAAACTACAAAAAAAATGCAAATAATAACAATAACAATAATATTTTACTTGAATGACATTCTCGAACTTTACTACTGTCTGAATACTTTTATTTCTGGCGGCAAGTGGAGTCTGTTGCATGATAACGTACACCCACGAACCTGTTACATTATCCGTAAACGCAACTTGTCGGGCCGCCGGCGTGTAATTGTTCTCTCATATCCACAGTACTCGCCTAATCTGGCGCCAACCCATTTCTTTTTGCTTTATTGCCTCAAACGGGACCTAAAGAGCAGATGTTTTGTACAAGTACCACCCATCCAACGACGTGTGACATCTGAGCTTCCATCGATACCCAAGGCAGCCTTCGCTGGCTCATTATTTAATTAAGCATGTAAAATGCCTTTTGAACAAACGCCACCTGAAAGACAGGGATAGCTTCTGAGTTACAATCTGAGCAGCCACTCTGGTGTTGAGTTGGTAGTATTGTTCCTCGAAATCAAAATTTTTGTACTTGCGTTACCAATAAGTTAATACCTTTTTTTTTTACAAAATAGACTAATCACTAATCAACTTTCATTAAAATCATTAAACTATACAAGCCCACATTTTAATTTGTTTACCCGTTCTAAATTGAACTTAGTTCGTTTGCATGCATTCAGTCCTATTTCACTTAAACTTCACTTCCATTTTTTATTCAGTTTTATCACTGCAATCGTTGCTCTTTTTCATCCACCATAATCTATCTTGTGCTAGCCGTTTCCTCCGTGTCCCTGTTACACACGCAGACTCATTTCAGCAGCTTTATCGCCCATCTCTAAAGTGCATTGTGCTTCGTGGATGATACGAGGATGAATAAAGTTTTTTTTATTTGCTTTATGCGCCCAAAGGGTTTTTCAGACGCACCTTGGATTTCCCAAAACGCAATAAAATGTGTATTCCCGAATCACCTGTGACTAAAAGAAGCTCAATAGATTTTACGAACTTCCATGGAGAAGAATCGCAACCACACCGTTCCCGCGATAAGAAGCAGCAAAAGGGACAACTGAAGCACTTATTTCTTACGCGAAAATTCTCCAGCGATGTCCCAACGTGCGCACTTGGGCATGACATTCCAAAGGAGACAGCTCATCTACGGAAGGCACAATTGGAGGCTCTTCCCAACTGATGCCCTTAAAGGCGTACACCACCTCCACTCACTCTTCCTGGCGGCGTGGAATTCTTTGCAGTCCCTGTCACGGCCCATTCAAGCGAAGGTGTGGGTGCCGATGTCGTAAGATACGTACACGACCTTTCTGAACGCACCTCGAGAAATTTCCTTCTATGGGCTGACCAAAGCTTCGCTTTAGTTCCCAAATGTCTGTTTTTAGGTCCCAACTAAATTCCCAAAGTTCATACAATTAGTAATTCAAGCCTTCACGAATTCAACGCTTCTCCAATTCCGGTTTTTCCCCTCATGAAAAAAAAACTTCCAAAAATGTTTAGTACGCCAAGATTAACATTAGCTTTACAATTGGAAAGTATAAAAAGCATGGTTGCAAGAAAATATGGAGTTCGACCGCCTGACAAGAGTTGTCCGATTAACATCTATGCAGATTAAGGTACTGATTTCTTTCTTTTCATCACAAATAAAATACATAACTAGTTATTTGAATGTCATCTCTTGCTCAAGCGACATTTTTCAGCTTCGAATAAAGCAGGTTTATATTTATATAATCTAAGAGAATTACGACAAATTTCAATACGTAGAAACAAAATGGATATCCACTTGATGTATTACAGCATTACTCGAAAATGTGTCTATGGTTATTTTAGTACTCTCCCACCAGAAAATAACGATTTACTTTTCAGACATTTCAGAACGACGGACTCGATGGTATTTACGATACTGTAGAAGAAAATGTAAAATATGTTCAATGTTAGAAATTGTAGACCTCAATCTCAGACCTGCCCAAATCACGAAGTGGATAAAATTCAGTCCCACTCTCCACATACGAGAAATACTTTACAACAAAATCGTACAACATTCATGAATTATATAAATAAAGCTCTTCGTTTAATTCGTTTTTCAGACGATATAGATTCAATCACCACACCTGGCAGAAAGACGCCAGAAGCTGCGGTAGCTTTTTTGAAATAACATCGAAGAAACTGCTTTAAAAAAGAGCAATAATGGAGAAACGTTCCAGAATGTTCGCTCGTAACGAGAACAGCACGTGACCCGGCTTGACACATCACCCTTACATCACGCCCGGCAATAGAATGCAGATTGCTCGCTCGCCGGCGGCGGCGGCGTGGGTGGGTGGGATAATTTGCCAGCTCCAGTCCCCATAAGACGGGAAACGAGCGCGGGCAACGCCAGCGCAGGGGAAGCCGTCAATTGTCGCCCTCCTGCGCAGCAGCAGAACCCAATCGATTCCATTAGCTTTCGCCTTACACAGCAATTAAATCGTCCTTGCACTCGGCAACGTCTGCGGATGACATGCGCAGGAAGATTCCTACGTGGGATTTCCCCCGAGTTATACACGGCAAGTTTGCGTTCACGACAATGCAGAAGTGGTGTATGTACTGGAAAACGAATGATGCGTGTATTTGGATATTTTACACCTTATATTACATCCAATTTACGTAGGAAAAAGCACGAATGAACCGCAATTTACTCAACAGACTGAAAACTATCCGGAATTAGTTCCATTATCCAATTCGTTAGATATACAAATAGGCCACTTTTGAGTTGGTATCGCAGTTCATCATTAAGCGACACTTTTCTATCAATAGATTTCGGGACGTATGCCTTCTGCGAAGATCTCCAAATCAGTTATTCTATTATTTAATACAAGAAACAAGTTTTATTTAATGGTCTACGCGTTTCTGATAAAATAAGAAAACTATTTGCTCTTTACACTAACATCAAATAATTCAATAAATTATTAACTCATTCAATTCAAATTCAGACGAAAGACACACCGAAAAATATCGAATTCAAAGGGATTCAAGGGTACATTTAATTATTTCATTAAGGAATTGTGAAGCTAACAATGAATTGCTCTCACATTGAACGGTCTTCAACATTTTCTTTAATTATAAAAATATGACATCCCGCGTCCCCATTGCTTTAGAAAAAAACATTACTCTGATAAATAACATTACATGACCTTTCTACGCAGTATGGCTAATCATGCCTTAGCGACGGTTGAGCACCCTGGATATTATTTGGATATTACCGGCTATTTTATTAAAATGCAATATTATTAAACATTAATGTTTGTCAAGGGTAATATGACGAATGCAATAGGAATTTAACATCATTCCACGAATTAAATTACATCCTTTTAGGGTGCTACAAAGATTAATCCTATTTCTTTAAACTTTCAGAAGGTTAAAGCGTCTGCAAATCTAGCCATTTTTTCAGCTATTGGTAATAACTGAAAGTATCATTATACGTGCACAGTTCTTCCTTTGATGCATCGCATATACCAGATTGTCAAACTACCGGTGTTAAGTTCAGGAGCGCAATAGTAATTTTAAACAGCAGTGCATCTAGTTCAAATACAGAGCATCCACCTTCCTTGACGCATTCAATCATTTCCCTGGGTATTTCTGGAACCATTTCTTGTATCTCGATTGCCATACTCTGATCAACAAACAGACGCCACGGCACTGACAAAAGCCTCTCCCCTTTCCCGAATTATTCGGCGACATTTAAGAGCAGACATTTTCCTGAACCCGTCACCGGCGGTTGCGAAGACCTCTCCCAGAACATAGCTTCCCTCTTCGAGAGCCGCTTTGCAACGCGACCCCCCTCTCCCGACCCCTTTCTCCTTCCGTCTCGGCCCCGCCGCACGCGACCTTTCCGTAGAAACAAGTGACATCGAGCGACGTCGCAACAGGAGGGGGGAGGCGTGCACGGCATCGCGAGGACGTCCTGCAGAGCGCCTTCAATTCAAACGACAACCGACGACGACGACGACCATTTCTACTGTCGGCAGACGCGTGGCACAATCAAATCCGCGAGACGAGATGCGAGGGGAATGCGAGGGTCTTCACATCAAGATAGGAACAGCTTTTCTGAAAAGAAGACGATATATTGTGATGTTTGATCCGTACATTTTGTTAAGTAGCTCACAATTCCGGGGCCCTGAATTCGGGGCGTAGGTGGCGATTCCACTACATCCCACTACGCTGGGAGCTGGCGAAGCACTCAGACACAGAAATTGGGAACAATATATTTCCGAGGCGTCGCGCCGTGTACAGATAGCAGCCGGAGTAACCGGGTGGGGATTAATACGGGCAGTGCTCGGTGTCCATATCTGGGGCGTAAGCCTCTCCCCTCGTAAGTTGCATGCAGCAGCACATTCACTAGTTCCATATAGTTATACATATCGGCAACGTACGTGGTTTCGATACGCCCCTTTACCACATAGTAATTTATAACGACTGGTGGGACAAGCAATGCCTCATTTTGGGTGCAGAAGAGTACAGGCAGGTATCAGAATCACTATGTCAATAGAGGGAGGCGCATGAGGTAAGCTGCAGGAACTCGTTTGAATAAAAGGTGATCGCTCTACAAACCTGTTCTAGGAGGGGATATAACATTTCCAAATGCACAAGTTCAAGCTATTCTGCCGAAGCTCTAATCAAAGCGAACACCTTACAACAGACACACCAGCAAGCATTAACTCGGCGCCACTAAAGATTTTTCGAGATATTCCGAAAAACGCGTACAACACCCTACTATACATTCATCTCTTGCAAGCAAACTTACACAGGCAAAGCCGTGCCCGCAAACTTACACAGGCAAAGCCGTGCCCGCAAACTTACACAGGCAAAGCCGTGCCCGCAAACTTACACAGGCAAAGCCGTGCCCGCAAACTTACACAGGCAAAGCCGTGCCCGCAAACTTACACAGGCAAAGCCGTGCCCGCAAACTTACACAGGCAAAGCCGTGCCCGCAAACTTACACAGGCAAAGCCGTGCCCGCAAACTTACACAGGCAAAGCCGTGCCCGCAAACTTACACAGGCAAAGCCGTGCCCGCAAACTTACACAGGCAAAGCCGTGCCCGCAAACTTACACAGGCAAAGCCGTGCCCGCAAACTTACACAGGCAAAGCCGTGCCCGCAAACTTACACAGGCAAAGCCGTGCCCGCAAACTTACACAGGCAAAGCCGTGCCCGCAAACTTACACAGGCAAAGCCGTGCCCGCAAACTTACACAGGCAAAGCCGTGCCCGCAAACTTACACAATACTCGTACACAAACGTACACAAACACACACAAATGTTAACGCACTAATTCACGCAAAAAACTTATACACTCCAACCTCCACATCGGCACAGACAGACAGACACACACACTCGCAACGCACGCTCCCGCACAGTGGGCGTGGCGCCGGCCGCTCCCCCGCCGCGGCGAAAGAGCAGCCGCGCGGAGGCAGGCAGGGCGCGGGGCGCGCGGCGGGCGCGGCGTGACATCACTCGAGGCCAGCCCCTCTTCCTCTCCCGCCAGTCACTAGTCGCCTTGCACAAAGAGCTCGCCTCTCTCTCTCTATTAGACCGTGGCTTTCCAACCGTTTTCTTGCTTCGCCCCTTGTAAAAGAAAGATTTGCTTCATCGACCACCTTCATTTTCTTTGTAATGAACAACAGTCGAAAGTATTATAACACAAATAATTGCACATTAATTTCTTAAACATAATCAATTATACAAAGATGTGAAAAAGGTTTATAATAGAATTTTATGCAACTAGTTTATAATGTTAAGCTTCATTGCACAAGTATACGTTTTGAAAACGAGCGTCGTAACGAAGACTTTTCAAATTTGTTAGAATGAAATAAACAACCATTATAAATGAGTTGCTTAGGTACATTATTTTTTGGTATAATATAAACTTACAAGAATATCAATTTTAATTTATCGAAAGAACTTGTAATGTCACGGGTATTTGGCATCCGTGTGAGAAAAAAGACAGTGGTCGGCTCTTTCGTTTACCGCAAGCATCCCTGAAATATCTGGCTGCGATTAGCTTACGAAGCAATTATTCGTCGTTCATAAATGACACATACGTCGTCGTCGTCCATAAATGACAAATACGTCATTCTGCGCCGTAAGAAGTTATTTTATGAACGATTTTCTCTGAAGTAAAAGATCGTTTATAATGCTGGAATACCAAAAAATGGATTATTCGGCGTTTCATCATTTTCTCATATTTTATTATTATAATTTTTTATAGATAAATCAAATTTTTAGAAACAAAATTACAAATAAAAATTGCACAAAAATGCGATATTCATTAACGGGAATAATGACGATATATGAATACATTCTTGGCTATCCGGGATGAGCCGCGTTTCGGTCAATTGTGCTGACGTTTCAGCCATCTTGCTGTGACCTCCTCCTCACCTACACTGCTGCGGATATTGGCAGCAGTATAGCTCACAAGAAGGCCGCAGCAAATGGCCGAAACGTCAGCACAATTGACCGAAACGCGGCTCATCCCGGATAGCCAAGAATGTACTGACTCCGGTCGCGGATGCTTACGAACGCAGATTCTTCACGGCTTAAGTACGAAGATTAATCGACCCCTTCTTCCCCAGTGGCCTTCTTACTTTTCTCTCTTTTTTTCAACGACGTGTACGAGATCGACTCCAACTCCATTGGGAACCCCTGCTGTAGGCCAACGCAGTCACTTCCAACCACCTGCGCCAAATCTGCCAGCTCGAAAATAGGAAAAGTTCTGTGATGTAATCTTGCGAGCCAATGTGCCACACAATTCATTTTGGGATACGAAAGCCCGTCGAAATTCGAGCTGAGGCCGGAAGAAAACAGAAAAAATGAGGAAAGGAAAAGTGGGTAAAAACAAACAAAAAAAGAGCTAACGGATGTTCCCGGAACTCTAGTATGAGAGAGGTTCGGCAGAAAGCGAAAACGAGAAATGAAAATGCAATAAAAAAGAATTAGTTTTTTTTCGCATAAAAGTAAGATGCTACAGATAGAAGAAGAGAAATCGATCGGAAAATTATCAATTCGGAGAAAGGGAGACTATAATCAGAAAGTGGAAAACTGAAGACACGAGGAGCTGCAAAATAACGATGGAAAGGGCAAAACAAAAAAATGTGCCGGAATGTAGTGTCACCTACCTTTCATTTCGAGAGGGAAACAAAACACGAAATGTGGTTGAATGAAAAAACAAACAACTGTCTACATGAAACCAAATAGTTTTACATATGTTTCTACAATTAAAAAAGTGAATTTAAAATTAAAACTACTGGATGTACTTGGAAGATGGATGTTCCCGTGCCCTCAGTACCACTGCCGACCGTATTTTCCAGGATAGAGCTCTCCAGGGCGGTGGTGGCGCGGCGCCTGCTCACGCCCGCGACGCAACCCGCGCGGCGCCGCCTGTCACCCGGCCCAGCGCGGCCTGGGGACTCCCCTGTCCCTCCCACTCCCGGGACTAAAGAGGCGCTTCCGGGATGGCCTCCCCCTTCCCCTCCAAAGCCGGTCAGGAAGTGATTCCATGCGCATTCCCTCGCGTCCCGTGGCCTAGCGCCGCTCCGCACTAGTGATGCGACAGCGATAACAAAATATCCATGTTCACAATTAAATCATAGATTTTAAAATGCTTTAATTAAAAACCATAGATGTTTTTGTAACATCGATGTTTTTCGACTGGATTAGTAACCTGTAACATTAAATTCGTGTGCATTACAATTTAATTTGACAGTGTTCGTGTTTATCAATTCACCGAATAAGGGTACGAAAAGAAGGGGGTAGACCCTATGCCTACAGCGTATTTGTTGACCAAATCTCAATGCGCGAAATGAATATGAAGAAAAAGTAAATACAAGGGCATAGAGATCATCTCAGGCGAGAGTTTGGTCGAGTAAGGTAGTGAAAGAAAGTTCCTTTGGTTCCAACACATATCAGTTACTTCATTTTTTAACTTTAACAGTATTGTCATCATGGCAATTTTTCATTCATAAACAAAAAACAAGAAAAGAAAAAAACATCGATGTTAAAAAACATCGTGCATTACAAATTATTTATATTATGAATATTTAAAGGAAATCAATGCAAAAATAATAATAGATATTCACGAAAATATCCATTTATATAACTATATGAACCAGAAAAATTTATTCCATGTTGACTATAAGAAAATAAAAACAATCTATAAGCGGCCCCAAAAAAGATATTAAAGCAATCAAAAATATTCTTAATCAATTCCATGATATAATTCTATTAATTAATCTAACTTCCGCTAATAAATTTAAAGAAGGAGGAGCTGCCATATTAGATGATCTTAATAAAAATCATCATAATGTCATTCTAGGTATTAAACATATCAATCCCCTATTAATAAACAATCTACGACTTCCTAATCGTTCATAAATAATATTAGATAAACAAAATAAACCAGAAGAACATAATCCATGACCAATTATCATTAAATAACATCCACAAAAACCTCAAGAATTCAAAGTTATTAAACCACCTAAAACATACATCTATGTTTCTACAAAAACATCGATCGACAAGGATGTCCCATCCCTACTCCGCACTTCACTCGTTGCGGGAGAGAGAGAGAGAGAGGGGGGGGGAAAGAGAGAGAGAGAGGGAAAGAGAGAGAGAGAGAGGGAAAGAGAGAGAGAGAGAGGGAAAGAGAGAGAGAGAGAGGGAAAGAGAGAGAGAGAGGGAAAGAGAGAGAGAGAGAGGGAAAGAGAGAGAGAGAGAGGGAAAGAGAGAGAGAGAGAGGGAAAGAGAGAGAGAGAGGGAAAGAGAGAGAGAGAGGGAAAGAGAGAGAGAGAGGGAAAGAGAGAGAGAGGGAAAGAGAGAGAGAGAGGGAAAGAGAGAGAGAGGGAAAGAGAGAGAGAGAGGGAAAGAGAGAGAGAGTGTGAGAGAGGGAGTGTGACTACTTGTGTGATAGCAACCACCAGAGCTTCCAACAATTTCACCGGTTGCGAGGGCTCCGCGGCAGCACAGTTGCCTCAGCAGCATCGCTGACTGGGAGGCTGAATTCCGCCTGCTCTGACCGGTGGATTTTCCCACCAATATCGGGCGAATGTCGGGGCAGTATCTTAATTTTCCTTCCTCATACTTGTACCCTCATCTACCCTTAGTGACCCATCTAACCGACATGCAGGAAGCTCAGAGTTTGCCCGTCTGGGGAAGATTTCTGGAGGAAATAGTAACATCGCAATCCGACGAGTGGACGGGCGCCGGAACTCACGTTCTCGACGGGAGGGGGGGGGCGCCACCTCCCGACATACAAGCACTACAATCACACACAATAGCGTAAGTTGACGCACCCAGAATGAGTCCTTACTCATCACAACTTGTTTTTTTCCTCATGCTTTCCGCTGAAGCAAAACTTCTCCCCACACATTCACCAACCCAAAACCACGGAGCCAGCGACTTTCGATTTCTGCCTGTTCGAGAGAGGTAGGGGGCGTAGCGGGGCGCTGGCTACTGCCCCGCTGCGCCGACGCGAAGCGGCGCAGTCAGCCGTCTCTTTCCCTTCGGCAGCTGCCCGGGGGTGCGCGCGAGAGCACGGCAGGGGCGGGGGGGGGGGGGGGGCACGCGGGCAAGGGCGCGGGACCAGCCGCCCCTTTGTAGCACGCCGCCACTGCACAATGGGCCGGGACACTGACACGGAGAGCCACGACGTGGTCCGTTCACGCAAGTACACGAGTTTTATGAGACAGGTTCTGAAACTGTTGAGCACCGCTCTGCGATGTGTGTTCATCCGCCAGCCATACGGGCTGGAGCGTCCGCTCTTAATGCCTCAAAGTTAGTTAAGACCTTTACCTTAAAAAATCGCTCGCATGAATAGAGAAATCGCGTTACCGGCGATTTTGCGCTACAACTACAAAAACTCTACTTAAACATTCACGTATTTTGTTGCGTCTAGTACGCACGTGTTTTAATGTTTAATTATTACCATTGTGAATAACAAATTCATTGCATCAACTGCCAATCAAATTCGAAAGAACGGTCTGCGCGAGGCCAACGGGCCTGGGGCAGGCTGCTCAGCGTTGCTAACTGGAAGCCACAACGTTGAAAACAAGCGATGACAAACCATTGGCTGCAACAAGCGAACTTCATTGATCCATTGTATTACGACGTGCACATAACGCACAATGATTTTAAAAAAGGCGAATTCTTCCATAACAAATCACAACAATTTTAATGTATTTAAGGCTTTACTACAAAAAATCTACTACTTTGTACGATGTTGAAATTTAATATTTAACTCTTCTTAAATTATTCCAACCGAAAAAAATATCTTTACCACATGAGACCAAGCTAGACCTGATCAATACAGAGCAAGACAAATTTTGGCGAGAAAAAAAAAGCCTCTTGCAAGTGTGACAGGAGGTCAAATCACATCTCTCATCGTACACATCTCAGTATCTGCTCGATGTCATCGACCATAAAATAATGATAGAAATGTATAATTGCCGAATGACCAACTTTTGTGAAACAGCGCTACAAACTGACGCAATCATTGCCGGTTTACAGCAACATAGCAAATATACAATACGGTTGGTTAAAGGAACTGCACGCCCACATTAATACAGTATTAAAATATTCCCTTCCGATTTCGCAGATTTCATTTCGGGTTTGCTTTTGGCACATGTATCAAGGCGGTCACATTTCGGTTGCAAGCAGTTCGTTCAGGGCGAGGGAGAGTTCAAAAGCGGGGAACGACATCTTTGTTCTCATCTCAAAATCCAAACAGATGCAGACCACTGTTAGTTTTAGCGGTCAGCACCACAAGCCGAACAACACGTTCAGACAATGAAAGCTCTGCTTTAGAACGTACAGAGCGAATTCGCAGAACGAAATCTGAACAGATACATCGAGCCTCTTCGATGTAACTGTATTCATTTTACATTACACTTCAAATAATCGCCCAAAATAGGCCCAGAATTGTTTGGATGTGAAAATCCCGAAAGCGCATGAAAATAAGATGACTAATTTAAAGGTTTATTAGTATCCGATTCGAAAATAATTATTCTATGATACACAGTGTCTCATGTTTCTAAAACCCCTTCGTGCATCTAATGCAGAGGGTAAAATTATCAAAATTCCTCTTCCTTCTAAACAGCAGACAATTCAATTGCAAGGTACTCCAAAACTTAACAGGAAAACAAGACTGCATTGTGCAGCTAAAGCCTTAAAAATAATTCACGAATGTCAACTTCTTGATCAAAACAACGCCGCCACATACGTCTTGTACTAAATTTTTAGAGTGGCGTGAGGAAGTTTTAAAAATTTAATCAATTCCCCATATTATTCAGTGATTCTCTTAAGACCCTAAAATTATATTAATTCCAAAAGATCATAATGAATGTAGGCATGTAATCATAATGAAGAAAGGTCGTTCCGTTTTGAAAAAGAAAAAAGGTTAAATTTCCAAAAGTTGAGAACTTCTAATTAATAAACTTATTTCGAAGAGGCTACTTGTTGAATATTTGCAAACATGAGATGGACTCAGTCATTGCAAATTGAATTAGTTACACGTGTAACTAATTTTTCGGCAATGTTATTTCAACAGTTGTGTCTATCCGGTTACCTTGAATTGGTCTTAACCGTACGGGCTGCAGATCTTTTCGCCGCTGCCCCCCACTGCGCACCTCGAGACGTAGGGGCCGCGAGGGCTGCCAGGTCCGGGTGTTGGGAGAGGAGTGGAGGAGGGAGGGGGGCGACAAGGAGGGAGAGGCCGCACCGCGAGGCACGCATGACCACGCGCACAATAACTTCCGCACGGGCGCCGCAGCTGGCTCTCTCGGGCCGACTGGCTCGTGCCGCGGGCGGGGCGGACGGCCCGCTGCGACTGGGGCGTGCGATCAATCGACTTCCCTTGCGCGACAACCCACAAGATTTGTTGTGTTTTTTTTCTTTTTCGACAAACAGGAGCGATTTTATTATTATTATTATTTTTGTCAAACAGGAGTTGTTATTATTATATTATTATTATATTATTATTATTTTATTATTATATTATTATATTATTATTATTATATTATATTATTATTATTAGTTACAATCAGGACGCTACATGTGGGTAACTGGAGCGCGTGAAATTCGCCTATTTACGTGAAGGGATAAGGGCAGTATCAAGGTAAACCACGCCAGCAAACGTACCCGCTATTCGTAAATGTTAATAGCTCTATTTTAGTCAAAGTTAAGTTCATCTTGTAATCGTATGTCTTATTAACATTTTTGAACAGCCTGGAGTAGTAACGTGATGCATTAAACTTCGACCATAATCGAGTTATTAACATTTGCGAATAACTGGAGGTTTGCTGTGGCTGGTGTGGCTAATAATCTTACTGCCTCTCAAGCCCTTCATTTACCTAGCAATATTGCCGAGGGAAGAGAGTCTATATCAGCCGTATCTGTATTTCGGTGTAAAATACATAAGAATAAAGAGATAATCGAAGTGTTAGTTTTTATTGCTAGACTTTGCTTAACTTCCTCTATAAGTGCAACATTCTGAATCACCAACCATATCAAGAGCACATTCCACTCTCGTTCCATCTCTCCCCTTGGTTAAGGTGCTCGTCAATTTTAAAAAGCAAAAAAGAAAATATAGAAGCTAGCGCTCCGCGACAGCAGCTATGAAGAGAGCGCATTGCCACCGACTATCCGTGAACGTGGGACTTCCCCTGACCTACGGCACTCGCCCAAACCACTATGCAAGAGGTTGACCATGATGCACAATGGACAGTTAAGGTTAGAAAAGTCAGTCATGAAGAGTAGTGTGTAGAAAAAAGCGATCCCAAGTCGTGCGTGATTGATATTACGAAGCGATACAGAAGGAAGGCGTGTGAAGAAGGAAGACAACTACGCGATCCCATGTTTGGATTTACTTCTATTCGTTTGTGGTTAGTAAAAGCAAAACCTTAATTGTGGTGTCACCGACGCTCTAGTTTTAAAAGTGTTTTTTATCTTTATTCACTTGAGTTTTTTTTAAAATTATATTACAAAATACCAACCAAAAAAAAGGCCAGCTCCATACAAGTGGACGGGGACGCGTCGAATGACACTTCGTTTGCC